>CM031625.1:13076758-13091758 GCA_018398815.1 Conus ventricosus | reverse complement strand
TGATTATTTCTTACCTCTATTGACACTAAAGCTGAAACATCGCCAATCATGTCTGCGTCTGTTTACAAAGTGTATCCGATGAAATAGACTGAAAACTTCTCTAATCATATTTAACTGTGTTGACAAAATGAATCCCACTGAACAGAGGTTCGGGATGCTTTCAATCATGTTTCTGTTTGACGGCACAGTGTATCTCACCCCTCTCATCATATTTCTTTTCAGGTACTATAGTGACCTGGTGCCACTGCAGATAGATCCCCAACAGCACTATGATAGCACTGCACATAGATCCCCAGCAGCACTATGATAGCACTGTAGATAGATCCCAGCAGCACCATGATAACACTGTAGATAGATCCCCAGTAGCACCATGATAGCACTGTAGATAGATCCCAGCAGCACTATGATAGCACTGTAGATAGATCCCAAGCAGCACTATGATAGCACTGTAGATAAATCCCCAGCAGCACTATGATAGCACTGTAGATAAATCCCCAGCAGCACTATGATAGCACTGTAGATAGATCCCCACCAGCACTATGATAGCATTTTCCCCCCCAATTGAAGATAGATTCCATAGATCCCCACAGCACCCTGAAGCACTGCAGATAGACCCCAGCAGCACATGACACACTGCACAAGATTCCCGCAGCACTATGAAAGCATTTCCAATGGGCCCCAGCACACTATGAAGCACAGCAATAGATCATCAACCCCAGCAGCACTATGAAACACTGCAGAAGTCCCGGCAGCACTATGAACACAGCAGATAGATCATACGATCCCCACAGCACTATGATCACGGCAAAGATTCCCGGCAGCACTAGAAGCACTGCAAAAGTCCTATGGCCCCCCCCGCAGCACATAACAGCAGGGCACATAGATCCCCACCAGACTATGCAGCACTGTAGACAATCCCCCAGCACTATGATAGCACTGCAGATAAACCCCCACCTATATAGCACTGCGACAGACCCCCAGCAGCACTATGATACACGCAGACAGATCCCCACAGCACTAGACACACTGCAACAGACCCCAGCACACTAGACAGCCTAAATAGACCCAGCAGCACTAGATGCACTGCAGTAGATCCCCAGCACACTATGAACACGCAGACAGACCCCCCGCAGCATAGATAGCACTGCAGATAATCCCCCACACACATATAGCACTGCAGATAGATCCCCAGCAGCACTTATACAGCGAAGACCCCGCAGCACTTGAGCTGACTCCACAAAACGACCCCCCTCAAAAACAGACTGGGGGTGGGTGATGGGGGGGGGAGGAAAAGGGGGAGGAAAAGGGGCGTTTAATTGGAACAGGGGTCTTTGGTGTTTTACTATTATACCCTTTTATGGTTTAAACCCAAACTGACAAAAATGATGCCCCTCCCCCGGGAACAAATATGGCAGGAAAAAAGGAACTCTCCCCTCCCCCCTTTCCTCTCCCCTTCCTCTCTCTCTCTCTCTCTTTTCCTCTCCCACCCCCCCCTCTCCTCCTCCCCCCACCCCTCTCTCCTCCTCCTCTCTCCTCTCTCCTCTCCCTCCCCACCCCGCCTCTCTCTCTCTCTCTCCCATTTTTCCTTCTCTCGCTTTTCCCCCCACTCTCTCTCTCTCGGGGGGGTGACTGATTTCACAGCGCAGAGAAGACGGTTTTGGGGGGGGGGAAACGTCTCTTTTTGCGGAGGTTTATTGCTAATTACTACTTAATTATTGGAAAAAACAATCATTTTCAATCACACTGAATGGTGAAAGTGTGCGATCACAGTGATGAAAAAAATTTCTGACAAAACCGTGCCCATGCCTTGAACCTCTGTGTTCCCCCCCCGGGCCGGGGCCTTTTCGCCCACTTACCACAGCCATGGCCAAGCGAATTCAGTTGGTCGGAAAATGCGCATCAGGTTACACTGTGCGAAACCGAGTGAGCTATTTCTTTTGTGTTTGTGGCTGTTATTTCTTGGCTGTGGTGACTTTAGGTAAACCCCCCGGGACCTGTAGATAGCGATGCCGTTCACCAACAGGGCTTTACGCAGAAAGTGACGTGCGAATGGAGCATGACACGACAAATTTTCCGCTCGCCCCCCCTTCCACGGGGGGGCGCTGATTGGGGTTTTCTACCCATTTCGCAAAGCAGTTACTGGAAGCAATGCAATTACAGCTAAACAGTCCCCCCCCTTTGTAATGAAAAAGTCACCCTGCGGAAAGACTGGGTTCCATCAAAGGGGACATTTCGTAGTCAGAACGAAGTGTATAAATAGGGAGGCTTTGTGACAGGCTGGGGGAAGAGAAGACGCTGTTTTTCGCCCCGTAAAGGGATACCCGAGAAGATTTGACAAATTTTTTCTGCGCCTGCAAACAAACGAGGACAATTTTTTCCACGTTTTTTTCTGAACGGAAACAGAAAACCGAATAGAGGGCCCCTAAAAGAACTTTGTGATACCTGGAACTTTCTCCAAAAGGGATAATCTGCGCTTTTTTGGTGTGCCACAACGAAAAATTCCCCCGAGAGCTATGACCCCTTTGGGCCAGACTGGTTGTTGACACCTGAACAGTGTGAAGCACCGAAGCAATGGACAGTAATGCAGCACGACTCACGGGGGCGAAAGCAGAAAGGGGCCCCAAAGCCCATTTTGTCAAGTTCAGTCGGTGGGGGGACAAGATGGCAGCATCACAACCGGGAGTCCCGAGCCAGAGGGGGAGGGGCAAGGTGTTAGAGTGGCCAACGACCTCACCGGGAAGCAGGCCGGGCACTTTTGCGGGGAAAAAAGGGAAGGTTCATTCTTCGGGCAGGAAAGCTGATGGGGGGCCAAGGCCTATCCCAGGACTTACCTGAAGTCCCACAAAACAAAGATGACGTCGACCCCGGGAGATACGTAACCACAACCCGGGCCAGGGAACAGCCCAAGTGCAACTCATCACGTCGCGGGGTCCTGAGGGCACAGGCACGACATCAGGGGGGGTCATCGCGAGGTGAAGATTCTCCTCGCTCCAACAAGGAATCGACGTAACAGCGCGCGAGGTGATATGGCGGCACATGATGGATCGGCAGTAAAACCGGTGGAAAAGGGCAACACCGGGGGATACGGCAGAAAACCGGGGGATGCGGTAGGCACGGGGGGATACGGCAGTGCAGTGATGGTGGAGCATGCAGTGGTGGTGGATCCCCGCACGTGGTGCTGTTAGGGGCTCGTGCAGTGTCAGAGTGCTCGTGGCATGTCAGTATGCCGTCAGTGTCAGTAGTGTTTGGGGCAGGTCAAATGTCGGGGGTGGTGGGGTGCTTGGGCACACGGGGTTTTTGGAACGCGTTGGGGGACAGCAGTGCCCGGCGGGGGTGAGAAAATGTGCGTGGGGCCACAGTGACATCAAAAAATGTGGCGCCCGACACACGGATAAACTACTCAGCTCCGCTCCAGCCATCCTCCCCAGCAAAAAAGTGTCCCGGCAACCCCCCCCCACCAACCCCCGGCGATAAAACACGAATTAACCCAAGCGGCAGGGTCATTTTGATGAACGACTTTCCTTGTATATAATGTAAAAACTGTACTCAAAATTTAAAGTGATATGTCATTCATAAATTTATGTTTCTTCTTTTGATTTTGTTTGTCTAACTGAAACCTTTGGGAAAAATCCCTTGATTTTAAATGGTTTTTTTCAGATCATTAAATTTTGTTGCCCCACCAAAAAGCTGTCTCGACAGGGTCGAAATTCTGGCGGCTTTTTGCCCAAGAAAAGTCAGATAGCTTTGGTGTCGAGGGTCGAGTTAAATTTTTGTAATACGTTGCTGTTAAGTTGAAAAAATCTGTTTAAATCAGGATAAAATATTTTTTTTATTTGGGTTGTTATGTTTTCCCAAAAAAATGGACCGTTGATCCCAAATGGAAATTAAAGAGGGCATTGTTTTTTGGAGGAAAGTATTCTACAGATTACAGAAAATCAGATTTTCTGTTATGATAGTTGGTGTTTAATGCCAGAACGCTTGTGATCAAATAACTCGAATCAATGTTGAATTTTTCCCCCTTTCGATTACGATGTCAGGGATAAAAACATTGTGTTTGGGGGGTTGAAGAGGAAATCAAAGATTTTTGTGTAAAAAATTTGCAATTCCTTATTAATAGGGGTGTTTTCATTTTAAATTGCATCATAGTCAACGGTTTGTGCCCTAGGGGGCCTAAGGGTGAGTTCACATATTTTTTCGCCACATGGCTGCATGTGATAAAAATTATGAGTCATCTCAGAAGATATTTTTTAACACAGTCTTGTGATTTATGCGTCACAAAAAAAAATTCCAGGGCTTTTACCTGGGGAATTAAAAATGGAAGAATTTTTGTACAAAAAAGGATGCAACAAGATTTGATTTGAAAATGGTAGTACTGAAAATCGCCATAGGGTCTGAAACTATCATTCAGTACGAAGAAAAAAACAGTCTCCATTTAACAAGTCTACAAATCTTTAGGGAACCGAACGACTTTAAATATTCTTTGAAACTTTTACAAGTTCACTGTGCGGGGGCCCGCTGCGTGCAGATCAGAAAAGAGGAACAGGCAAAAAAAAAAGCCGCGGTTTGACGACAAGGGGAGAGAAAAAGAAAAAGGGTAAGACGATCGTTATGGACATTTAAACGGTTAAAGAAATATAACCAGAAAAGAAAGAAGCCATGTTAAAAAAAGGGAAAAAAAAAATATTTACTTAACAAAAAAAAAAGATTTTGATCAAGCGAGATTAGAAAAATTGCAGCAGTCCATTAACATCCTAAGCTTTTTTGGAAACAATCCGATCATAAACAAAAACGTTTTTTTATAACACAATCACTTTAGAAAAATGGTATAAACACTTCTTTAGTGTTTCAATGAAACAAAGGCGGGGAACAGACGGGGAATTGATGTCAGGGAAGATACAATGATAAAACATAAAACAAAATGTTTAAAGCCTTATTTCCAGGCGGGAGGTTGCGCCAGTTGGGGTAACTCAAACCCGGGAAAAGCGCGGGGCCAGACAAATCTCACTAAAAAAGTTAAAAACTGGATGCCTCAGTTTTTGATTTCCTCGTTGTTTACTTTAATAACTTTTGATAGGGGATTTTTCCTATTAAATGGTCTAAATCTATTAGGGGTTTCCCTTTTGCTAAAAAGGAGACGTAAACCCCAGAAAATTTATCGTGATTCCCTAAAAAGTGTTGAAAATTTTTATACACATAACTAAATAAAAAAAACGAAATGGGGAGAAGAAGAAAGCAAGATCATTTAAGAGCAACAGCTTTTGAGCAGGGTACATACTGTCGATCATATTTTCACATTGTTCAATTGTTGAAAAGTTTTTGCAAAAAAAAACTAAACTAATTTGCTTTTGTCGATTTTAGAAAGGGATTTTATTCATAAACAGAAATGTCTTTGGGCGATAATGAGGAAAAATGGGTAAAAGGGGAAACTGATAACCCTTTGAAGCAATACGATAAGTTTTGGCAGTGTGCGTGACAAGTGTAATTATCGATTGCTTTGAATGTCCTAGAGGGGTGAAAAAGGCTGCCTGCTGAGTCCCCCCAATTATTTCTTTTTTTATAAATGAACTGGCTACTGTTTGTCAAAAGGCGGGGAAAAAATGGTTTCAGTTAAACCCGGGCTACGAAATATTTCTATTGTTATTTGCGATGATTTTTCTGTTGTCTATACAGTCATGGACTTCAAAATCAAATAAACTGTTTAAAAAGAAAGCTGCCGTTTTTTTTTTTTTAAAAGTTAACCTGAAAAGACAAACGAATGATTTTTTGGAAGGGGGACATTTACCTCTGGGAAAAGTGGGACTTGGGGATAATGGTTAAAATAAAGAATTCTATAAAAAATTGGGCATGCCTTTACGACAAAATAAATGTAAGGGTTTTTCTCTGTCGGAACCCGTAGAAAAGGAAAAAAGGATTTAAAAATCAAAAAGTCTTTGAAAAAAAATCAGATCAAAAGATCCGTTTTTTTTTGGAAACTATTTGATTCGCAAATTGAACCTACTTAACAATGCAGCTAAGTCGGGGGGCTAGAAAAAAGATTGTAACAAATCGAAACTGTACACACCTTGCCATAAAAAGATTTCCCAAATGTCCCCCTGCAGCCTCAAAAATTTTGGGGTTTGGGGGAAAACCCGGGAAAATACCCCCTTTTATCTTAGGGCACAAAAAGTGTATCAAAAAACGGTTTTAAAATCGTGTCACTGCCCATGTCAAGAATATTAACGGCTTTGAAAAGCTGTTACGGCAGCATGAATCCGGCCTTTTTTTGGGGATCAAAATACAAAAAATTTTTGACGGAAAAAAGGTATGGGATAGTTTTTTGGGTTTAGTCAAGGTGTTGGGGGTTTAATCTCCCTTTTTTCTGAGTTAAAAATACGCTTTTTTCCTGTTTTAAACAGAACGGCATTCGAGTTGGAGGATAATGATAAATAAGATGGTTTCCCTTTCAAAAAGGCTTTGAACCGAAAAATATTTTTTCATGTTTACAATAAGTGGCATAGAGACACTCTCAAGATTTCGACTCCGATTTTGTGGCCTTAAAAACGTATTTATGGTTTCGAAAGACCAAAAAAGATTTAGTGCCCACAGTGGGAAAGGTTCAAAATGAAAATCTTTTTTATTTTACTGTGCCACTTATGATGATATCCGTAAAAAATGGCCATATTGGGGCCTTCCCCAACATTTCCCTCAAACAAAGTTAGAAAATCCTTTTCCCGTAGTAATGAAACGTTATTAAATCTGTTTCAAAATTTAAAAACCAGGCAATGAAGATAAAAAGAGTAATTAGAATTTAAAGTGTGATAACATTTTTAAATTAAAAAATAATTTGTCAAGAGATCCTGTATCAATGTGGGGTGTGCTGCGTGCGTGCGGGTTGGTGTGTTTTGGTGTGTGTGTGTGTGTGTGTGTGTGTGTGTGGTGTGTGTGTTTGTGTGCGTTTTGGGCCCCCCCCCCGTTTTTGTGTGCGTGTATGTTTACAGTGTGAAATCAGTAAAAATATTTAAATGTGCATACAATTTTTCAGTTTCCCCCCCTTTTCTTAAAAGGCTGTAAGCTTTTACAATAAAACATTTGTCTTGTCATTTTCTCTCTCTCTCTCTCTCTCCCACCCCTTCTCCTTTCCATCAACACCATCGACTCCACCCTAACCGCCCTTCCCCCCTTTCTCTTCTCCCGAATCTCCACTGAACAAAAATTTATGCATTTCACCAATTAAAAATATCCTTTTTTGAAATGTTACAAAAGACAAAAAAGACAGGATGTAATCAAAAAAAATATTTGAAAAGATTGCAGTGTGTGTGGTGGTTTTGTGTGTGTGTGTGTGTGGGTGTGGTTTGGGACTGATAAAAACATTTCACATAACACAATTTATCCAATAACACACTTTTCTGATAACAAATTACTCAAAAAAAACACATATCGGGATGATGCGAGCATTTTAAAAAAAATTTTTGTATTCTGTCTGAAAACCTTCATTGTCGTCTTTCTGGGCAAGTTTGTTTTTTTTTTTCTGCTTGCTTCTTTGCCCAAAAGTCATTTACATCCGGGCTCTTTCCCCCGAGTCTGCCCCCCAAAACCCCATTTGAAAGGACATCTCTATACACCCCGAGGGGGGGCCGAGAGAGCATTTATTTTCGTCAACAGCTGGCGAGGGTGCGCACATCAACAAATTTTGTTCTTGAGTCACTGCCCTCCTTCAACTGTTCATCACTGCCCCCCACTGGGATACAGTTCAGTTTTACCCACTGGGATACGTTTATCACTGCCCACGGCAACTTCTCACGCCCACTGTCATACAGTTCTCACGCCTCCTGGCATACAGTTTTAGTCACTGCCTCACTGGCATACACTTCAGTCACTGCCTCCTGGCATACACTTTCAGCACTGCCCTCACTGGCCCATACAGTTTAGTCACTGCCTCACTGTCATACAGTTCAGTCACTGCCCCACTGGCATAACAGTTCATCACGCCCCATTCATACATTTTTAGTACGCCCCCCCTGGCTACAGTTCATTTATGCCTCACTGGCATACCTTCAGTCACCCTTTTACTGGCATACAGTTCATCACTGCCCCCTGGCATACACTTCGTCGTTTCGTCATACAGGATTCAGTCCCCCCAAAAGTGGGTGTAACCCACCACCCAAATGATCCCGGGTACTAAAATGTCTCCAACAGGGCTTTAATCCACCACCGAAAATTTTTCTTCCTGTCGTCAATTTATACTGTCGTCGATTCTTTTTTTTGTTTTTAGACCAAGTGATTCTTCCTGTGGCAACCTTTTAAATGTCGTTGTTTCCCCTTTCTTTTCCGTCTACGCCGTCGTCCCTTTTACAGCTAAAAAGAAACTGTTGAAAAAACCAATCTTTCAAAAGCGTGTGAAGGATTTCTCTCACGGGAAAATTCACCAAACAACAGGCAAACCACAATCATTCTGATGACCTGTCGTGCGTGCTTGCGTGCGTGCCTGTGCTTTCTGCGTGCCTGTGCGTACTGCGGTGTGTGGTGTGTGTGGTGTGTGTTGGTGGTGTGTGTGTGTGTGCGCGCGCGCGCGAGCGGCGTGCGTGCGTGCGTGTGTGTGGGCGGCGTGCGTGCATTTGTGTGTGGTGTGTGTGTGGTGGGGTGTGTGTGTGTGTGTGTGTGTGTGTGTGGTTTTGTGTGTGCTGCGTGCGGCATTTTTGTGTGTTGTGGGGGGTGTGTGTTGTGTGGTGTGGGGGGGGGGGGTGGTGTCTGCGTGCGTGGTGCATTTTTGTGTGGTTGTTTTTGTGTGTGGTGGTGTGTGTGTGTGGGGTGGTTGTGGGGTGTGTGACTGACAACGACGGCCACCCATCCCTATAAACCCTCCCCCTTTCTACTCCCCTTCCCCCCCCCCCCCCCACCCCCCCCCCACACACACACCCTTCCTTTCTCGTCACTTTGTCTTCAAAAGGCAAACAAGATTACTAATCTAGTCAAAGTTCGTCTCCTTTGCCCCCTCCCCACCCCTTTTTCTGGGTGTTTTCTTAAAGTTACCAAACCCGTTTTTAGTCTCGACCTTTTCCCCCTCCTCCCTACCCTTCCTCCCTCACGTACTGATAGGGCCGCAACAGGAAGGGGAAGGGTTTTTATATAACACCCCGTCACTCCTACCTCCCCCCCCCCCCCCCCCCCCCACCCCCCCTCCCAATCCCCGGAAAATCACAGGAAAGACGGAAAAAAGAAAATGGGCAAAAAAAAGCAGTCTCACACATGAGGCGATGTAGATTTATCATGTGCATGAAAACTAAATAAAACCCAAAGCCAACCATTTGATAGGCGTTTTTTTTCCCCCCTTCACCCCCCAACTTCCCCCAAACCTGTAGGTGGTGGGGGGAAAGATCAATCTCCCCCTTCCCCTCCCCCTCTTTGCTTCAGTAACACAAATCAAACCGAAACGAAACCGGGGGTTGCTTACAAACTACAAAAATGGGAATCACAACATCCCCCACTGTTTTTAACCAAACTTAAACTGATCACCACCATGACAGCTGTTTTTAAAATTTTCTTTGGCCCAAAAACCAAAAAAAACTTAATTTAAACTATGTTTCCAAATTTTGGACTAACATTTTTTGCATTATCCATTTTTTTAAAAAATTTTAAATTTTTGCCAAACTTTGGGATATCTACATCAAGATGATGAAAGGTTTTATTGAAAAGGGTTTGTTTGCCACCACTTGGTAAAAAAACACTATTAAAATGATTGATTAACATTCTTTGTTAACAATCTGATTAACATTCTTTGTTAGCAATCTGATTAACATTTTGCTAGCAATCTGATTACATTCTTGTTACAACTGATTACATCTTGTTAACAATCTGTTACATCTGTTAGCAATCTGATTAACATTCTTTGTTGCAATGATAACATTTTGTAACAATCGATTAACATTACTTGTTAGCAATCTGATAACATCTTTGTTAACAATCTGATTAACATTCTTTTTGGCAATCTGATTAACATTCTTTGTTAGCAATCTGATTAACATTCTATTGTTAACAATCTGATTAACATTCTTGTTAGCAAACGGGCTTTTGTCTTTTTCAGTACATCTGTTAAGATGATACTGAACGTTTATCTTATACGAAAAACATATCCTCACTGGATAAAAATGCTAAGCTGATTGTGAATACGTTGATTGTCAGAAGCTTGTAGTATGGCTCGAATCTGATCAACATGTGTACTTGGCTAAGTTTATTCCAGTTACTCACTTAATTTATAGCAAAAAAATGAGATTGTTTGACTTTCATTGTAGCAGTACACTGTCTCCTCCTCCTGTTAAATCCATCAAAATCGAGTGAAACTGAGACTGATACTAGGTCAAATTACTTTGTCAGCTGAGATCTCACCATACTGAAAGCAACGAGTGCATTGCTCGACCAGCCAACTCTCAGCTATTAACCACAAACCAGGTTCTGTCTTGTGACCAGATCCTGGGACCCTGGTCTGCCTGGTAGTGGACAAGTACCACAGCCCACCAGATCAGCTGGCTGAAAGAGAAGGTGGATCAGTCACCAGCAACTAGACAGAGATCAACACTCCTCTCCGACATTATATAAGTTCTGATATTCCAAGTGGACTCCAACTCAACTCATCCAGAACTTTCCCTCTCGTAATGATGAAAAAGGGGGGAAACGTCAGCCAGAACTGAAGTACTAAAATTGACTTGAATATTTCACGCTTGTATAAACAAGTAAAGTTGATGTGTCAAAGTACACTTAACTTTGCGTCAGTTCTTTGTTGTTCATTCAGTATTAAACGTCTGAACTTACCTCTAATTCTGTCTCTCATACCTACAAGCACTTTAAAGTGTACAAGCCTAAGAAGAATTTTTCCTGCGCCACTCTTGAGCAGTTTTCACAGTCCAAAGAAAAAATTCCTTTTGATGATTAGTACCGGAAAGTTGGTCCTTCCTTAAATATGAAGAGAGAGGATGGAGGTAAAACTTTAATATAACACTAATGGAGAAAACATTCCAAGTCCTTCTCCTAGAGGACACACTGACCTACCCCCAACCCTCATCACAGTGTGTGTGTGTGTGTGTGTGTGTGTGTGTGTGTGTGTGTGTGTGTGTGTGTGTGTGGGCGCGCGCGCGCCTGTGTGTGTGTGTGTGTGTGTGTGTGTGTGTGTGTGGTGTGTGCGTGCGTGCGTGCGTGCGTGCGTGCGTGCGTGCGTGCGTGCGTGCGTGCGTGTGTGTGTGTTGTGTGTGTGTGCCTGTGTGTGTGTGCGTGTGCGTGTGTGCGTGTGTGTGCCGTGTGGTGTGTGTGTGTGTGTGTGTGTGTGTGTGTGTGTGTGTGTGAGCATGGCATACTGAATGGCAGAGAGAGAGAGAGAGATGGGGCAGAGCAGGATACAGGAGGCGGGGTAGACTTAATTAAAGGTCTTGCAATGTAAATTGAAATGCGGAGATTGCCAGAGTCCTGACTGTACCCAGTCACGATAATCATTATCACCTCTTTGCCAGCCACCCCTTCCAGCACCTACCCCCACCCTCTTCCCTTCGTCTGAATGTCCTTCCCCCCCCCCCCCCCCCCCCCCCCCCCCCCCCCATCTCTCTATCTACATACTAATGGCAATAACTTCGACAAGAAAAAAATAAGCATAACGCCCCTTGTTTCCACACAGACTGACGTAAAAATCACTCTACTGATGTTTATCAGTGTCTGATGTTCAAACAGTGACTGACGTACACGTCAATGTACTGATGTTTATCAGTGTCTGATGTTCCAACAGTGACTGACGTACATGTCATGTACTGATGTCTGGCAGTGTCTGATGTTCACACAGAGTCTGATGCTCTGGGTCCTTGTGCTGACAGATCAGAACCTGGCAGGAAATGGTCGGTGCCACTTTTCGCCACAGTTATAGTCGTTCTTCTCTTTCCTTTGTAAACTATTACTACACATGTGCCTGTGTGCGCGTGTGTTCTTTCCCGACAGTAGTAGTACATTTGTTTTTGGATTATTTGTTTG
This sequence comes from Conus ventricosus, assembly GCA_018398815.1. Taxonomy (NCBI): domain Eukaryota; kingdom Metazoa; phylum Mollusca; class Gastropoda; order Neogastropoda; family Conidae; genus Conus; species Conus ventricosus. The sequence goes on along the minus strand of CM031625.1, from coordinate 13,079,773 downwards.
TTTTAAAATAGTATTATATGTACGCGTGTGCGTGCGTGCGTGTGAGTGTGTGTATGTGGAGGGGGGGGGGGGTAGGGGTGAAGGAGTTGGCGCGCGCGAGCGCGTGTTACGTGTGTGTGTGTGTGTGTGTGTGTGTGTGTGTGTGTGGTGTGTGGTGTGTGTGGTGTGTGTGTGTGGTGTGTGCGTGTGTGGTGTGTGCGTGTGTGTGTGTGTGTGTGTGTGTGTGTGTGATGCACTGGTCTGTCTATCATCTCAGCTATGTATCGGACATACAGGTGCTGGCAGACACGGACAGACCAGTGCAGAGAAGTGTTCGAATGAGCTTTCCTCTCTTCTTTCTGATGGTTCAGTTCCGGACCTCAGACGTCCAGTCTGGCCAGAGGAGGTGGACACACACTGTGGTCCTCTCTGTGCTAGACGGCAGTGTGGGCCATGTCAGAGCCTAACGTCATGCAGTGTGGGCCATGTCAGAGCCTAACGTCCTGCAGTGTCAGCCAATGTCAGAGCCTAACGTCCTGCAGTGTGGGCCACGTCAGAGCCTAACGTCATGCAGTGTGGGCCATGTCAGAGCCTAACGTCATGCAGGTGGGCCATGTCAGAGCCTAACGTCATGCAGTGTGGCCATGTCAGAGCCTAACGTCATGCAGTGTGGGCCACGTCAGAACCTAACGTCCTGCAGTGTGGGCCATGTCAGAGCCTAACGTCCTGCAGTGTGGGCCACGTCAGAGCCTAACGTCATGCAGTGTGGGCCATGTCAGAGCCTAACGTCATGCAGTGTGGGCCATGTCAGAGCCTAACGTGCTGCAGTGTGGGCCATGTCAGAGCCTAACGTCATGCAGTGTGGGCCATGTCAGAGCCTAACGTCATGCAGTGTGGGCCAGTCAGAGCCTAACGTCATGCAGTGTGGGCCATGTCAGAGCCTAACGTCATGCAGTGTGGGCCATGTCAGAGCCTAACGTCATGCAGTGTGGGCCATGTCAGAGCCTAACGTCCTGCAGTGTGGGCCATGTCAGAGCCTAACGTCATGCAGTGTGGCCATGTCAGAGCCTAACGTCCGCTGCAGTGTGGGTCCATCGTCAGAGCCTAACCGTCATGCAGTGCAGTGGGCCATGTCAGAGCCTAACGTCCTGCAGTGTGGGCCATGTCAGAGCCTAACGTCATGCAGTGTGGGCCACGTCAAAGCCTAACGTCGACGTCCTTGTTTACAGCTCAAACGGAGCTGCCCTTCATGTTGAGCTCAGCGACTGGGACATAGCAGATTGCCCTGTCTCTTTACTCATTTAAAGGTTTTTCCCTTCATTTTGTCTTGAGTCTGTTCTCCCTCTTCCTTTATTCGGTTCATTTTCTTTCTGTTATTGTTCATGACTACACACACACACACACGCCCGCGCACGCACGCACGAGCACGCACGCACAGCACACAGCGCTCCCATACAGATATTGAGCCATTGTTATTGTGTTGTGTCCCGTGTTGCCCCAGAAGGGGAGCCAAGGCAGGTGGGGGCCGCGGAAGGCCTGCCGTGATGAATGGCGCGTGGGGGCAGGGGCAACGGGGGGAGACGCCTTCACAAAGGGCCGGAGTTCTCACAACCACTGGCACCCGCCGCTGTGCTGTGCTGACCTACCCATCCGAAACACGTCACCAGAACCTGCCTGACTGCACCGCGGGGACGGGGAGGAAAGGTGGGGGTGGGGGGGTGGGGGGGGGGGGGGGGGGGGCGGGGGGGCAGGGCAAGGGCAAACGTGTCACCATGACTTTGTACAACACGCTAGCTAAACCTGAGATTCGTTTCTTCCTCTGTTTATACGCTTCACTGACGCCATGATATAAACGGAATAAACTGACACACATCAGGTACTTAGCTCCCCTTTCTTCTTCTCCCCACCCTGTTCCAAGCTGCACACTCCAGACATTTCACATGGCAGGGTTTACGTTAGTAGACTATTTCTTTTTATTTATCCCTTCCCTTTTGTGTTCTTATTGTGGTGTGTGTGTGTGTGTGTGTGTGTGTGTGTGTGTGTGTGTGTGTGTGTGTGTGTGTGTGTGTGTGTGTTCATTTTGGATGTCACAAAAATGGCAAATAAGTTCATTTGATATCAATTATAATGATATTTGATTAATTCACTATCACTTTTCTATTCAATGCAGCTCAAGTAAAAGACTGGCAATAAATGGAAAGTCCGGGAGGCGGTGGACGAGGTAAAGGAACACCTCAAGATCAGGGAAATGACAGGGCAGACACAAACCAAATAGGAGCTGCGATCAACAGAAAGGAACTGGCGATCAAAGGCGAAAGGGAAAGCAAACAGTTATGTTGACAGAGAAGTTGTTGAAAGAAGAGGATGCCAAGGGAATCCAGAAGACAGCCCTGCAATGCCCACTGGGGCAGTGGACTAGGTGGGAAAAGGCACTCCATGAAGTCTCAGCTGGACTGAAATCTGGCCCCTAGGGTCAGCTTCATCTCAGCTCTGTCCATGACCTCCTGCCCTCCAATTCAAACCTGGTGAAATGGGGAAAATCAGGCGACCCTCCATACACGCTCTGTCACGGCAAACAAACAGTGGAACATGTCAATGCAAAGCAGAATGCAACACACACACACACACACACACACACACACACACACGCACACACACACACACACACACACACACACACATATATTTACACACCTAACAGGACTTGTCACGTCATGCAACAGACTAAGCAGTAATTTTCGACTTCAAACGCCAGTTATTCACAACCCAAACCTCCCACTGAGTTTCCACCCCCGAGATCTTCTGTGCGTCTATTTTCAGTGGATATTGCAACACACACAACTCAACACACACACACACACACACACACACACACACACACACACACACACACACAGGCCCTGCAAGACTTGTGGCGGCCAAACTATGCAACAATCTAAGCAGTAATCTTCGACATCTGAAACCAGTTATACAAAGGAACCCCAGGCCTCCCGCTGTTCTTCTTCAAACCTGTTCCATCCTCTGACACCAGACAGC
>CM031625.1:13064258-13071758 GCA_018398815.1 Conus ventricosus | reverse complement strand
ATCGGAAATGCAAAAATAACTATAACGCAAAAATGTCCATCTCAATATTCGATTCAAGATATCCGAAACTTTGACGCAAACAAATGAACCTACACATATTATGTCAATCAAGATATACTTTATCATTGTTGTTGTTGTTATCATTATTATTATCATTATTACTATCATTATTATTATTATTATCATCATTAGTACTGATATCATCGTTAGTGTTGTTGTTGTTATAATCGTCGTCATTACGGTCATCATCATTATCCCAGCTGTGCTCTTAATATAAAAGGAACAAAAAACTTATTTTCGGGCAAGAAACAATACTGAAGTTACAGCTTTTTCTACAAACCAAACATTGTGCGGCAGCTTATCATCTTTCCTTTCCTTTTGAAACGATGAGTTCTATCTGTACATAGCCAACGCCACAAAACGTTTACTAAGGCCAATATCTAGAGCACGCTGAAAACATAAGGCCAATATCTAGAGGACGCTGAAAGCAAAGTCAATGTCTACAGCGTATACAACAGTAAAGTCAATATCTAGAGCATAAAGAACAGCCAAGTCAATCCCTAGAGCACACAGGCCAATCAAACCAATGTCTAGACAACACAGAGCAATCAAGTCAATATCTTCAGCATACAGTCAACAGACCAGTAAAGTTAATATCTAAACCATACACTTACACACAACAACCAACAACATCAACGCTCTGACCATGTCACTCTCCACTTTACACACAACAACCAACAACATCAACGCTCTAAGCATGCCACTCTCCACTTTACACACAACAACCAACAACATCAACGCTCTCTTGTGTATACAGATCAGTGAATATCTTGAGCATACATACTAGCAGTCAAGTCAGTCTCTGGAGTATATAGACCAGTCCAGTCAATCTATTGAGTATACAGACCAGTCAAGTCAATATCGTGATTATTTTATCAGTCAAGTCAATATCTTAAGCATACAGACCAGTCAATATACTGATCATACAGACTAGCCAGGTCAATATCGTATCATACAGACCAGTCAAGTCAATATCGTGATCATACAGACCAGTCAAGTCAATATCGTGATCATACAGACAGTCAAGTCAATATCGTGATCACACAGACCAGTCAACAATATTGTGAGTATACAGACCACTCAGTCAATATCTTGAGTATATAGACCAGTCAATATTCTAAGCATGCAGACCTGTCAAGTCAATATCTAATGCACGCAGACCTGTCAAGTCAATATCTAATGCACGCAGACCAGTCAAGTCAATATCTAACCCATGCAGACCAGTCAAGTCAATATCCTAAGCATGCAGACCTGTCAAGTCAATATCTAATGCACGCAGACCAGTCAAGTCAATATCAAAGCATGCAGACCTGTCAAGTCAATATCTAACGCATGCAGACCAGTCAAGTCAATATCCTAAGCATGCAGACCAGTCAAGTCAATATCTAATTCATGCAGACCAGTCAAGTCAATATCTAATGTATGCAGACCCGTCACACAACAGTCAAGTCAATATACAGATCACACAGAACAGACAAGTCAATATACAGATCACACAGAACAGTCAGGTCAATATACAGATCACACACAATAGTCAATATACAGATCACACACGACAGTCAATATACAGATCAACAACAACATTCAATATACAGATCACACACAACAGTCAATATACAGATCACACACAACAGTCAATATACAGATCACACACAACAGCCACGTCAATATACAGATCACACACAACAGTCAATATACTGATCACACACAACAGTCAATATACTGATCACACACAACAGTCAATATACAGATCACACACAACAGTCAATATACAGATCACACACAACAGTCAATATTATATACAGATCACACACAATAGTCAATATATACAGATCACACAGAACAGTCAAGTCAATATACAGATCACACACAACAGTCAATATCTTGAGGATATCAGTAAGTATTTATATGATTCAGTCAAGACATTCGGATTACACAAAACAGTGGAGTCGATCGTACAGAAGTCATTGATCTAGATCACACAGAAAGTACAGAACAGTCAATTACTGATCCCACAGAAAGTACAGAACAGTCAATTACTGATCACACAGAAAGTACAGAACAGTCACGTCAATTACTGATCACACAGAAAGTACAAATAGTCACGTTAATTACTGATCACACAGAAAAGTACAGAACAGTCAATTACTGATCACACAGAAAAAACAGAACAGTCACGTCAATTACTGATCACACAGAAAGTACAGAACAGTCACGTCAATTACTGAGCACACACAAAAGTACATAGTCACGTCAATTACTGATCGCACAGAAAAGTACAGAACAGTCACGTCAATTACTGAGCACACACAAAAGTACAGAATAGTCACGCCAATTACTGATCACAAAGAATAGTACAGAACGGTCACGTCAATTACTGATCACACAGAAAAGTACAGAACAGTCACGTCAATTACTGATCACACAGAAAAGTACAGAACAGTCACGTCAATTACTGAGCACACAGAATAGTACAGAACAGTCACGTCAATTACTGATCACACAGAATAGTACAGTACAGTCACGTCAACTACTGATCACACAGAACAGGCAAAAACTAGATCATATAGACCAGTCAAGACATCCAGATTACACAAAACGGTCAAGTTTCTAGATAATACAGAATGGTTCATGAATCTAAATCATACACAAAAATCATGTCTCTGAATCTCACAAGTAAATCGTACAGATCATACAGAATGGTTCATGAATCTAAATCATACACAAAAATCATGTCTCTGAATCTCACAAGTAAATAGTGCATAACAGTGGAATTCTGGATCTTGCAGAACAATCATGTCTCTAGATCATAATTATAAATCAGCCAGTATATAGATAGCAAAAAACTGTCCAGTGTCTAGACAACACAGAACAGCACAGAACAGTCAAGTCCATAGACAGATCACATAGGACAGCCAATTATCTAGATTATACATAACACTCAAGTCCATAGACAGATCACATAGGACAGCCAATTATCTACATTATACATAACACTCAAGTCCATAGACAGATCACATAGGACAGCCAATTAGCTACATTATACAGAGCAGTCAAGTCAATAGACAGATCACATAGGACAGCCAATTAGCTACATTATACAGAACAGTCAAGTCCATAAATCACATAGGACAGCCAATTATCTAGATTATACAGAACAATCAAGTCCAAAGACAGATCACCCAGGACAGCCAATTATCTAGATTATACAGAACAGTCAAGTCCATAGATCACACAGGGCAGCCAATTATCTAGATCATACAGAACAGTCAAGTCCATAGATCACACAGGACAGCCAATTATCTAGATCATACAGAACAGTCAAGTCCATAGATCACACAGGACAGCCAATTATCTAGATTATACAGAACAGTCAAGTCCACAGACAAATCGCACAGAGCACTCAAGTATCTAGGTCATAGCAAACAGTCGGGCATCTAATTGGACCAGAGCAGTGAAGTCCACCTCAGGCCCTACAAAGGAGCTTGCCTGACCATTTGTGCCCCATGGTATGGCAGTAATATGACAATAACATTCCTGCTCAGGCCCTGGTGACCAGTGTCATTAGCCATTCTAATTCCTGTCCGCGTTCCTTTTCTTTAGAGGACTTACACAGATACCTGTGTGTTACGGTGTGACATTTTACTCGCAGTTGAAGCATGCTTGTTCATAGACAATGCCACTTACAATGTATTGCAAATTAACTCACAGAGACAGAACAATCTCTCTCTCTCTCTCTCTTCTCTTCTACTCTCTCTCTCTCTCTCTCTCTCTCTCTGTATTGTTGTGTGTGTGTGTGTGTGTGTGGTGTGTGTGTGTGTGTGTGTGTGTGTGTGTGTTTGTGTGTGTGTGTGTGTGTGTGTGTGTGTGTGTGTGTGTGTGTGTGTGTGTGTGTGTGTGTATGCGCGCGCACGCGCGTGATGACTTGCATTTACGGATGGCACATTGGATAAGATATGATTACTACCTGGAAAATTTTATAGCGTGCAATGGCCTATCATACAGAAAATTAGTCTCAGTCATTTATGTCAAACAAGAAAGAAAAGCGTCATCACAAATTACAGACATGAGCACATTTGTGTGCACGCGTACACAAACATACACGCACTCACACACGCACCTACACACACACACACACACACACACACACACACACACACACACACACACACACACACATCAGTTCAAATACTTTCGGATTTGTAACACGTTACAAGGACCCGTCAGACACAAGATCTAAGACATTTTTTTTTTTTTTTTTTTTTTTTTTTTTTTGATGTTTGACTTTTTGTTTATTTCAGTTCCTCAGTCAATCAAAATCAAACCAACCTACCAACCAACCTGGAAAATTACCAGGAACATCATATTTAGAAAATTGGCAACAAAAGGAGAAATCTCCAAAAACTTCTTCTTATTCTTATTCTTCAACATTACAAACACCTGCTTCGGAAGTCGCATGAAGCATTAGTCATGCGAGAGCTAGTTTATGTCAGCGTGTAACTATGTGCTATTTGTCCTTAGGGTATCTTCCTGTTTCTCGATATCTGTTTCTAATTTTGTTTTATCATTCAGGAGACACTACGCTGTAGTCAAGACTGCTAAAAAAAGAAAGAAAGCAGGTGATTTTGCTCATCACCGACTGCAATCGACTTACATGCTTGCTTTCGTGTTGCCAATCTTTACGATGCCTTAACATCAAGTAAGGTCCGGATTGGACGTTTTGTTTTGTTTGGTTTATTGTTTCCGTTAATATCTTGTTTCTGTTTATATCTATCTAAAAACTTATAAACTGCCTATAATTAATCTTAATTTATGAACTTGATAGACTGTTTCCCTTCTTCTGTTACTAAGATATGAATCTCTAACTAACTGACTAGAGAAGTCAACTGATGCACGTGGGGGAGATGTGCCAGTCCTGGATGTTTATCTCGTTTGATGTGGCGCTGGTTTTCTTTTCCACCTCGAGGGAAGATCACTAGGCCTATACAAACGGGAGCACAGCATGAAGCGTTCAGCTGAAATAGTCAATATTTCTTTTTTTTTTTTTTTAACATTTTTATTTTCTTCCACTGCCACTACACAAACCGAAACACACATCAACATCAACATTCAGAAACTAGGCACATGGCAAGCTAGATACAAACACATAGACAAGCAAGTATATACACAAACAAAAAGAAAGGAAGATATAGCCTTCAGCACATCATCATTCATCCATCCAAAGCACGGCTACTTGGTGACACAAACAGCACAGCACAACGTATTGCACCTAAGGCAAACCCCTTCTACGCAGCGTAATCATGCTTTAATTTTTTTTTTTTAAGAGGGAAAAAAAAAAGAAAGAAAAAGAGAATAAGATAGAGAGATCAGTGAGGATAAACGGATAGCACGAGGAAGGACAGGTAGAAGGACAAATAAGCGGACACACTGACAATTAACCAGACAAACATTAAGATAGAATGGGTTGGTTCACAGCAAATGAAGATAAGCTATTTCACAGAACACATTGTCTCAATGATAGCAACCTTGAAAGGAAAACAAACAACAACAGAAACTGTACACCTTGAGTGACATACATGAGCCTCATAGACTGTCATCAGCAAGGGAGCAGAAATACTATTTGTTAGACTAGTGCTTATTTATCACATATTGCATTATATACATTCACACTGACAAAAAACAGTTAATCATCAAAGACGAGGGGCTCATATGCAAGCCATTTTGTCTGGAAATCCATATGGTTCATTGTTAAATATGAGTTATATTTTTCAATTCTAAATCTATATTTCAATATTCTCAAAAAGACTGTTAATTGTGGGAGACTGCCTTCTAACTTACATTTATATACATACTGTTTTGCCAGAAGAATGATAAAGTAGAAAATAACATCACCTGCAATTGTTGCATCAAAACCTAGAAGTACAAGAGACTCTGTTAAACGTATATTTTGTGCATGGGTACATTTCTCTTTATTAATTCAGTGAACATACTCCAAAAGCATTTAATGTTAGTACATTTCCAAAACATATGGTCAATACTATCTTTAAATAGGCCGCAGAAACTACATTTATCATTATCGACCACTCCAATTTCTTTCAAAATTACATTTGTTCCTAAGCATCTATGGATTATTCTCAGCTGAAACCACTTAAGCTTCACATCCATTATCTTATGTATATTAAAGAAACACGATTCCCAGTCATGGGTCTGTGAAAGTTTCATGTCCCATTTGTCACAGCATGGAGCTCTCAATTTGTTATCAATCAATACATCGTAATACGTTTTTGAGCCTCTGCAGGTGGCAAACAATATCTTATAACAGAGTGAAGAATTATTACCTTTATTGTTTTCAATGGGAATGTCAACTTTCTTTATAAATTTAGTTATTGCCATCTTATATCCTGCAAAAGTAAGAAAATCAATATTAACATCATATTTTTCCTTGAAGTTCCTGTGGGAATGAAACTGACCATTATCATCAAAAAAATGTGCGATATAATAAATACCTTTGTTTGCGAGCATTTTAGAAACAATGTACCTTTTCCCGACTTGAATACGTTTATTGTAGGATATAGGTTCTGCTAGTAGCTCAGCAGAATTTTTGGGTTGGCATTTGTAATTAAAAAAAAGTATATAAGCTTCAAGAACGTCTGCCCAGAACGGGTTATATTTTGTGAACTTTGCGACAATTTCTGGACCATATTTACTAATAAGAGGCCATTGAGGAAAATTACTCACTAAAATTTGTTTCCATTTATGGTTTGATCGTTCAGTTCTACGGATCCAGGATAATTTAAGAGATGCGACGTAGGTTTTTAACTCAGGAAGACCAATACCTCCATTCCGTAAGACATTTCTTTTATCATGTTATTAACCACAGAGAGAGAGAGAGAGAGAGAGAGAGAGAGAGAGAGAGAGAGAGAGAGAGAGAGAGATGAGAGAGAGAGAGAGAGAGAGAGAGAACACAACAGCAAAAACAAATGGAAAAAAAAACCCTCTAAAATGTTCGCTTATCAGGATAACTTCTTATGATTCAGTCACTGGAAGAAAAAGGGGAAACAAAAATACCCACCTGGGACAAAATGCAATAATGGGAAGGTAGTGTCCAATCCATTGGTTTTAAGCATCACAACCTATTCGACAGATTACAATTCAACGTAGGAGAACCAGTCTAACATGTTGCTCCCGGATCTGTGCATGCCTTTGTCAACTTATTCAAATTGCAGTCGTTGTGAATATCGAGAGAAAGAAACTGAAAATGTTTACAACTACATGCTGTCCTGAGGCTGAGTCACCTTCCACCCTACTTCAACCACACAACTAGCCACACCTCCCCCCCCCTACCAAGACACATGTATACACACATAGTTTTCTCTCTCTCTCTCTCTTCTCTCTCTCTCTCTCTCTCTCTCTCTCTCTCTCTCTCTCTCTCCTCTCTTT
>CM031625.1:13049258-13054258 GCA_018398815.1 Conus ventricosus | reverse complement strand
AGTAAAAGGAACATAATTGTTTTCAAAAAGGGGGTTGCCTCTCTACTAGAGAAAATGGACGTTAAATGCGATAAATATCCTCTTGTTTAAAAAGTATATAAGTACCTAGGTATATGTTTTTCTCTATGGGATGAAGTTTCACTTTTGCATGTTAAAGGTCTACTTTAGAGATTTTTTGATAATTTGTTAAAAACAGGTCTACATGTCATATAACTACGGTATGGTATTCATTTTTTAAAAAAAAATCGCCGAAAGAATTTAATAGATAAAAAACGACTTTTGCACCCTGTTCAAACCCCGCGCGGTAGACCGAAAACCGTGACGTCACTTGATGGACTGGCCGTCAGCCGCGACCTACACAACAAGCCAACGCCAAGTGAAATCAACACGAGTTGCGAACCCCCACAGCCTAAAAAGTCACGAGGGGGTGGCAGTATTGTGCTGTTGGGGAGTGCAGCCGCTCAGCAGGAGACGGATATTCTTTGCCCCACATTTCCATCTGATCCAATACTCGAAAGAAGTGGATTTGGTTCGTTTCAACCATGCCGGGCAGCTAAATTTCTTTCTACCACGTCATTCCAGCTGGACCGCGGGAAAAGAGCTATTCCCACAATTGCCGAGCGCGTTCGAGTGGATCAAAAACTTCGTCTGCATTGTGCGCGTACAAATTTGAAGGCGGAGTGGGAAGCTCGTACAGAAAGAGTACATAGTCGCACGTTTATTCTGTTCTTATCTATGGACAATCACACTTGTTAAATTGAATGAACACGTAAGGCTTGAAGAAGGAGAATCTCCGCTCGCCGTCCACGCGTGATCGCATCAAAAGAAGTCAGTCGGGAGCCTCCTTCGAGACTTCGGTAAAGTCCGTACGCCTTCGGGAAAGCTGTGTTCGGGGGTCCACTGGAACTGAACTGACGTGTAAAAAGAACTTTGCGTTCAAACTGATAGGTACAGGCCTTGCAAAACATTTCCCCCGAGTCACATTGGCTGTCGCAATCATAGTCACTGCTTTTACATGATAAATTAAATACCGAGCGAGATGCGCAAGAACCATCAGAATCGCTTTCTGTCGCCGTCGCTGTCCATCATGTACGTCACATCCAAGAGCAGTTAAGCCATGCCAAGATTTAGTTGATTACCTCCCGTTTTTCTTGATTACAGGTGAAAATGCCCACTTTCGCGGATCGATTTCGTGTGATCGGGAGCGAATCGGATGTTTATTTTACCAATTTATCAAACATTTTCATATTTCTGCATAAGCTGACCAATTATCGAAAACCTCTAAAGTAGACCCTTAGGTTTGCTTGCACTAGTTGCGTCAGGCGCATGGACGATCCTTGAAGAGTGGATCTGTGCTTCAGTCAGCTGGTACTGGGTGTAAGGTGATGTTTCTGCAGGTGGCGAATGCCGTGGATGTGAAGGTGAGTTTCTGTCAGCGGTGAATGCCGTGGTACTGCTGTAAGGTATCTGGTATGTTCTGTCAGGCTGGGTGAAAGCCAGTGGACGAATTCAAGTTCTAGAAATAACTTGTGTAAAGCGACCTGAGAGGTTGCTGGGAATTTTAATGTCCACTTGGCGAGGAGTTGTGGCTGGCTGTTATAAATGTTTTCGTGAAAAAAACCGTAGTTGGAGAGATCCACTGTGGACGTGAACAAGACATAGAGAGGCAATGGGTGAGGTGGACATAGCCCCAAAGGGGAAAATTTTCGTTACAAAATGGTAGGCCAATGGGTGGTGGGCATAGCCCAAGGGAGATTGTTCTTACCAGACTATGGAGAGGCCAATGGTGAGGTGGACATAGCCCAAGGAGATTGTTCGTACAAACTAAGAGAGGCATGGTGAGGTGGACAAGCCCCCAAAGGGAGATTGTTCGTTACAAGACTATAGAGAGGCCATGGGTGAGGTGGACATAGCCCAAGGGAGATTGTTCGTTACAAGACTATAGAGAGCCAGTGGGTGAGGTGGACATAGCCCAAGGAGATTTGTTTCGTTACAAGACTATAGAGAGGCCAGTGGTGAGTGGACATAGCCCAAGGAGATTGTTCGTTACAAGCTATAGAGGCCAGTGGGTGAGGTGGACATAGCCAAGGGAGATTGTTCGTTTACAAGACTATAGAGAGGCCAATGGGTGAGGTGGACATAGCCCAAGGGAGATTGTTCGTTCAAACCGCTTTAATTTAAACTACTGGACTCTGGCGAAGGCCAGGAAGAACACAACGCACGGGACAGAAGAGTGAGCAGGACAGACTGGGGTTCGAGAGGGCGTGCTCTGAACTAAGTGAGAACATCATCTTTTAACGCAGTGAAAAGCGTCACAGAGAGAGAGAGAGAGCTGAAAACAAAGACTAAGCCAAACCCAGGGAGTGGGGGGGGGGGGGGGGAGGCAGAGGGAGGGTGAATATGAACAGAAATAGAATAATTCTTCAGAGAAGAGTGCCCAGAGACGACCACGTAGATCCATTCCTGAGCCTGGTGCCAGACGACCCAGTGCGTGCCCTCACCTGCTGTTGAGCACGTGTAGTGACTAGTTGAAGAACTGTAGTGTAATGTATTGAAGAACTGTAGAGTGATGTAATGAAGAACTTTAGTGTGATGTAATGATGAACTGTATGTGATGTAATGAAGAACTTTAGTGTGATGTAATGAAGAACTGTAGAGTGATGTAATGAAAAACTTTAGTGTGATGTAATGAGAACTTTAGTGTGATGTAATGAAGAACTTTAGTGTGATGTAATGAAGAACTGTAGTGTGTGTAATGAAGAACTGTAGTGTGATGTGAAGAACTGTAGTGTGATGTGCAAACGTGTGTGTGGAAACCTGGCGGCAAGAAGCCTATTATAGCAGATTACCCTGGACTAGGAAGTATTGATCTACCGTGATGACAATGTCCATGTGGATAGAATAGTAAAGTAAAAACTATACTTGTTGTTTCTCAGTCGTGTCAGAAGAGGAACGAATGCGTGACACCCTTTTATCTAGAGACAGTGGAATGCATGAGAGGGTATTGAGATAAGAGGCGTGTAAAGCCTGAATTCGCTTTAGCAATACTATCACGACTTCCCCTGTCCTAGTGAGAGAGAGAGAGAGAGAGAGAGAGAGAGAGAGAGAGAGAGAGAGAGAGAGAGCAGACAAACAGACAGACAGACAGACAGACAGAAAGACAGAGACAGTGACAGAGAGACAGAGGCACGGAGGCAAGAATGAATGATTTATTGAGGTAAGTTTACAAAGCCGATTTTCATGTGGAAAGCATGGTGGGGACAGGGAATGTTCAAAAGGCAAATGTCCAAGAACAAACAGGCAATACACGGCAGAAAAAATAACATCGCGATGAGGAAACCATATCACGGAAGAGAGAGAAGAGAGTGAAAGAGTGAGAGAGAGAGTGCACATGCAAATGTTTCAGCCTGTGTGAATAGTCGACACGGGACTTGTGAACAGTGGCAACAGGACGGAGAGTGGACTGTGTAAGAGGCTTTTGCGGATGACAGCACCATCAAAGAGCAGGCCTACCAGAAAAAGACAAAGCGAACCTGCTCTGCTGGAACACCTCACTGCAGTCCTTTCATCTATACAGTGTCATTCCAAGGTTGCTGGGCACCGGTTTCAAATACAGAACATTCATGTCACAGTGTTCAGGATGCTAAACGACGACATGTCAATCTCACCAGCCACACACACACAGACCAGCAAGTGTGCAGGCACGCACGCACACACACACACACACACACACACACACACACACACACACACACACACACGCACGCACGCACGCACACGCATACACACACACACACACACACACACACGGTCTAATATCACGAATAGTGGATAGACGTTAAATGAAGGACACACACACACACACACACACACACACACACACACACACACACACACACACACCCCTCCATTCCCAGTCGACCAGGAATCAGAACACACAAACTTGGGGCTGCAGGTAATCACGGTAACAGGCAGTTCCGGTAACAGGCAGTTCAGGTAACACAACTTCCTGGCTGACCAGCAGCGAACAGGTGGAGCCCAGGAAATGGATTGGCTTGTCTTGGCTTTGAAAAGCCCACAGGCAGGCCAAGGGCCAGCTGCACGGCACAGGAAAATGGTCCACGATAAACAACGATCCAATTACAGGCAATTTCTAAGCGGGCGGGTTCCGATAACGCTTTGATAAAATGTTGCATGTGGCGGTAGTGCTATGGACTGACAGGATAAGCACTACCCAGACGCTGAGCTCTAGCGATGATTACTATGCGGAAAAATCGATTTTCAAAATTATGACTAATGGTAAAAAGCCAAAGCTTTGCCAACAACCACTGCGGTTTCCCCGTTTAAAAAAGAAATTCCTCTCTCTCTCTCTCTCTCTCTACTCTCTCTCTCTCTCTATCTCTCTCTCTTGAGGGGGTGCAGAGTGGGTGTTTAAGGACCTTTCTCTCTTCAAGTGCAAGTTCCTCACCAACTTGAAAATCTCTGTGTGTGTGTGCGTGTGTGTGTGTAGTGTGTGTGTGTGTGTGTGTGTGTGTGTGTGTTGTGTATGTGTGTGTAGATGCGTGCGTTCATGTGTGTGTGTGTGTGTGTGTGTGTGTGTCTGTCTGTCTGTCTGTGTGTTTGAGCGCGCGCACGCGCCTGCATGCTTGCGTGTGTGCCTGCGCGCGCTCGTCGTGTGTGTGTGTGTGTGTGTGTGTGTGTGTGTGTGTGTGTGTGTGTGTGCGCGTGCTTGCTTGCTTGCGTGTGTGTGTGTGTGTGTGTGTGTGTGTGTGTGTGTGTGTGTAATGTGGAACAGGAAAAAGAGAGGCATGTAGAGGGAAAAGGCAAACAGAACTAGAGACAGAGAATAAGAGAGAGTGGTGGAGGAGGAATCTTACTTGGAAGCGGCGCTTGAAGGTGTGTATGGAGGGAGAGAAGACAAAACAACAAACCCCCCTGGGATGTGGTGTGAGTGGGTCAGACCTTCTACAGTCAACTTTTTCATTCCACCAACTCTCGTC
>CM031625.1:13019268-13049158 GCA_018398815.1 Conus ventricosus | reverse complement strand
TCTGAGGAGACAAAGACAGAGGAGAGAGAGAGAGAGAGAAAAGGAGAGAGAGAGAGAGAGAGAGAAAAGAGCGACGCAGGGCGAAAACCCACACCCCACAACACACGCACGAACGCCGCACCACGCACGCCACACACACAAAACACACACACACACCCACACACACAAAAACACTGTCAAATATCCCCTTAAAAGTAAAGACGTTAAATTAAAGACAAAAAACAACAACAAAAAAAACCCAACAAAAACCCCAAACACCCCCAACACACACACACACACCACACACACACACCCACACACGACCAACGCACGCAGGGCACGCACGAAGCACGCACGCACGCCCCGCACCACCACGCAAAAACACACAAAAAGGAAACCCCGGGGGTTTACAGAACCGAGCCCATTGTTCCGCCAAAACAGGCACCGGGTTGTTTCAGTGGATGGGGGGGGGGGCCCGGGAGGTTTGTGGAGTGATGATCAGCTTTGGTGTCTGCTTACAGCACTACACTGTTACGACTGTCACCCGGGCCCGGGGTTGTGGCCAAACCCCTTCGTTCGGCACCTACATGACCCCACGAAGTCACCAACGTCACCGGGAGACCCCATTGTTCGCACGCGTCACAGGGAGTAATAAGCTTTGGCTTGTCTTGACTGCCTAGGCTGTGTACCTAAAACTCGTCCGTCCGAACCTATGAAAGTGAGGCTATCCATCCATGAGCTTTTCACTTTGTTCCACTTCATCTTCGTGTTAATTACGGTCTTGACCACTGTCCACACTTGACCCTTACCCTCTCCTCCCCCCCCCCACCCCCTTTGAATAAATAGGCGTATCAGGTCACTTGTTTCCATAACATCCTTGCTTGAAGAATGTGATGACTACGTGTCCTTAGATTGGATGGACATACGGTCCAGAAGTAACTACGTGTCCTTAAGAAGGGATGGACCATACGGTCCTTAAGAATGTGGAGGCAAAACGTGTCCTTAAATGGATGGACATACTTTGCCTAAAAATGTGATGGACTTGCGTGCCCTTAAGAAGTGGATGGGCATCCGTTCCTTAAGAATGTGGATGGACATACTTGCCTTACAATGTGATGAATAGTGTCCTTAAAAAATTTGGGGAGGGGCATACTGTTCCTAAAATGTGGATGGACATACGGTCCATAAGAATGTGTTGGACATACGTGTCCAAGATGTGATGACATACGTTCCTTAAGAATGTGGATGGACAAAAGTTCCTAAGATTTGGATGACAACGTTCTTAAATGTGGATGGACATACGTGTCCTTAAGAATTGGAATGGACATACGTTCTTTTCCATTAACCTTTGGACTTTGCACGGGAAGCGTGCCATAGAACGGAGCTCTGAAAGGAAGGAAGAAATGAATTCAGGATTAAACAACTCAGTCATATCAGTAATTCAGGACTAACAACGTCAGTCATATCAGAATTCAGGATTAAACAACGTAGTCTATCATAATCAGGACTAAACAACGTCAGTCATACAGAATTCAGGAAAAACAACGTCAGTCATATCATAATTAGGATAAACAACGTCAGTCATTCAGAAATTCAGGACTAAACAACGTCTTTCATATCATAATTCAGGACTAAAACAACGTCAGTCATATCAGTAATTCAGGACTAAACAACGTCAGTCATATCAGTATTCAGGATTAAACAACGTCAGTCAAAACAGTAATTCAGGACTAAACAACGTCAGTCATATCAGTAATTCAGGACAAACAACGTCAGTCATATCAGTAATTCAGGATTAAACAACGTCAGTCATATCAGTAATTCAGGACTAAACAACGTCTCATAATCAGAAAATTCAGGACTGAACAACGTCAGTCATATCAGAAATTCAGGACTAAACAACGTCAGTCGTATCAGAATTCAGGACAAAACCCAACGTCATTTCATATCAGTAATTCGGGAAATTAAACAACGTCAGTCATATCAGTAATTCAGGACTAAACAACGTCAGTCATATCAGTAATTCAGGACTGAACACGTCAGTCATACAGAAATTCAGGACTAAACAACGTCATCATATCAGTAATTAAAGGACTAAACAACGTCAGTCATATCAGTAATTCGGGATGAACAACGTCAGTCATATCAGTACCACAAAGACCGAAGCCGTGGAAGGTGGAAGAGTGCAGTACCTCCCCTGTCCAGTGGTGTGGGGGGGGGGGGGGGGGGGGGGGTCCTGGAGCTGGTGCCGCAATCAAGCATTCACCATCCTCATAGGTCGGTGAGCGGCTCGAACCGTGAAAGGATTAAAAACGGGTGCCACTGACACCATGGAAGTGACTCGGCAACGAGCAGGACTGCTCTGAGGGGTTGCCCCAGAACCACCCGCTGGGGAGGGTTTTTCCTCTGGACTGCCGGTGCCAGGGCTTCCACAGAACTAGCCACGGATACCTGTGTGGGGAATTGCCAAATGAGCGGCGTGAGTTAAGCGACTGAACTTAACTGGGTGTAGCATGTATGAAATGGTGGAATGAGCGGCGTTGGGGTGATGCCACGGGACGTACCACCTGTCTGAGCGTGGCTGTGTCAGAGATCTCCGACATGGACGGTTTGGGAGAAATGGGGTTGAACCAATCTGAGTGTGGTTCTGTTTGAAGTCACCGACATGAACGGTTGGAGTGATGTCACTAAAGGAGTGTGGTTCTGTTTGAAGTCACGACATGAACGGTTGAAGTGATGTCACTAAAGTAGTGGGTTCTGTTTGAAAATCACGACTGAACGGTTGAAGTGATGTCACTAAAGTGAGTGTGGTTCTGTTTGAAGTCACGACATGAACGTTGGAAGTGATGTCACTAAAGTGAGTTGGTCCCGTTTGAATCACGACATGAACGGTTGGAAGTGAGTCACTAAAGTGGTGTGGTTTTGTTTGAAGTCACGACATGAACGGTTGGAGGATGTCACTAAGTGGTGTGGTTTGTTTGAAGCACCCACATGAACGGCCGGGGTTGGGGGTACTACTCGGTTAGGGTGTATGGAAAATTTCCGACAGAAGCCGTGTAGGCCCCTATGGGTAAGCCGTGTAGGCCCCCTATGGGTAAGCCGTGTAGGCCCCCATTGGGTAAGCCGTGTAGGCCCCTATGGTAAGCAGGGAATCTGGATGAACAAAAGGAAAAGGGGAAAAGTAAAAAAAGAAGAAAAAAACAAAACAAGAAGAAGAGCGGTCAGGAAATCAGTTATCCCCCACAATGTCAGGAATCAGTTATCTCCCAATGTAGGAATCAGTTATCTCCACAATGTCAGGAATCAGTTACTCCCCCAATGTCAGGAAACAGTTATCTCCACAATGTCAGGGAAACAGTTATCTCCACAATGTCAGGAATCAGTTACTCCACAAAGTCAGGAATCAGTTATCTCCACAATGTTTTGCAATGATTTTAATTTTTTTCCATAACATCTCTGTCTGAACAATATGGGAAAAAGATTTTATCCTTTCCAAAAAATTTTGCTGTCGAACAAAGGGACAATGATTTTACTTTTTCAATAACACCGCCCCTAACAATACGACATGATTTTATTTTTTTCCAAAAAATTTCTGTCTAAAAATTCGGACAATGATTTTATTTTTTTCCTTTAAAATCTACTGTCTAAACAATATCACAATAATTCTATTGTTTTCCCATAAAATCTCTTCGAAAAAAATCGACAATCTTTTTTTTTCCCTGAATCTGCTCTCTCTTTTAAAGTCGGGCAAGAATTTTTTTCTTAAACTGGGATCTTTTTCCACATGTCGCATTTTAAACTTTTTTTTCTGTCCAGTGAAAATTTAAAAATCCAAAAAAATTCCATGTTCTTATGAAACAGCGGGCATAGTTAAACAAAGTGCAAAGACCATTATAACCACTTACAATTTTATAACCACATACACCATCTTAACCACTTACAACTAAACCCATCATGCTGTTACCCGGAAAGGGCAGGAAATAAAATAGAAAGAACACGAATCTGTTTTATAGGTGTAAATTTGCGAAGTGAACCAAAAAATACAATCTAAAGCAAAAAAAAAAGGAGGAAGGGAAGAAGAAGGAAAAGGAGAGGAGAGAGAGGGGGCGGGGGGAAAAAAAAAAAGGGGGCGCGCGCGCCACAACACACACACACACAACCACACACAACACACACACACACAACACACCCACCACACACACACACACACACACACACAACACCACAAAACACACACCAAAACACACACACAACACACACACACACACACACACACACGCACCACCACGCACGCACGCACGACGCACGCACGCACGCACGCACGCACGCACACAACACACAGAGCAACTTTTTACAGACCGAGCACCATTGTTCACGCCAACATCAGGCACCTGGTTGCAGCACTTTGCCTTCACTGTGATTTCAGGTGTGACCCGCGGCTGCTCTAACCGCTTCAACGGCACCTTCCACGGCGTGTTCCCCCTGGACCACATCGTCATCAGGGGCACAGACAGGAACATGGAGATCTGGTCTTTCTGTGAAGGCAGTGGTTGTAATGCCCAGGACATGACGCCTCATTACAATGTTCACATCCCCTGAATGCAGGTGTCAGTATTGATTGGGCACACACACACACACACACACACACACACACACACACACACACACACACACACACACACACACACACACCCCACACGGTGTCATCCCGTTTTCGCCCTTTTTCATTTCGCCCTTTCCCATTTCGTCCTGTTCCCTTTTCGCCTTTCCTATTTCGCCCTAACGTTCCTACTGCAAGGCTCCCCCCTGGCGTAACCAGTGTCCCAGTCTACTCCAAAGCAGAATCGATGTCTTTAGATTAGAGTAGGGCGAAGCCCGAGAGAGGACGAAGGACGAATGAACGAAGGCCGTTAGGCCAAGTCGTGCTCACACATTTCGAGTAGGCGAAATGGGAGTAGACCAAATGGGAAGTAACCCTGAACATTGGAAAAGGGCGAGATGACATTGGTAGACAGGACGAAATGACACTGCCAGGATCGTGTTGTGGAAGTCCCAGTTCGCCCTGGCAGGGCAAAATGAAAAAGGGCGAAACGGTACCTCACCACACACACACACACACACACACACACACACACCACACACACACACACACACGAATTCACGTGCTGTAATTCTGCCAAGGGCGAAAACGCTGGACGATTCGTGTGCCTTCAACATGAAATTGTTACTTTCCCCCTGAATTGGGGAAGCAGGGCCGGCAGGGTGGTGCACGGACAACGTTGCCGTGGTGAATGCTGTGGAACTAATTTGGACGGGACTTTTGCTGCCATGTCACTGTGTCTAGACACCTGCGTTCTGCTTGATGTCTTCAAAATTAAGTTATTTATAAAGCTCTTTACAATCAAGTGTTAACATGAATTTGTTCCTTGTATATCACATATTTTTTATGCTGCATTGTCCTGAAATCCTTTCTTCAAGAATAAAACACCTGTTGAATATATTTTGTTTTTGTTCTTCATAGATGTATTTGAAGTTCTCTCTCTCCTCTCTCTGTCTCTGTCTCTCTCCTCTCTCTCTCCTCATCAACAGCGAAAGGTATTCCACACTCTGAGTCAAAAGAACTCTCAGATATGATCGACTTAAGAACAATTTCACTGCTCTCTGTGGCATCAATGCCTTTTAAAAACATGTTCACAAACACCTTAAACAACACATGTTCACAAACACCTTAAACAACACATGTTCACAAACACCTTAAACAACACATGTTCACAAACACCTTAAACAACAACATGTTCACAAACACCTTAAACAGCACATGTTCACAAACACCTTAAACAGCACATGTTCACAAACACCTTAAACAGCACATGTTCACAAACACCTTAAACAGCACATGTTCACAAACACCTTAAACAGCACATGTTCACAAACACCTTTACAACACATGTTCACAAACACCTTAAACAGCACATGTTCACAAACACCTTAAACAGCACATGTTCACAAACACCTTTACAACATCTTGTAAACAACAATATGTTCCACTCCTTTCAGTTGGTTGTCTCCGTCAGCTCCCACGTCGAACTGCTTTAGTCCGTCTCTGTGAAATGTTGTTATGTGCAATCAACCTTGAGAGAGAGAGAGAGAGAGAGAGAGAGAGAGAGAGAGAGAGAGAGAGAGAGAGAGAGAGAGAGAGAGAGAGAGAGAGAGAGACAGAGAGATGCCTTATTGATTGAAAAAAGGCATCGCTCTGTTCAATCACAAAAGACTACTTATGAACTAACGTGGTATCTCCAAGAACAAAAAAACCAAAAAAACAAAATCCTTCTTCGAATCATATCGTCCAACAAACACAGCAAGCAATAGCAGGCCCTTGTGTGCTGAGGTCATGTGAAAGACTCAAAACATAATCGCCTGTGCATTTCTGCTGAACACGGAACTTAACAGTTTAACTTCCTCAACTCTTCAAGTCCCTCGCCCATCCCCTTGGCCCCGTGTCCCTGACCACCTCCACAATGGACCCTCACTGTAGACCTGCAGCGGTAACAGACCCCCAGGGTGGGGCAAATCCCTGTGGAGACTCAAGAGCAGTCACAGAACAGGAAACATCACCACCGGTTTCCGTCAGTGACCTTCACCTGAAGCGTTCCTGTCAGTGCCCCCCTCAGCAAGTCGTCCTGCACCCACCTACCCCCTCCCACCCACTGCCGTTACTATCTTCCACCGAGACAAAGTCAAAGACATTCAAGACAACACCTCGAGGACCTAGAAGTAAAAGACTTCGCAGACGATGCTTTGTCTCAGACAAAACCAAAACAAAGTCTCGCGTTGCTCTGTCCAGAGAACAATTCCAGCAGCTGAAGGAAGAAGTAGATGACTTAGATGCTTCCCAGCAAGGCATGAAAAATAATATGTTTTTGTCATTGATTGAGGATGCAAAAACTGCGACCAAAAAAAAAGAAAAAAAGAGCTGACATCTTTTATTGAATCTGGCAGGGATTCCATCAACTCAAGACTCGATGATCCAAACATCACAATCATCCAACTGAAGGAGTCCGTTGACATTTTAGCGAAAGAAAACCAATCGCTAAAATCCCAGCTAGGCAACCTCCGTTCAGAAATTAAAGAAATGAAATCCACGAAGTCAACAGTTAACGCCAGCACGCAGTTCAGCGTTAAAAAAGAAGAAGAAAAAAACCCGTCTCGGGGAGTGCAGACGACACAGCTATTGAAAGAGCGATCCGTGTTGAGATGCTGGCATTGTCTACGACGTTGCCCACTTCATCCCGCCACAGCCTGAAATATCATTACTGTAGGCACCCTGCTTCACAACCAAGCAAGATTATTCAATTCGGAATCAGAGGCGGAGGAAAAGCGACCTCTCACCCGCATGTGACAGAGCGTGCTCGTGTGGCTGTTGGCAAAGATGATGTTCCATAAAGATTCATCAACACATTCATGACAGTGATACTATGAATTCCGGTTTTTTTTTTAATCTCTTTGGACCTATCAGAGTAAGTATTTCTTTCTTTCTGTTTGAACAAATCATGAAAAAATGTAGATTCAAACATTGTTTCACATAAATGATATATGCCGCTGTTGAAATAAACCCTGCAAAACCGCAAAATCTTGCAGATTTAAATTACATTGTGACCGCTTCAGGAAAAAGAAGTGTCACATTCAGTGTACGTTGTCAGTGACGAAACATTTAAGTAACGTGAAAAGTGACGCAATGAAAAGAAATATACAAATATTCCTAGCTTTAAAAAGTAAAGTACTCTTAACAAGAACGTGTAGGGTAAAAATAGCGTACAGACGTGTTTACTAATCCTTCTTCAACCATCTCACTTCGTAAAAGCTCAAAATAAATTAGAAATCTTTAAAGGCAAACAGGACCAGACGAACAAAAGGTCCAATGCAGCTGGCGTACCGGCTCTACTTTCCCAAGTGAATTTCTCTTTCATACTACTCCATTCAAGGACATGACTGCTGCTCACCATTAGCAGCTTCACAGGCACCCATGCCTCGTCATCAACCATTGACAGGCCTACACGCCTCGTCATCAATCATTAACAGGCCTACACGCCTCGTCATCAATCATTAACAGGCCTACACGCCTCGTCATCAATCATTAACAGGCCTACACGCCTCATCATCAATCATTAACAGGCCTACAACGCCTCGTCATCAATCAATAACAGGCCTACACGCCTCTCATCAATCATTAACAGGCCTACACGCCTCGTCATCAATCATTAACAGGCCTACACGCCTCGTCATCAATCATTAACAGGCCTACACGCCTCGTCATCATCATTAACAGGCCTACACGCCTCGTCATCAATCATTAACAGGCCACACGCCTCGTCATCAATCATTAACAGCCTACACGCTTCGTCATCAACCATTAACAGGCCAAACACGCCTCGTCATCAACCATTAAGAGGTCTGCACATACCGTCAATTATGAACAGGCCCCCATGCCTCTATCATTATTCATCAACAGGCTTCCATGCCTCATTATCAACATTGAGAGGTCATGGCTCCTCGTCAGTTATTAAAATACAGAAAAAAAACAATAAACCGATAACAAATGCAGTAAAGAGATCGTGAAGCCAATAGATATTTGCTCCCTTAAAACCAAAAATGTCTACTTTTTGATTCCCTGTAGTCTTTTTTTTCTCATTCACCTACTTGTACTCCCTTTTTTCATTAATTCACCTTCCCTCATCAAAGGGAGGAACATTTTCTTTTCAAACAATTCCACGCTCTCAAATCTGATTATCATATAGAATCATAATTTTACCTCTTTTTCAACGACCCCTAATGAAGAAGAAAACAATAAGGTTGCATAATTATCACCCTTTGTGACCATGACATATTATATATGTCTTCCATGTTTCATCCTCTATCATGGGAGAGAATCAAGTCATTAACAGGATGGGTTTTAAACCACTCCAGGTGTGGGCATCACGTGGATTTAAAAAAAAAGCAATGTCTCCTCCCATGGCCAGAAAAACACGTCAGATTTATAAAAGAATTCATCTCAACCACCATAGAGAGAGATCAGGTCAAGATTTATTTTAACCCCCCCCCCCCCCCCCCCCCCTCCTCATGAAGAGAGATCACGTCAAGTTTTATTTCAATCTCCCCCTCATGGAGAGAGATCACGTCAAGTTTTATTTCAATCTCCCCCTCATGGAGAGAGATCACGTCAAGTTTTATTTCAATCTCCCCCTCATGGAGAGAGATCACGTCAAGTTTTATTTCAATCTCCCCCTCATGGAGAGAGATCACGTCAAGTTTTATTTCAATCTCCCCCTCATGGAGAGAGATCACGTCAAGTTTTATTTTAATCTCCCCTCATGGAGAGATATCACATCAGTTTTATTTCAATCTCCCCCTCATGGAGAGAGATCACGTCAAGTTTTATTTCAATCTCCCCCTCATGGAGAGAGATCACGTCAAGTTTTATTTCAATCTCCCCCTCATGGAGAGAGATCACGTCAAGTTTTATTTCAATCTCCCCCTCATGGAGAGAGATCACGTCAAGTTTTATTTCAATCTCCCCCTCATGGAGAGAGATCACGTCAAGTTTTATTTCAATCTCCCCCTCATGGAGAGAGATCACGTCAAGTTTTATTTCAATCTTCCCCTCATGGAGAGAGATCACGTCAAGTTTTATTTTAATCTCCCCTCATGGAGAGATATCACATCAGGTTTTATTTCAATCTCCCCCTCATGGAGAGAGATCACGTCAAGTTTTTATTTCAATCTCCCCCTCATGGAGAGAGATCACGTCAAGTTTTATTTTAATCTCCCCTCATGGAGAGATATCACATCAGGTTTTATTTCAATCTCCCCCTCATGGAGAGAGATCACGTCAAGTTTTATTTCAATCTCCCCCTCATGGAGAGAGATCACGTCAAGTTTTATTTTAATCTCCCCTCATGGAGAGATATCACATCAGGTTTTATTTCAATCTCCCCCTCATGGAGAAGATCACATCAAGTTTTATTTCAATCTCCCCCTCATGGAGAGAGATCACGTCAAGTTTTATTTCAATCTCCCCCTCATGGAGAGAGATCACGTCAAGTTTTATTTCAATCTCCCCCTCATGGAGAGAGATCACGTCAAGTTTTATTTTAATCTCCCCTCATGGAGAGATATCACATCAGGTTTTATTTCAATCTCCCCCTCATGGAGAGAGATCACGTCAAGTTTTATTTCAATCTCCCCCTCATGGAGAGAGATCACGTCAAGTTTTATTTTAATCTCCCCTCATGGAGAGATATCACATCAGGTTTTATTTCAATCTCCCCCTCATGGAGAGAGATCACGTCAAGTTTTATTTCAATCTCCCCCTCATGGAGAGAGATAATGTCAACTTTTAATTTAATCTCCCCTCATGGAGAAAGATCACATCAGGTTTTATTTCATCTCCCCTCCCCACCCCCCCCCCCCCCCCCCCCCCCTGGAGAAAGATCATGTCAACTTTATTTTAATCTCCCCTTCATGGAGAAAGATCAAGTCAACTTTATTTTAATCTCCCCTCATGGAGAGAGATCACATGGGGTCACCAGATGTCATGGGGTAGATTGACTAAATTTAAGTTTGTTACATTTACAAATTTTAATGCAGAGATGGAATTTTTCTTTTCTCTCCGATCGTCTATAACAATACATTATTTACACACACAAAAACAACCTTTGCTTCACACATGACACCTTTTATGTCTACTGTGCCCAAGTATACAGGCTTAAGGATGACTACACATGTGGATAAAAACATCTGTAACCGGTTACAACATCCTTAACGCGACAAAACTGTCAGCGCAGTTACCATGATAATAGTGCTTCTCAAGTGCATAACTGTTTTCCAATAGCCCACATTTCATACATCAGCAGCACTGTGAACACTGCAAAAACACTGATGCAAAAAAAAACTGCGATTGTTTTAATGTACTTAACTAATCTCAGCCAAGAAAACCATGTTATGTCTTCAAGCACCATTGTCAAATGCATTACAATGTTACCGTGTCCGCAAAAGTTTTTTTTCTTAAAGGCGTCCTTGATCATTTAATAGTAACATTCCCTCTCCCCTTCTCTCTTCCTCTCTGTGTACTGGTTTGTTTTAAGAATCAGAGTATGCATGTTTGCATATTGTCAGTTTCCGTAATAAGAAGAAGAAGAAGAAGAAGAAAAAGAAGGTGCTGGGGAGGACCCAGAGAAGCACCGTCTTCACCTGCCTTGAGAGCAGTCCTGTACCACCCTCGGAGGCCTGCGCTGTGTTGACGATGGGTACAGGCACGCGCAGGACACTCCATTAAGATATCAAGGGACATAACTGCTCCTGAACAGAGGTAAATTAGACTACAGGATGCAGCTCATAACAGCCTTAAAGTAGCATCCCCATGGGTGTACCAGCCCGTATTTCATGACTGCAGAGCCCACCGGCGAAAAACACCACCCTCCAGCTGCCGAGCACACCCCACAGACCCAACCACCCCTGCCCACGGACAGATGAAGACGGTGCCACTCCAGACACAGCCAAGCTTTCGCCATACGGTCTTATGTGCCCTCAAGAGAGAATCCAAAGTTGTAGTCTTTCCCACTGTCAACAGGACTTTCCCTGTGGTCAGTGGGTCTTTCCTCACCGTCACTGGACCTTTCTCCAGGGTCAGCCTAGTTAAGGCAAAGAAGAAAAAGAAACACCCGAAGGTGCTGGGGAGGACCCAGAGAAGCACCGTCTTCACCTGCCTTGAGAGCAGTCCTGTACCACCCTCGGAGGCCTGCGCTGTGTTGACGATGGTACAGGCACGCGCAGGACACTCCATTAAGATATCAAGGGACATAACTGCTTAATACTGTCGGCATATGTCATCGACCCTGCTTGGAAACACACTGTTAATATTATTTACATCAATTTGACGGTAGAATATTCAGCTTATCAGTGTCTGAAAATCTTTACATTCATGATTTAATCTGCAAAGACTGGGAGAATATGTAATGCCTCAAGTCTCAATCCTTGATTTAATAAAGTTGTTGTAAGTTCTGACTTTCAGTCCTGCCTCCTTCCCACCACTTCCCATCCCTCCCCACTTCTCCACCCCCTGCTCCTCGTCCCGCCTCCCCCCCCCCCCCCTCTCTCTCTCTCTCTCTCTGGTAAAACTTCCTGTGCTGATCTCTCTCTCTCTCTCTCTCTCTCTCTCTCTCTCTCTCTCTCTCTGGTAAAACTTCCTGTGCTGACTCTCATCTCTCTCTCTCTCTCTCCTTCTCTCCTCTCTCTCTCTCTCTCTCTCTGTAAAACTCCTGTGCTCTCCCCTCTCTCTCTCTCTCTCTCTCTCTCTGGTAAAACTCTTCCTCCTCTCTCTCCTCCTCTCCTCTCTCCTCTCTCTCCTCTCTCCTCTCTAACTCTCTCCTTCTCTTCTCTCTCTCTCTCTCTCTCTCTCTCTCCTGGTAAAACTTCCTGTGCTGATCTTCTCTCTCTCCTCTCTCTCTCTCTCTCTCTCTCTCTCTTCCTCTCTCTCTCCTCTCTCTCTCTCTCTCCTCCTCTGTAAAACTTCCTGTGCTGATCTCTCTCTCTCTCTCTCTCTCTCTCTCTCCCTCTCCTCTCTCTCTCTCTCTCTCTCTCCTCTCTCCTCCTTCTCTCTCTCTTCTCTCTCTCTCTCTCTCTCCCGGTAAAACTTCCTGTGCTGGCTTTATCAAAGATGGAGTCTCGCAAGGTTCTGTGCTAAGCCCCCTCCCATTCTGCATCTCCATCAATGATTTACTATCATCCATGAGGAAGTCAGAACGGGTTTACGTGGCAGGTTCTCACTCCTCAATATAAACAAAACACACAACAACAACAAAATCAGGCAAGCTTCACTGCAGTAACCACTTGCAAACAACACCAGTTAACTCCTCCTTGCATACATCTATTCAATTTTTACTCGAGCAGCGTGTTTCAGGTGTGACAATCGATGAAAAAAACAATTAAATGGCAATCTCATCAGTAATTTATGCAAGATTATCTAAAACGAAACTTTCCCTTTCATCTCAACTATAGTGCGGTGTCAAAATTATTGCACTTACACTTTTCTTCACGCATAACGTGATAAATCAATTACCTTTCAGCAAATATGAGATGGCAGTAGTGATGTAAGAAAAAGAGAGAGAAGAGAGAGAGAGAGAGAGAGAGAGAGAGAGAGAGAGAGAGAGAGAAGAGAGAGAGAGTGAGCTCTCCATATTCGTGCAGCAAAGCTATCGCTAAGATACAGATAAACAAAACCTTAAAAGTATTAAACATGCTTCCTCTGAGTCAGCAACCTGAATCCAACAAGGCACTATATAAATTTAACATTTTTTTACAAATACAATGCCAAATTACATTCATACCATTTTACAAGACTGAACTCCACAGAAATTTCTTCTTTCGCCTTGAAAATAAGCTGTAGGCCGGATGTCTGAAACTCTTTTTCCACTCGTCTACAAAATACAAAATCAGTGAGAACATCTCGACAAACGTTTTTATGTGCATATCATGGCTCAATCATTAGATTAGTTAATCAAGAATGATAACCGTTTATTTACAAATTCTGCTGTTAGCCCTCATTTGATATACCAGCCCTCATTTGAATATACCATCTGAATGCTGCCATCATTTGAATATACCATCTGAACACTGCCATCATTTGAATATACCATCTGAACACTGCCACCATTTGAATATACCATCTGAACACTGCCATCATTTGAATATACCATCTGAACACTGCCACCATTTGAATATACCATCTGAACACTGCCATCATTTGAATATACCATCTGAACACTGCCACCATTTGAATATACCATCTGAACACTGCCATCATTTGAATATACCATCTGAACACTGCCACCATTTGAATATACCATCTGAACACTGCCACCATTTGAATATACCATCTGAACACTGCCACCATTTGAATATACCATCTGAACACTGCCACCATTTGAATATACCATCTGAACACTGCCACCATTTGAATATACCATCTGAACACTGCCACCATTTGAATATACCATCTGAACACTGCCACCATTTGAATATACCATCTGAACACTGCCACCATTTGAATATACCATCTGAACACTGCCACCATTTGAATATACCATCTGAACACTGCCACCATTTGAATATACCATCTGAACACTGCCACCATTTGAATATACCATCTGAACACTGCCACCATTTGAATATACCATCTGAACACTGCCACCATTTGAATATACCATCTGAACACTGCCACCATTTGAATATACCATCTGAACACTCTCTACACTTCACTGCACAACCGGATCCCCGCTCTTCCTCCTTGCCCCCCCCCACCCCCCCACCCCACCCCCTTCCCGTTTCCTCGACCTTTCTCCCCTCTCCCTCCTCCCCCCCCCCCTTCTTCGTTTCCTCGACCTTTCTCCCCCTCTCCCTCCTCCCCCCCCCCCCTTCTTCGTTTCCCTCGACCTTTCTCTCCCCCTCTCCCTCCTCCCCCCCCCCCCTTCTTCGTTTCCTCGACCTTTCTCCCCCTCTCCCTCCTCCCCCCCCCCCCTTCTTCGTTTCCTCGACCTTTCTCCCCCTCTCCCTCCTCCCCCCCCCCCCTTCTTCGTTTCCTCGACCTTTCTCCCCCTCTCCCTCCTCCCCCCCCCCCCCCTTCTTCGTTTCCTCGACCTTTCTCCCCTCTCCCTCTCCCCCCCCCCCCCCCCCCTTCTTCGTTTCCTCGACCTTTCTCCCCTCTCCCTCCTCCCCCCCCCCCCCTTCTTCGTTTCCTCGACCTTTCTCCCCCTCTCCCTCCCCCCCCCCCCCCCTTCTTCGTTTCCTCGACCTTTCTCCCCCTCTCCCTCCTCCCCCCCCCCCCCCTTCTTCGTTTCCTCGACCTTTCTCCCCTCTCTCCCCCTCCCCCCCCCCCCCCTTCTTCGTTTCCTCGACCTTTCTCCCCTCTCCCTCCTCCCCCCCCCCCCCTTCTTCGTTTCCTCGACCTTTCTCCCCCTCTCCCTCCTCCCCCCCCCCCCCTCCTTCTCGTTTCCTCGACCTTTCTCCCCTCTCCCTCCTCCCCCCCCCCCCCCCCTTCTTCGTTTCCTCGACCTTTCTCCCCCTCTCCCTCCTCCTCCTCCCCCCCCCCCTTCTTCGTTTCCTCGACCTTTCTCCCCCTCTCCCTCCTCCCCCCCCCCCCCCCCCCTTCTTCGTTTCCTCGACCTTTCTCCCCCCTCTCCCTCCTCCCTCCTCCCCCCCCCCCCCCTTCTTCGTTCCCTTCTTCCTTTCCTCGACCTTTCTCCACCGCTCCCCTTCTCCCTCCTCCCCTCTCCCACCTTCCCGTTTCCTCGACCTTTTTCCCCCCTCGCCCTCCTCCCCTCTCCCACCTTCCCGTTTCCGCGACCTTTCTCCCTCGCCCCCCCCCCCCCCCCCCCCCCCCCCCCCCCCCATTCCACCTCTCTCTTTCTCTTAACCTTGTTTCTTCTCTTTGCCTTCCAAAACATGTTATTACATTTATGAATGATTTGCTTGTCCTTATTAGAATTATATTTACAGTGTTCAGAGTTGTCCTGTTGATTTGGTAGTATGAATGCTCTGCTTTGAAATCATGTGTGCATGCTGTCTGCATCGATCTGAGAATTTCTGAAAATTCAGTTCTCCAATTTTTAACCTGAAATGGCCGTCAACGTTGTCATTGTCACTGAAGGCGCAAGTAGCTAAAACAGTCAGAACAACACCAGCTGCTTTCACAGACACAGATAAGCGATCGGTGGCAAATTTTCCAGTCGTTTAAGGGAATGTTCAGGTTTGAAATTCACTCGACCATCTGCAGCTGCACTGGCCTCTGCTGATCGGGCGACTATGTCCAGTCTTGCACACTCGCGCGCGCGCACAAACACTTAGCACGTATAAGCGAGACTTACCTTGGTAAGTTGAAGGTCATGCTGCATTCCATAGAGGATGGGTTGCGGATATGGAGGGAGATATGAGAGAGCCGGGCATGCGTAAGACCGCCATACTTCAGAGTGAGAAATACACCACCTACATAAAAATGATCTGAAATCTTTTGTTAACAATAATATTACATGCATCTGTCTCAATCTTGAAGTCCACTTACTTTACCAATACTATATGCCTTCTGAATCGGCGCGAGTCCGTTTCAAACCTTTTTCCTTTCTCCAGCTTCCAATGAATTCCAGCAATTGCTGTTGTGTTGCCCGCATCTCATCCCATTCAGCCCTGGGAATGGCAACCGATTCTACTTTTCCACTCTCTTCCATTAGGAGCTCTTCTTCGACATGAAGAACTTCTGACGACGAAGGCAATCTCGCCATATTGAGCAAAACCACGTTGTCAATTTACTGTGCCCCTTTTTAATTGAATTTTATCTTAACGATTGACGATATGCTATCAAAATTACTACCATACACTGTTACGTGCTAAGCGATTTATATAAGAGCTTATTTGACCTTCTGAAAATGTCTGATGGTGTAGGATTTTTTTTATTTTACTCACTCAGACCTTAGAAAGAAAACATAGCATGGCGGCCGGAAGCATTGCGATGACGGTCTTACGCATGCGCGGCTCTCTTATATCTTCCGGAATATCCGTAAACCATACGAAATGGAATTATGCACGAACGTGCGCTGTTACTGTTAATGGGAAAGAATCCCTTGACCACCGTAGTCTTCTTTATGAAGATTGTTCTGTGTTGCTTCCCTTACACTAAAAAATAAAGTTTTGTGGCACTATGAAAATGTTCGGTGATGCCTGGTCACCATTTGAATGCATTTTTAAACACTAATGGAATTAACATATTTTTGCATGTTTTTTTCACTTATATTACTTGCAACACCCTACCCCCCCCCCCCCCCCCCCCCCCCCCTTTTATTTTTCTGTGCATCGCGTACTTTCTTCCTTAACCTCCAAAGAAAAATTAACCTTACTATTGTTTTCATTCCATTTTGTTCTTTCCTGAGCTCCTTGAAGTGGTTTGTCTGTTGAGTTAAAGTGATGACCGTTTCATTTGTTTTGGATCTTCAAACATGGGTTTAATCATATTACTTCATTTTCATTATTCATGACTCACTTTTTTTGTACGTTATTTCTGTACATACTTCTCTTCTTCTATTTGTGTGCTCCATCCTTCCCTGCCCTCAAAATTACACCACAAAATTACAGGTGAAGTTTGACATCAAGTGCCGTGGTATACATGTGTGAAGTGTCAACGACCGGGTTTGACCGAACGAAGGATTTGAACACTACGCAGATTAAGGAAAGTGGCTGTGTTCACATAATAGTTTTCAACGATGTACGGGTTGTTACAGCAATAAATAGTATATGAATGTTATTATCTTCATATCGGTTTTGTCGTCCGAGAACAGTGTAGTTTCTTCCTCTGTGTTGTGAATAAACAGATCACTGCTGAACGAAGGTAAACTAATCAGAGTGAAGTACACTAGTGAAGTGTACAGTTGATGCATGCAGGGATGTACTGTACGCATTCTGTTTACAGTGACCATGCCTGTCAGCCGTCTGCCTACACGTCTGTCAAAAAGGTGTTACGTAACCATGTCACATCAAAAGCAAATTCCCGTGGAAGCTCATCAACTAAAAAAGAGCGTCATAGTACTGGGTATTACTTTGTAAATCATCATGAATGGGGTCTGTAATGCTTTACCATTCTTCCGTTTATAGACATTTTTTGTGGCCATACCCGAAAGACACTTTCTTTCCTGAAAAAAGAGTTAGTCTTTTGGATTGTAATTTGAAACAGTGAGTGTTTAGGAGGATTATAAGCTTACATCCGACATAGTAAAAATTGATGTTGTCATTTCTCTTTATCCACGGTTATGGATTTGTGTAATATTGTGACCGTTACCATAGATTCTTGTGTGATGATGTGACCGTCATCATGGCATCTTGTGTGATGATGTGACCGCCATCATGGAATCTTGTGTGATGATGTCACCGTCATCATGGAATCTTGTGTGATGATGTGACCGCCATCATGGAATCTTGTGTGATGTGACCGCCATCATGGAATCTTGTGTGATGATGTGACCGCCATCATGGAATCTTGTGTGATGTGATCGTCATCATGGAATCTTGTGTGATGTGATCGTCATCATGGAATCTTGTGTGATGTGACCGTCATCATGGAATCTTGTGTGATGTGACCGTCATCATGGAATCTTGTGTGATGTGATTGTTATCGAATCTTGTGTGATGTGATCGTCATCATGGAATCTTGTGTGATGTGATCGTTATCGAATCTTGTGTGATGTGACCGTCATCATGGAATCTTGTGTGATGTGACCGTCATCATGGAATCTTGTGTGATGTGACCGTCATCATGGAATCTTGTGTGATGTGACCATCATCATGGAATCTTGTGTGATGTGACCGTCATCATGGAATCTTGTGTGATGTGACCGTCATCATGGAATCTTGTGTGATGTGACCGTCATCATGGAATCTTGTGTGATGTGACCGTCATCATGGAATCTTGTGTGATGATGTACCGTCATCATGGAATCTTGTGTGATGTGACCGTAATCATGGAATCTTGTGTGATGATGTCACGTCATTATGGAATCTTGTGTGATGTGATCGTTATCATGAATCTTGTGTGATGTTATGATCATCATGATGGAATCTTGTGTGATGTCATCGTCTTCAATGGAATCTTGTGTGATGATGTGACCGTCACATGGAATCTTGTGTGATGATGTCACCGTCATCATGGAATCTTGTGTGATGATGTCACCGTCAGCATGGAATCTTGTGTGATGATGTCACCGTCATCATGGAATCTTGTGTGATGATGTCACCGTCATCATGGAATCTTGTGTGATGAGTCACCGTCATCATGGAATCTTGTGTGATGACGTCACCGTCATCATGGAATCTTGTGTGATAATGTCACCGTCATCATGGAGTCTTGTGTGATGATGTCACCGTCATCATGGAATCTTGTGTGATGTGACTGTCATCATGGAATCTTGTGTGATGATGTCACCACCATCATGGAATCTTGTGTGATGTGACTGTCATCATGGAATCTTGTGTGATGATGTCACTGTCATCATGGAATCTTGTGTGATGATGTCACCACCATCATGGAATCTTGTGTGATGTGACTGTCATCATGGAATCTTGTGTGATGATGTCACCGTCATTATGGAATCTTGTGTGATGTGACCGTCATCATGGAATCTTGTGTCACTGTCATCATGGAATCTTGTGTGATGATGTCACCACCATCATGGAATCTTGTGTGATGTGACCGTCATCATGGAATCTTGTGTGATGTGACCGTCATCATGGAATCTTGTGTGATAATGTCACCGTCATCATGGAATCTTGTATGATGTGACCGTCATCATGGAATCTTGTATGATGATATCACCGTCATCATGGAATCTTGTGTGATGATGTGAATGTCATCATGGAATCTTGTGTGATGATGTGAATGTCATCATAGAATCATTGTGTGATGATGACACTGTCATCGTGGAATCTTGTGTGATGATGTCACCTGTTATCATGGAATCTTGTATGATGATGTCACCGTCATCATGGAATCTTGTGTGATGATGTCACCGTCATCATGAATCTTGTGTGATGATGTCACCGTCATCATAGAATCTTGTGTGATGATGTCACCGTCATCATGGAATCTTGTATGATGATGTCACCGTCATCATGGAATCTTGTGTGATGATGTCACCGTCATCATGGAATCTTGTATGATGATGTCACCGTCATCATGGAATCTTGTGTGATGATGTTACCGTCATCATGGAATCTGTATGATGATGTGACCGTCATCATAGAATCTTGTGTGATGATGTCACCGTCATCATGGAGTTTTGTGTGATGATGTCACCGTCATCATGCAATCTTGAATGATGATGTCACCGTCATCATGGAATCTTGTATGATGTGACCGTCATCACGGAATCTTGTATGATGTCGTCATCATGGAATCTTGTGTGATGATGTGACCGTCATCATGGAATTTTGTATGATGATGTCACCGTCATCATCGAATCTTGAATGATGATGTCACCGTCATCATGGAATCTTGTATGATTTCACCGTCATCATGGAATCTTGTATGATGTGACCGTCATCATGGAATCTTGTGTGATGTTATGATCGTCATCATGGAATCTTGTATGATTTCACCGTCATCATGGAATCTTGTATGATGTGACCGTCATCATGGAATCTTGTGTGATGTTATGATCGTCATCATGGAATCTTGTGTGATGTTATGATCGTCATCATGGAATCTTATGTGTATTGTGACCGTAACCATGGAATCTTGTGTGATGTTATGATCGTCATCATGGAATCTTGTGTGATGTTATGATCGTCATCATGGAATCTTATGTGATATTGTGACCGTCACCATGGAATCTTCTGGATGCAGGCAACAAACATGGCCTTCAAGCTTCTGCAATCTTCGTCTTTCAAAACTGCAATAATCCACGACGATGACATAAACCCATGTCCATTGTCCGTTGCGTTTATCATTATTTTAATCATAAGGAACGTTAATGATCGAAAGATGTCCGATTAACGGAAGCATATCAGTCTTTTGTGCATAGTTGCTATTGAAATGCCTTTCTCGCCCGCTTACACACACACACACACACACACACACACACACACACACACACACATACCCCACACACACAACACACACACACACACACACACCACACACACCACACACACACACACGCACGCACGCGCACGAATTAGGAGAACACACACACACGCGCGCGCGCGCACACACACACACACACACACACACACACACACACACACACACGCACGCACGCACGCACGCACGCACGCACGCACGCACGCACGCACGCACGCACCACACACACACACACACACACACACACACACACGATCCAGTTTCAACAAACCACCAGACGAATGTTGAAATTCCCGTGTATTTCTCACATCGTTTGCTGACTACAAGTGTTCGAAAATAAAAGACAAAAATGTGTACATATGGCATAGAAGCAAAACAGCAGCTTTTGAAAACACACATCGATGGTAAACTACATTGTCTCATTGTGTACACCTTTTGTTCTGAAATTACTTCAAAATCACATCAGTACTCAAAACAGAAATAAATCATGTCGATGCCACTCCTATTTGGCTTTTTTTCTGTTTTTTCACGCGCACCTTTTTTAACTTTCAGTGTGTCTCTAACTGTAGGCATAGTGTACATGCAGTATCAACGCACGAGTAGTGCCACTTAGTATAGGTGTATGGTCATTTTCCTGTACATTTATTATCACTTGGTGTATGTGTAATGTCACATGTATAAAATACTTTAGCGACTTTCATTAAAGCAATTTCCAGCTCCTCAGTCATAAAGGCGATTACCACAAAGGCCGCATCCTAGAAAAGCGACATTAAATTTCATGGTGTCTGAACCTGACATTGTCTTGCTTTGCCCAAGACAAAGATACGTCCTGGTGTTGTTAATGAGGGGAGGGGTTGGGAGAACGGGGGGGGGGGGGGGGGGGGGGGGGGAGGGGGGGGGGGGAGGAGATGAGCGAATTAGAGGATGAGGTGGAACAGGGGTGAGGATGTTAACTGACTGTGGATTGCTCTCTGGTTGCTGTGACCTAAGTGGGTCATCATCACGGTTGTCTCCGTGTTCTGATGGACACGACCCACGTGGGTCATCATCACGGTTGTCTCCGTGTTCCTATGGACACGACCCATGTGGGTCATCATCACGGTTGTCTCCGTGTTCTGTTGGACACGACCCATGTGGGTCATCATCACGGTTGTCTCCGTGCTCTGATGGACACGACCCATGTGGGTCATCATCACGGTTGTCTCCGTGCTCTGATGGACACGACCCACGTGGGTCATCATCACGGTTGTCTCCGTGCTCTGATGGACACGACCCACGTGGGTCATCATCACGGTTGTCTCCGTGCTCTGATGGACACGACCCACGTGGGTCATCATCACGGTTGTCTCCGTGCTCTGATGGACACGACCCACGTGGGTCATCATCACGGTTGTCTCCGTGCTCTGATGGACACGACCCACGTGGGTCATCATCACGGTTGTCTCCGTGCTCTGCATGCTGAGGGACACGACCCACGTGGGTCATCATCACGGTTGTCTCCGTGCTCTGATGGACACGACCCACGTGGGTCATCACACAGTGTCTCTGTTCTGATGGACAGGGAGTGCTGGGCACAACAGACAGGCCTCAATTTTAGGAGGAAGAAGAAGAAGAAGGGACTCCACTTGTGTGTTCATGACGGGAAGACAGGAGGGAGTGGACAACCACCGGACCAAGCCGGTCTTCTACCACCTGACCAGCCGGCCTTCTACCACCTGACCAGCCGGCCTTCTACCACCTGACCAGCCGGCCTTCTACCACCTGACTAGGCGGCCTTCTACCATCTGACCAGCCGGCCTTCTACCACCTGACCAGCCGGCCTTCTACCACCTGACCAGCCGGCCTTCTACCACCTGACTAGGCGGCCTTCTACCACCTGACTAGGCGGCCTTCTACCACCTGACCAGCCGGCCTTCTACCACCTGACCAGCCGGCCTTCTACCACCTGACTAGGCGGCCTTCTACCACCTGACTAGGCGGCCTTCTACCACCTGACTAGGCGGCCTTCTACCACCTGACTAGCCGGCCTTCTACCACCTGACCAGGCGGCCTTCTACCACCTGACTAGGCGGCCTTCTACCATCTGACCAGGCGGCCTTCTACCACCTGACCAGCCGGCCTTCTACCACCTGACCAGCCGGCCTTCTACACCTGACTAGGCGGCCTTCTACCACCTGACTAGGCGGCCTTCTACCACCTGACTAGGCGGCCTTCTACCACCTGACCAGGCGGCCTTCTACCACCTGACCAGCCGGCCTTCTACCACCTGACTAGGCGGCCTTCTACCACCTGACTAGGCGGCCTTCTACCACCTGACTAGGCGGCCTTCTACCACCTGACTAGGCGGCCTTCTACCACCTGACTAGGCGGCCTTCTACCACCTGACCAGCGGCCTTCTACCACCTGACCAGCCGGCCTTCTACCACCTGACCAGCCGGCCTTCTACCAACTGACCAGCCGGCCTTCTACCAACTGACCAGTCGGCCTTCTACAACTGACCAGCCGGCCTTCTACCAACTGACCAGCTGGCCTTCTACCACCTGACCACACCTGACCAGCCGGCCTTCTACCACCTGACCAGCCGGACTTCTACTGCCTGACCAGCCGACCTTCTTGTCACCAGAAATTGGAGATAGATCCGGATACCTCTACTATGGACAATCCCCATCACAAGATACGTCTTTGTGTACCCACTGCACCACATCTCCAATCCTCAAAAACTTGCTCATTCAATGAGGACAGAAGGTGGAAAAGACCAGCCCAAGCACGACAGACTGATTCTTTTTGACGTCATATTGATTTGTTTATGTTAATCTTGTGAAAAAGTAAAGCTTTGTGCGTGGAATTGCACGTCACTGGTATCAGGCTATTTGGTGTTCCTACATTATTTCATACTTGAACCTATTTCTAATTCTGTCGCTCGGAGCACAAGCACCTGAATTGGCCTCGGGTGAAATACTCCTGAGCCATTCTTCAGTGTTCTTAACAGTTCCAACGGATGCTTCTTCCGCAACTAATAAGAGAGGGAGGGGGTGAAGGTGAGTTTCGATATGCAAACTGTTCTATAATTCTAATTGAGAAAACATTCGAGTCCTTGCCCAAGAGGACCGCACCTGCCATCCCTAATCGTCACATTGGAATATACGAAGCACGTGCTGTCTGGAGACCAAAGGCCATCTGTAGCCTCTTACACTCTATACTATTGTGCGTACATCATTTCAGATATTTGTTTCAAAAAGAAAGTGTGGACCTTATTATTAGAGCTTTATACAGAAAGATGAGTATTGTCGGATCTTATCCCAAACTTTGCTTGTTGATAATGGTATGAAACTTTACAGCATTACGTGCTGTTGTCAACAAGGAAACGAAGTGCTACACAGCTTTGCTGTTATTGATGACTTACACTAGAGAACAGAATTGTCCATTTGAAAAGAAAGTAACGTAAGGTAATGTTGCTTATAGCCCAGGCGACCGCAAAGGGTCATATGAGGGCTGTCACCGCGCTGAAGTCAATTCACAAGTCATTGATTCACACAACCCTTCAAAGTACACATTCTAAAAACACCCCCGAAATTTTGTTAAAAACCTTTCTACTGTAAAATCTCAGATCAGATGAAAAATGTTAGTCTCCCTCAGAAATTCAAAGATTACATCACGTAGAACATCTCTGAACAAGGTTTTCATGGAGCCCGCTACTCGCCCTATACTGTGCCAGAGTTTCCAGTTCTTTTTCACACACTTTTCTTCTAATCATGGTCTGCTTAGGCGTTTCCTTTAACATTCTATCCTATCCATATACATAAATCATCGGCATATTACACTAGAACTATATTTTCAAACATTTTGCTGGGTAAATCATGCATTAGCTGTACCTGATATTTGTGGGATACCATTTTCGCTCGATGACCTCTTGTCGAATACGTATTTCCGATTTTTGTTTCAATTTCTCTGTTTGTATAAAAACAGTTGATGCATTAATAAACATGACCTGACGTGCCACAATTGGTTGAAACAAGAAACCGTGTACACACTGCTTAGTCGCGTTTACTTATGGTTATTTCACTTCAAATAGTTGCTGTACCAGACTCTTCGCCATGTTTCCTGGTTATTTCACTTCTCACATATGGTCTGTACCTGTCTCCATAGTTTTCAAAGGATTATCATTTTCTGGCTATCTTAAATCAGGCTTCTCAATAGAATGATGGTAACTCTTTACTAGTTTTCTCATAAACTTTCTTTCATCAAAAAAGATATGTTGTACATTGCATTCAGCGGCTAGCATGCTGATATTACATTGTTGCTGTCTATTGTTTGTGTGTTGACTTTTAAGTTTTGTGCTGTTACTTGCTTACATAAGTCAAAAACATAGATCGTTTCCGTACATTCAGCATTAAGGGTTGACAAATGTTTCCTCCTCTCTACTGGGTGTGTGTGTGTGTGTGTGTGTGTGTGTGTGTGTGTTCTTGAGTGAAATGAGTCGTGTCGTGGTCGTTGTTGTGGGTTGATTGTTCCCTCTGCTAGTGCGTGTGTGGGTGCGTGGTGTGTGTGTGTGTGTGTGTGAGAGAGAGAGAGAGAGAGAGGAGAGAGAGAGAGAGAGAGAAGAGAGAGAGAGAGAGAGAGAGAGAGAGAGAGAGAGAGCGTGCGCATACACTGGACCAATATAGATGCCCCTTTCATCTACCGATGATAATGTTCAATCTGTTGACAATAATCAACCGAAAATGATGATGATGATCAGTGATGTGGCCCTCTACTGATGTCCTCCTTCAATTACGCCTTCCATTCAATATCTACCCGACGCGGATCGACACACACACACACACACACACACACACACACACACAATCACACCCACAACCCACAACAACACACACACACACACACACACAACACACACCCCACACAACCACACACACACACACACACACACACACACACACACACACACACACACACACACACACACACACACACACACAGACAAGCGCGCACACATGCTGGAACAATATTTTTACGGCTTGAAGCTCTCCCCCACGCCACCCACTCCAGCAGAAGGCAGCACAAATGTCGTTTACATGGCTTCTGGGACACCAGATATGTTGGTCTGTACACCAAAATAAAGCTGCATTT
This sequence comes from Conus ventricosus, assembly GCA_018398815.1. Classification (NCBI taxonomy): domain Eukaryota; kingdom Metazoa; phylum Mollusca; class Gastropoda; order Neogastropoda; family Conidae; genus Conus; species Conus ventricosus. The sequence goes on along the minus strand of CM031625.1, from coordinate 13,023,378 downwards.
TAAGCGACTAGGCGAATGAGAGAAAGAGAGAGGAGAGAGGGGGGAGGGGGGACTGGAAGGGGTAGTGGGGACTGGAAGAGGGGGCTGGTGTGGTGAGCGGAAGAGGACTGGAGTGATAGCGGAAGAGGCATTTATTGTCTGGCTGAAAGTTTGCGAGAGAAAGGCGACACACTGGAAGTGGCAATCAGCGAAGTCAATTATAATTATGTACGTTAATCTGAATTTGGTCCCCCCATATTTCAACTGAAGTCTCGTTGAGCTCAAGGTGGTCATTTTCACACAGATGAATGACATCAAGGAGAAATCAACAACGAATGAAGAAAGAAAGGAATGAAATACGGACAGTAATGCAGACAGAACAGGCAATGTATGTATAACACAGGTAACATCCAATTTCACTGAAGAGGTCCACCACAGAACAGTCTGCAGTGATGGCTGGATTACACGACACAGTCTCATCTGACCATGTGACACTGCCTGGTTTGACAAACGTGCATCACAAGATTCGATCTGAAGCACACGACTGTCTCAGTCGCTCCAGTTCCATAGCAAGCTCCAGGGCATCTGAAGTGTATTGCAACCTGATTCGATGGAAATGCACAATATGATTTGACTAAAGGGCGAAGTATGATTCGACGGTAGGGCGCAATATGTTTCGACTAAAGGGCGAAATATGATTCGACTAAAGGGCGAAATATGATTCGACTAAAGGGCGAAATATGATTCGACTAAAGGGCGCGATACGATTTGACTAGAGAGCACAACCCGATTTGGTTTAAGTGCACTCTGCATCTCGACTGTAGTGCATAGGTTCTATGAAAGTGGTGAACAATTCACAACAATGGAGACTGTTCAAGTACATCACGCCATTTATGTGAACAAGGGCACAATGCAGTGTGACACAGGCACACAGTCCATGAATATGTAGACTTTATATTGATCAATGATCCCATTTCATTGTCTTTAGAACACATGATGCATTAATTTACATTACTGGGAGGAGCTCTACTGAATTGTGTCAGACATTAAATTCATGTTTGTTTGAACTACGCTGTACCAGGCAATGATAAGTTGGAATACATTTCATGCCATGAGCTCTGCAGTCACCGGATAACTATTCTCTGCCCTTCTATGCCTATTAACGACATCTTGCCCAGCAACCCTGGCGCCGTTAGCTCAATTCCCCCCACCCCCCTCCCTTCCCTAGACACGGCCTCTCCCTTCCCTAGACACGGCCTATCCCTTCCCTAGACATGGCCTCAACCTTCCCTAGACACGGCCTCAACCTTCCCTAGACACGGCCTCAACCTTCCCTAGACACGGCCTCAACCTTCCCTAGACACGGCCTATCCTTCCCTAGACACGGCCTCAACCTTCCCTAGACACGGCCTCACCTTCCCTAGACACGGCCTCAACCTTCCCTAGACACGGCCTCAACCTTCCCTAGACACGGCCTCAACCTTCCCTAGACATGGCCTATCCCTTCCTAGACTGGCCTCAACCTTCCCTAAACCGGCCTCAACCTTCCCTAGACACGGCCTATCCCTTCCCTAGACACGCCTCAACCTTCCTAGACGCGGCCTCAACCTTCCCTAGACGCGGCTCTCAACCTTCCCTAGACGCGGCCTCAACCTTCCCTAGACGCGGCCTCAACCTTCCTAGACGCGGCCTCAACCTTCCCAGACACGACCTCAAACTTCCAAGACACGACCTCTCCCTTCCCTAGACCGGCCTCTCCCTTCCCTAAACATGGCCTAACCTTCCCTAGACGCGGCCTCAACCTTCCCTAGACACGGCCTCAACCTTCACTAGACTGGCCTCAACCTTCCCTAGACACGGCCTCAACCTTCCCTAGTACGCGGCCTCTTCCTTCCCTAGACACGGCCTATCCCTTCCCTAGACACGGCCTATCCCTTCCCTTGACACGGCCTCAACCATCCCTAGACACGGCCTCAACCTTCCCTAGACACGGCCTCAACCTTCCCTAGTCACGGCCTCTTCCTTACCCAAACACGGCCTCAACCTTCCCTAGACACGGCCTCAACCTTCCCTAGACACGGCCTCTACCTTCCCTAGACACGGCCCAACTCCTAGACACGGCCTCTACCTTCCTAGAACGGCCTCAACCTTCCCTAGACCGGCCTATCCTTCCCTAGACACGCCTCAACCTTCCCTGACACGGCCTACCTTCCCTAGACACGGCCTCACCTTCCCTAGACACGGCCTCAACCTTCCCTAGACACAGCCTCAACCTTCCCTGGACATGGCTCTCCTCTCCCTCCCTAGACACGGCCTCTCCCTCTAGACACAGCCTCACCTTCCTAGACACGGCCTCTCCCTTCCCTAGACACGGCTCTCCCATTCCCTAGACACGGCCACCTCTACCCTCCTTCCCTAGACACGGCCTCTCCTTCCCTGACACGGCCTCAACCTTCCCTAGACACGGCCTCACCTTCCCTAGACACAGCCTTCTCCGACTCTCACCTTCCCTAGACACGGCCTCAACTTCCCTTAAAACCTCTCCCTCTGGACATGGCCTCAACCTTCCCTAGACACGGCCTCTCCCTTCCCTAGACACAGCCTCTCCCTTCCCTAGACATGGCCTCAACCTTCCCTAGACACGGCCTCTCCCTTCCCTAGACACGGCCTCTCCCTTCCTGACAGCTCAACCTTCCCTAGACATGGCCTCTCCTTCCCTAGACACGCCTCTCCCTTCCCTAGACATGGCTTCAACCTTCCCTAGACACAGCCTCACCTTCCCTAGACACGGCCTCTCCCTTCCCTAGAACGGCCTCAACCTTCCCTAGACACAGCCTCTCCCTTCCCTAGACATGGCAGAGATTCCATGGATGACTGGTAAAGATAAATGGACCAAGAATCCATCCTCTAAGTTCTCTGTCAACAGATATCTTCTCCCTTCAAACTAAACAATACACAGATATTGCCTGCTCGAGATTTAAAAAAACCCCACTTAAGTACATGGTACCACATATCAATCTCACGTAAAATGTGTTGTGACTGTTTTACCAACTGTTATCCTTCAATGTTTATGTGCACTGATCCAGCAAAAACTGATCGTGTGCGATGTTTCCAGTTTCTCAGTCTACATTGATCTAGTTCAAACTGCTTATAAAACATTGAATCGTTTCGTGGTTTTTGTTTCTTTTTAGATCTTTGACTTCGTTTGCAACCGTTTTAAAGAATCACTGCTGCAGACACATAAGTAGTTCCGCTATAAAAAATTAAAAAAAATTCCTATACACAAGTGCAAACTATTCTCCCCTACTGTCCTTCAGTCACCGCACACCATGGTCTACCTCAAGAGAAGTCCAGCTCCACACTGAGACGTACTGAACTTTATCAACCATCCTTCATGACTTGCTCATCAATATCGACGCTTCCTACAAAAATCAGTTTCAGAGGCCTTTTCTCAGTTTCTGGCGTATTCTATCCACATAACAATGCCTAAATCTAACGTAGTGAATGGGAGCTTCCTTCATAATGCTTTTGCTTTAATGCATTTCATATTAAACAAAAACAAAAAACACGTTTCACTGAAAAAAGTGTATTCATTCCCCAGATTCCGAGCCTCCATGAGGGAAAGAAGAGCACCAACACCAGAAACCATCCACCTGGATAGCAAACCATCCCCCTGGATACAAACTGCAATGAATGGTAAGTATTGTCGACACACTACTCTCACTGAAGTCGTCAACACCAATAAGCAGTCTACTCTGAAGACAAACAAACAGTCTAAGTATGAATTTTCCGTGCAGTATCCCTAAAGGAAAAGCTATAAATGAAGTGTCCACACCCAGAGAAAGACGTCTGAAAAAAATGTTTATTCACAACACTTCCGCGAGACCTTGAAGCAGTTTTAAAGAACAAGAAGAAATGTTCTTCACTCCATAGCAAACCAAACCCCACTGCAAGGTCTTTGAATTGTTCAGTTCACGTCAACACCCTTGACTAAGTGGTAATGCGTCCAACGGTTTCAGTTCAAGTCATTTTTTAAAGTGTTCATTCAGGGCCTCGTGGTACTCCTGCTGGGTCTGCTGGCCCAGGGACGCCGGCCTCTTCTTGCTGCGCTGTTTGCTGTTGCGACGCCTG
>CM031625.1:12991768-13011768 GCA_018398815.1 Conus ventricosus | reverse complement strand
GTAACAAGTGTTTAGGGGCACTGAAGAAAGCAACTGTACAAATTATGAGGGCTTTAAGGAGACCGCACAATTCCGCCACACATTGTTTTTCGCTACCAGGGGAAGTAATCTTTGTTAGGGACGGGAAGTGCTTCTTCCCCTGAACGTTTTGCAATGGAATATATAAAGCACCAGGGATCCGCACAAGGGATCTACACCAGGCTCCGGCACTGACGAAGTAGAGTGACTTCCTCCCCAGACCACACTCCCTCACAACAGCCAGTGCCGTCCACATCGGGTCCTTGGTTTGGACGTTACCTTCCTGATCGACTGACCTTGGTTTGGACCTTACCATCCTGATCGACTGACCTTGGTTTGGACCTTACCATCCTGATCGACTGACCTTGGTTTGGACCTTACCATCCTGATCGACTGACCTTGGTTTGGACCTTACCATCCTGATCGACTGACCTCCTTGGTTTGGACGTTACCTTCCTGATCGACTGACCAACTAACAGTGGGGGTGAACACAGGTTCTCTTTAGCGTTAACCGTAAGACCACACAATTCCCTTCACTGGCTCTCCGAAACACACCCAGAAAGTAATTCAAAATAATAGACTATTTCACTGTGCACAAAGCAACCTTACTCCCTTGAGAGGAAATCTGCTGCCTGATTTGTAAGCTAGCAGAACAGTCCATTGGAGGGGTGAAAGTACACTCCAACCACAACCATGAAGACAGATGAAGGCAGGTCACAGAAACACCACTGTCCTCCACACTGCGTTATCTGGGACCCACACACACAATCATCACCGCTCTGTTTTAGCATCTTGGCTTCATCTCTCTCGATCCCTCTCCACATCTCCCCTCACCCTCTGACTTTCCCGTTAACACAACATAACTGTGTATGCGTGCGCGCGCGTGAGAGAGAGAGAGAGAGAGGAGGAGAGAGAGAGAGAGAGAGAGAGAGAGAGAGAGAGAGAGAAGACAGACAGACAGACAGATAGGCAGGCAGACAGAGAGAGACAGAGACAGACTGACAGAGAGAGAGAGAGAGAGAGAGAGAGGCGGGGGTCCGTCTCGATTAGTGAATAGCATGCACGCAGACAGTAAGCTATCAAATAGAGAGAGCGAAGGTTCAAGGAAAGGTAGACAGGCACGAGACAGACAGCGGGACAGACAGTGGGCCAGGTAAGAATGGCCGTGGGTGGGGGTGGGGGTGGGGATGGAACTATTGATTGGACAGGGCAGTCCGTCAACCCACACATCAGTGTCCCTCAAAGGTGAGCTGCCACCTCTCCCCTGGTGTCTGCTGCTATGCCACACTGGCAGCGCAACTGACCAGAATTGAACCAACGTTCAAGAGGAACACGAGCTCAGAGAGAGGAATACGACGACCCCCACTGAAACCCACCCACTACTGCTGGCGACAGCAGTTGCCACAATGATGCAGACCTTGTCCTTAAGGGCCTCAGGCCGATATGACGTTATTCTCACCCTCAACACCAACGGTGAACAATCCCGTCAGTTCGCTGCGAGTGTGGCATAGCAGCGGACGCCAGGGGAGAAGTGGCAGCTCTCCTTTGAGGGACACTGATCTGAGAAGACAGTGCCGGGCGGCGCAGTCAACCTTCCAGCCATATGGGTGACGACGGGTCTAGCCTGTGTCACCGAGAGACGGCTCCTGGAGATGTGGGGCGATCGGCGATGGAGCGCTGCCTGACTGCAATTACCGGGACCCGGTAACCATGTTCTGAGGTCAGGCAGACATGTGGGCACTCCTTATGGGGTTGGGCTGAAAAACTGCCCTCTCGGCCGCAGTCTGCGAGTACCCGCCAAATATTAGGGACTCGTGCAGTGCTCCAGCGACTTCCGTCCTGCTCCCTCCTTGGGGCGGCCTCACGCAGCACAGGACCATCGTCACCCGAGCATGACGAAGGTCATCCAGTGGTCCTGAAGATAGCCTGATGTTTGGGGAAAGGAGGCAACGTACACCGACGTCCATCGTCGATTGACCAAGAACAAAAATTGAACCAACGTTCAAGAGGAACAAGAGCTCAGAGAGAGAGAGAGAGAAACACGACGACCCCACATGAAACTCATCCACTACTGCCGGCATCAGCAGTTGCCACAAATGATGCAGACCTACGTCTGTAGTATCCTTGTCCTTAAGGGCCTCAGGCCGATAGGACATAAAACTCACCCTCAATTGGAACTGGGAATTGTGAACAATCACTGCTTCCCTAGACCAGCTATAGATACTACACGGTGTAGCCTCAAAGACAACAGAGGTACACCATACCTCCTTGTCTAGGATTCACTGATCACCCAGAAGTAATGTCAGTTGAAACTATGTTTCTAGATTTTGAGACTATGCACTGATTGTTTGTATGTCCATGTGGTTTAACAGTATAATTTTATGCCAATACTTGGTGACATCTATCAAGATGATGAATGAGTATTCTGTTGTAATAGTTTGTTTGCCACAACTTGGTAAAAGCAATTACCATGCTTGGTTAAGATTTTTTGTAACAATCTGACCACCATTCTTTGAGTACAATCCAACTTTCACCAGTATGCAATTCTATCTGTTAAGATATAACTGAATGATAAATTCTGATCAGAAAAGCAGTATGTCTATACTAGGTGAAAACTGTTAAGCTGCTTTATGAATACTGTTGATGGTTGGAATGTTTTGTAGAGTGTGACTCTAAGTCTACACCACATGTGTATTTTGGGTCAAGTGTATTCCAAGTTACTGCAATTTAATTCCTAAGACAAACTGAAGAGTTATTTGACTAAAATTGTTAAGCACTGTATTATTGTCTTCTATCCTTTGTTATATTCCACTCAAAAACTGAACAGTAGTGGTGATTGAGAATTATGGCAGAAATATTTATGCAAGCCTAATCCTTCGTTGGCCGAGATCTCACACATTTTCTGAAAGCCAGAGGGCAACTGTGTGAATTCGACAAGCCAGACTCTCCGCTACTTAACTACAGACCAAGTTCTGTTTGTTCTAGAAACCTGGGTCCCTATCTACCCCGGGCATGCTTGGTAGCGAAGAAACAGCACAGCCCAGCAACTGAGCAGCAGCTCCACAGAGGTGGATCAGTGTCACGGACAAAAATAGAAAACCGAATTCGTGGTCAGTCGCCAGCCAGCTCAACTGGGCATAAGCCAAAAGTCAAACATTCTGAGCGCCAGGTAGACGGCCCATGTGTCGGGTCAGCCAATTAGGCATACGGGAGAGGCTCCACGGAGACAGCATCATTCCCCAGACAGACTAAGCCACTTGACCGACGCCTCGCTGTCTGGTCAGACGGGTCTCGGCGCTTGGGCCAGACTCATCCAGCCAATTTGTAGGACCAGTGTCCACAATTAAGTCGACGTCGCCGGAAAGGGAGGGGGAAGGTACTGTGTAGTGGGGGTGAAATCTAGCTAATTAATTAAATGACCATTGACCACCACAGAGAGCAAGGCAGGTAGATGTGACTGTCATGATTTACATATCCAATGAAATGAGAGGGGAGGCAACCTCAGTAGAAGGCGCGAAAATACTGACCAATGGTACTCACCCTTGGACAGATGGGTTTAGGATAAGATAGGAATGCGTGAGTGGGAGAGGAGAAGAGAAGAAAGAACCAGAGAGAAGAGAAGAAAGAACCAGAGAGAGAGGAAGAGGTTCTGGGTGTAGGCTCTCGCCTACAGAAGAGCAGGGAGATGAGAGGAGTGAAGAGAACCGAGCTGTAGCATTAGCACCATAGAGAGTCTGCAGAGGAAGGACTAAGGAGAGATGTGGAGAGAGAGAGTTGCTAACTGATGAAGAAAAAAAAAAGAAAAGAGAAAAGGAAAAGAAAAGAAAAGCAACCATGTCCATTTGATAGAGCAGACTAGAAGAGAGAGTGCAATGCGTTAATGCAGGAAGAAAGAAAGGAGAACAGATCGATGTCTGATAGTCACTGTTCAATCTGAACCGGGGTTCAACCTCATACCTGGCCGCGCCACTTTCATCAAGCAGTAACCTGACCAACACTAGCGGTCTAACCTGACCAGTGCCAGCAGTCCAACCTGACCAGTGCCAGCAGTCTAACCTGACCAGTGCCAGCAGTTGTGTCGTGCTTGTGAAAGTGACAGTGAAAAGAAACAAAGAAAAAAAAAGGAAAAGAAAAGACAGTGATTCGTGTATAGTTTAAGATCACCTGGCCAGGTAAAGTAGAAATCTATTTATACCCGGGTTAGTTAATGATGATTTAGATAAATGGTTTTGTGAAGTTCAAGGAAAGAGAGAATGTTTTATTTTGTTTGATTCCATATGCATTGATGTTTCTTTCTATGATCATGTGTAGTAAAGTTATAGACTTTACTAGTGGTTTGATGTGACGAATACATGATATATGAATGAGATTGTAAGCAAGCTGTGAGTGTGTTTGGGCTGTGCGCTAGTCCTTCCTCCACTGACATACCCCGAGGTTGACAATCAGTCACCAGCAACAAGAGAGAGATCAACTATCCTCTCCAACATCAGATAAGCTCTGATAATCCAAGTGGACTCCAACTGAACTCATTCAGAACTTTCCCTCTCTACATGATGACATAGTGGGAACCAAAACTCAGCCTGAACTGACTGTGATATTGATTTGGATGTTTCACCCTTGAAAAGACAAGTAAAGTTATGTATGAAAGTGCACTTAACTTGTGTCAGTTCTTTGTTGTTCAATCAGTACTGAATGTTCAACTTCTCTCTGTCTCTCGGAGCTACAAGTACTTTTAAGTGTACAAGCCTAAGGAAGATTATTCATGAGCCACTCTTGAATAATTCTAACAGTCCCGATAAAAACAAAACTTTCTATCGATGACTAGTACCGGAAAGTTGCTCCTTCCATAACTGGTAAGAGAGAGTGGGGGTGAAATTTCAACATAACTCTAATACAGCGAATATTTCAAGTCCTTTCCCTAGAGGACACACCGACCCAGTCCCAACTCACGTCACACACCGTCCCTGCGGTAACGAGGCGTAAGTATGGCGAACCGAATGGCTGCCCTCTCACTCGCCCATAAACGACTGAAACAATGGAACAAAACACCCACAAACGGTTCTTAAAAGAATTGGAAACGCTAGCATGGTTCTCTATATGTCTGCATGCAAATGCACCAGTCGCAGCACCCACGCAGTCCACAACAGCTTAAAACCACGAGACAAGAAAAATTGCGACCTGCACATACACAATCTTCGTTCACGCCAAAGAGAGAGAGAGACAGAGAGAGAGAGACACAGACAGACAGACAGACAGTAGAACATGTACTTGCGTAGGCGTTCGCAAGTGTAATAGACGCACATGCGTGCACTGTCGTCGGCTGCCTGATGTGTGGTTGATGTAAAGTTTGCTGTTTTCCTGGTTAGCTATGCAGCTTTTTAAAAAAAAAACATTTTTTACGTGCATTAATATCAAAGTTAACGACAGAAGAAGAAGAAGAAAAGGAAAACGGAAAGCAGGGAGAAGCAGGTACAGGCCAGCAGCCCTTGCAGTGAATACAGTGTTATCTACCTGTGGAGGGAGATTCCTCTATGGTCATACTCCACTTGAATCACTGGAGAACTGTTCATAACGGACAAGGTAAATGTCCTGAGGGAACCACGAAGGTTGAGATTCACACACACACACACACACACACACACAGAGAGAGTCGCACTGAATTAGCTGTCTGAACTATAAGAAATGCCCTACAGGAATGAAGGGCAGGGGGGGGAGGGGAAGGAGGGGAGGGGACAACATGTACCTGTTTCCCCAAAGCCACACAGCAGCCAGCAACGCCACTCTCTGCCGCTCCTTTCTTCGCCCCTCGATGACTCAGGGTCATAGCCACAGGGGACTCGCACCCACAGTGGAACATTAACACAATTTGCACAGTTTCTCTGTCCGCTGGCTCACCGCAGCATATCATCTACTGACACGCCCTGACAGCCAGGTCTGGGAAGAAGACGGAGAAGAACCCCAAACCTCCCGTCTCCCTGTCCTCCCTTCCTTCCGTTCTCTCTGTCCTCCCTTCCTTCCGTCTCTCTGTCCTCCCTCCCTTCCTTCCGTCTCTCTGTCCTCCCTTCCTTCCGTCTCCTGTCCTCCCTTTCTTCCGTCTCTCTGTCCTCCCTTCCTTCCGTCTTTCTGTCCTCCCTTCCTTCCGTCTCTCTGTCCTCCTTCCTTCCGTCACCCTGTCCTCCCTTCCTTCCGTCTCTCTGTCCCCTTCTTCCGTTCCTGTCTCCTCCTTCTCTCGTCCTCCCTTCCTTCCGTCTCTCTGTCCTCCCTTCCTTCCGTCTCCTGTCCTCCTTCCTTCCGTCTCTCTGTCCTCCCTTCCGTCTCTCTGTCCTCCCTTCCTTCCGTCTCTCTGTCCTCCCTTCCTTCCATCTCTGTCCTCCCTTCTTCCGTCTCTCTGTCCTCCCTTCCTTCCTCTCTCTGTCCTCCCTTCCTTCCTCTCTCTGTCCTCCTTCCTTCCGTCTCTCTGTCCTCCCTTCCTTCCGTCTCTCTGTCCTCCCTTCCTTCCTCTCTCATCCTCCCTTCCTTCCGTCTCTCTGTCCTCCCTTCCTTCCGTCTCTCTGTCTCCTCTCCCCTTCCTTCCGTCTCTCTGTCCTCCCTTCCTTCCGTCTCTGTCCTCCCTTCCTCCGTCTCCCTGTCCTCCCTTCCTTCCGTCTCTCTGATCCTCCCTTCCTTCCGTCTCTCTGTCCTCCCTTCCTTCCGTCTCTCTTCCTCCTCCCTTCCTTCCGTCTCTCTGTCCTCCCTTCCTTCCGTCTCCTCTGTCCTCCTCCCTTCCTTCGTCTCTCTGTCCTCCCTTCCTTCCGTCTCTCTGTCCTCCCTTCCTTCCGTCTCCTCTGTCCTCCCTCCTCCTTCCGTCTCTCTCTCCTCCCTTCCTTCCGTCTCTCTATCCTCCCTTCCTTCCGTCTCTTGTCCCTTCTCGCTCCTATCCTCCCTTCCTTCCGTCTCTCTGTCCTCCCTTCCTTCCGTCTCTCTTCCTCCCTTCCTTCGTCTCTCTGTCCTCCCTTCCTTCCGTCTCTCTATCCTCCCTTCCTTCCGTCTCTCTGTCCTCCCTTCCTTCCGTCTCTCTATCCTCCCTTCCTTCCGTCTCTCTGTCCTCCCTTCCTTCCGTCTCTCTATCCTCCCTTCCTTCGTCTCTCTGTCCTCCCTTCCTTCCGTCTCTCTATCCTCCCTTCCTTCGTCTCTCTGTCTCCTCCCTTCCTTCCGTCTGTCTTCCTCCCTTCCTTCCGTCTCCCTGTTCCTCCCTTCCTTCCGTCTCTGTCATCCTCCTTCCTTCCGTCTCTCTGTCCTCCCTTCCTTCCTCTCTCTTCCTCCCTTCCTTCCGTCTCTCTGTCCTCCCTTCCTTCCGTCTCTCTTCCTCCCTTCCTTCGTCTCTCTGTCCTCCCTTCCTTCCGTTCCTCTGTCTTCCTCCCTTCCTTCCGTCTCTCCTGTCTCTCCTTCCTTCCTCTCTCGTCCTCCTGTCCTCGTCCTCCCTTCCTTCCGTCTCTCTGTCCTCCCTTCCTTCCGTCTCTCTGTCCTCCCTTCCTTCCGTCTCTCTGTCCTCCCTTCCTTTCGTCTCTCTGTCCTCCCTTCTTCTCTCCGTCTCCTCCTTCGTCATCTGCCTCCCTTCCTTCCGTCTCTCTGTCCTCCCTTCCTTCCGTCTCCTGTCTCCCTCCCTTCCTTCCTGTCCCTCCTCCCTTCCTTCCGTCTCTCTGTCCTCCCTTCCTTCCGTCTCTCTGTCCTCCCTTCCTTCCGTCTCTCTTCCTCCCTTCCTTTCCTCCGTCTCTCTGTCCTCCCTTCCTTCCAGTCTCTCTGTCCTCCCGTTCCTTCCGTCTCTCTGTCCTCCCTTCCTTCCGTCTCTCTGTCCCTCCCTTCCTTCCGTCTCTCTATCCTCCCTTCCTTCCTCTCCTCGTCCTCCCTTCCTTCCGTCTCCCTGTCCTCCTCCTTCCTTCCATTCTCTTCTGTCCTCCTCTTCCTTCCGTCTCCCCTGTCCTCCCTTTCCTTCCGTCTCTCTGTCCTCCCTTCCTTCCGTCTCTCTGTCCTCCTTCCTTCCGTCTCTCTGTCCTCCCTTCCTTCCGTCTCTCTATCCTCCCTTCCTTCCGCTCTCTGTCCTCCCTTCCTTCCGTCTCTCTGTCCTCCCTTCCTTCCGTCTCTCTGTCCTCCCTTCCTTCCGTCTCTCTGTCCTCCCTTCCTTCCGTCTCCTGTCCTCCCTTCTTCCGTCTCTCTGTCCTCCCTTCCTTCCGTCTCTCTATCCTCCCTTCCTTCCGTCTCTCTGTCCGCCCTTCCTTCCGCTCTCTTCCGTCTCTCTGTCCTCCCTTCCTTCCGTCTCTGTATCCTCCCTTCCTTCCGTCTCTCGTCCCCCCTTCCTTCCGTTTCTCTATCCTCCCTTCCTTCCGTCTCTCTGTCCCTCCCTTCCTTCCGTCTCTCTGTCCTCCCTTCCTTCCGTCTCTCTGTCCTCCCTTCCTTCCTCTCTCTATCCTCCCATTCTCTTCCGTCTCTCTCGTCCTCCCTTCCTTCCGTCTCTCTATCCTCCCTTCCTTCCGTTCCTGTCCTCCCTTCCTTCCGTCTCTCTGTCCTCCCTTCCTTCCGTCTCTCTGTCCTCCCTTCCTTCCGTCTCTCTATCCTCCCTTCCTTCCGTCTCCCTGTCCTCTCCTTCCTTCCGTCTCTCTGTCCTCCCTTCCTTCCGTCTTCTTCTCCTTCCTTCCTCACGTCTCCCTACCTTCCATCTCCTGTCCTCCCTTCCTTCCGTCTCTCTGTCCTCCCTTCCTTCCGTCTCTCTGTCCTCCTCCTTCCTTCTGTCCTGTCCTCCCTTCCTTCTCTCTCTTCCTCCCTTGTCCTTCCGTCTCTCTATCCTCCCTTCCTTCCGTCTCTCTGTCCTCCCTTCCTTCCGTCTCCTCTTCCTCCTTCCTTCCGCTCTCTGTCCTCCCTTCCTTCCGTCTCTCTATCCTCCTTTCCTTCCGTCTCTCTGTCCTCCCTTTCCTTCCGTCTCTTCGTCCTGTCCCCTTCCTTCCGTCTCTCTATCTCCCTTCCTTCCGTCTCTCTGTCCTCTCCTTCCTTCCGTCTCTTCCTCCCTTCCTTCCGTCTCTCTGTCCTCCCTTCCTTCCGTTTCCTGTCCTCCCTTCCTTCCGTCTCTCTGTCCTCCCTTCCTTCCGTCTCTCTGTCCTCCCTTCCTTCCGTCTCTCTCTCCTCCCTTCCTTCCGTCTCCTTCCTTCCGTCTCTCTATCCTCCCTTCCTTCCGTCTCTCTATCCTCCCTTCCTTCCGTCTACTTCATGCCTCCCTTCCTTCCGTCTCTCTGTCCTCCCTTCCTTCCGTCTCTACGTCCTCCCTTCCTTCCGTCTCTCTATCCTCCCTTCCTTCCGTCTCTCTGTTCCTTCCCTCCTCTTCCTTCCGTCTTCGTCTCCCTTCCTTCGTCTCTCTTCCTCCCTTCCTTCCGTCTTCTGTCCTCCCTTCCTTCCTCTCCTTCCTCCCTTCCTTCCGTCTCTCTGTCCTCCCTTCCTTCCGTCTCCTCTGTCCTCCCTTCTTCCGTTCTCTGTCCTCCTTCCTTCCGTCCTCTATCCTCCCTTCCTTCCGTCTCTCTGCCTCCCTCCTTCCGTCTCTTCCTCCTTCCTTCCGTCTCTCTTCCTCCCTTCCTTCCGTCTCTCTGTCCTCCCTTCCTTCCGTCTCCGTCCTCCCTTCCTTCCGTCTCTCTGTCTCCCTTCCTTCCATCTCTCTGTCCTCCCTTCCTTCCGTCTCTCTGTCCTCCCTTCCTTCCGTCTCCCTGTCCTCCCTTCCTTCGTCACCTGTCTCTTCCTCGTTTCTGTCCTCCCTTCCTTCCGTCTCTCTATCCTCCCTTCCTTCCGTCTCTCTTCCTCCCTTCCTTCCGTTCTCTACCTCACTTCCTTCGCTCTATCTCCAATCATACCTTCTTATTCTTCCTTCTCTCCTCCTCTCCTCTTCTTTATCTCCTCCTTCGTTCATCCTCCCTTCCTCCGTCCCGACCTCCCTTCCCTGTCCTGTCCCCCTTCCGCCTGTCTTCTCTACCATTCCGCTCTGTTTCCTTCCGTCTCTTGTCATCACCCCCTTCTCCTCTCTCTCCCCTCCTCCTCTTCTCCTTCTCATTCTCTCTCTTCCCCTTCCTCTCTCTCTTCTCCTTCCTCGTCTCTCTATCTCCTTCTTGTACCGCCCCCTTCTTGGCTCCTATCATCCCTTCTTCCGTCTTCTTCCTATTTCGCCTTCCCCATCTTCGTCTCTCATCCTCCTCCGTTCTCTCCTCTTTTCCTCCTCGATCCTCTTCCTCAGATTTTCTCCCTCCTAGTTGTCACTCATCCTTCCGTTCTTTCTCCTCCTTCTTCTCCAACCGTATTTCCTCACAGTCTTTTTCACTCCGTACTATTCCTCCAAGCCATCAACCATTTATCTTTCATCCCATTTTCCTCCCTCCCTCTCCTGCTTGGTGTGGATTAAAAAGTCAAAACCATGGAGACTACTTCATCATGTGTGTCAGGGGGCCATCGGTGCAGTAGCTCTGTCTATGCCTGCCCGTCCCCAGAGCCCCATCACGCCGCTTTCCCCAAGTAGCTCCATGTCTCACCCCGCGGTCACGATGACTACCTGAACACATTGCACAGCTCGTTGTTAATCACCATTCTCCAGGATGCCTCTTTGAATCATATCCACCCCCTCTCCCCTAGCCCCTCTTCTCAACCCCCATCCTCCTCTTCTACTTCTTCTTCTTCTTCTCTCTCTCTCTCTCTCTCTCTCTCTCTCTCTTCTCTCTCTCTCTTCTCTCTGTCTGTGCGTTTGTGCGTGTGTGTACGCGCGCGCGCGCGCGTGTGTATGTGTGTGTGCCTGCGCGTGTGAATAAGTGTGCTCACGTTTTTTCCCCTTTCTTTCTTACGGACTAATTTCAGACCTGATCGCCGCAGTATTTTAGGTCTATCATCAGTATCCTCACTCAAAAGGATGGATTTCATCCTCACTCAAAAGGATGGATTTCATCCTCACTCAAAGGATGGATTTCATCCTCACTCAAAGGATGGATTTCATCCTCACTCAAAAGGATGGATTTCCAACACTCAAGTCACAATTCAGAGCAGCCTTAACCAGCACCGTTTTCTCCCCCGGAACACTTCTTCATCACAACCTTTTAGCCACAGATCTTTTGGGGTCTGTCGACATGAAATTTCCTTTGCACAGTCACATATCAACAATCTGAACCAGAAAAAAAAAAAAAAACAGAAAAAAAACCGTCAATCCTTCATAGGTGTCTCAAAGTTTTTCTGCGATCCGCTGAAACATGTCTATAGAGTGTTCTAGCAGCGCCATAACGGATTCTAAGATCCGAGACCACAGCCTCTGAGCTGACGCTGGGTTTTCCCTGATTGTCTGGCCCATCGTTCCAGAACCTCCCAAATGGCGCTCTGGCGCATTTTTAAGCATTCTTGCGATGTCCCTGCTTGGCTAATCAGGCCTGACAGAATCGTGAACTTTTCAAAAATAAGCACTGATCTCCTCGCCTCGCATTCTATGGCCACAAACACGAGAAGAGAATTTCAAGAATTTCACAGCACTAGCTTTTATGTGCATGTATATCTGTACACTAGAGTGTGCATGAATGCTTTCTTCTGGTTTATCAGTGTGCGTGCGTGCGTGCGTGCGTGCGTGTGCGTGCGTGCGTGTGTGCGCGCGCGCTAGTGTGTGTGTGTGTGTGTGTGTGTGTGTGTGTGTGTGTGTGTGTGTGTGTGTGGTGTGCGCGCGCGCGCGTACGCGTACACGCATGTATGTGCTTGTGTGTGTGTGTGTGTGTGGTGTGTGTGTGTGTGAGTGTTGTGACAGACACACACACACACACACACACACACACACACACACACACACACACACACACAGAGAGAGAGAGAGAGAGAGAGAGAGAGAGAGAGAGAGAGAGAGGGTGAGGTGGTTTCACGATTGCAGCAACAGCTTTAATATATACAGTTATATCATACTTGTGTGCAATGTATATGATGTCAACATATTTGTGTGTTGTTGTTATCATTATTATTATTATTATTATTATGTCTCAAAGTCTTTCTGCGATCCGCTAAAGACGCCTTTAAATAGAGCCTATCCTCGTTCACTCATTAAGTTCTAAGCTGTTTACAATCCACGCACGCTCTTGTTTACACAACGGGCTGCCTACCTGAGTGGAGCTGACTGAAGAGCTACCTGGTGGCGCTACACTCCGCCTTTTGCCGCGTCATTCAGTCTCTACTGATGGCGCTACACTCCGCTTTTGCCGCGTCATTCGTCTCTACCTGATGGCGCTACACTCCGACTTTTGCCGCGTCTTTCAGTCTCTACCTGATGGCGCTACACTCCGCTTTTGCCGCGTCATTCAGTCTCTACTGATGGCGCTACACTCCGCCTTTTGCCGCGTCATTCGTCTCTCACCTGATGTGCGCTACACTCCGCCTTTTGCCGCGTCATTCGAGTCTCTATTGATGGCGCTACACTCCGCCTTTTGCCGCGTCATTCGGTCTTTTGCCGCTCATTAGTCTCTATGTGATGGCGCTACACTCCGCCTTTTGCCGCGTCATTCGTCTTTTGCCCGTCATTCAGTCTCTATGTGATGGCGCTACACTCCGCCTTTTGCCGCGTCATTCGGTCTTTTGCCGCTACATTCAGTCTCTATGTGATGGCGCTACATCCGCCTTTTGCCGCTCATTCGTCTTTTGCCGCGTCATTCAGTCTCTATGTGATGGCGCTACACTCCGCCTTTTGCCGCGTCATTCAGTCTTTTGCCGCGTCATTAGTCTCTATTGAGGCGCTACACTCCGCCTTTTGCCGCGTCATTCGGTCTTTTGCCGCGTCATTTAGTCTCTATGTGATGGCGCTACACTCCGCCTTTTGCCGCGTCATTCGGTCTTTTGCCGCGTCATTCAGTCTCTATGTGATGGCGCTACACTCCGCCTTTTGCCGCGTCATTCAGTCTTTATCTGATGGCGCTACACTCCGCCTTTTGCCGCGTCATTCAGTCTTATCTGATGGCGCTACACTCCGCCTTTTGCCGCGTCATTCAGTCTTATCTGATGGCGCTACACTCCGCCTTTTGCCGCGTCATTCAGTCTCTATCTGAGGCGCTACACTCCGTTTTGCCTTTGCGCGCGTCATTCAGTCTCTATCTGACGGCGCTACACTCCGCCTTTTGCCGCGTCATTCAGTCTCTACATTATGGCGCTACGTTCAGTTTTTTGCCGCGCCATTCAGTCTGTCACTCATTCAATTTTTCATTCGAATTTTCATTAATTCGGTGCATGCTTTGTGTTATCAATATCAACGGCCAAACTGGCCTTCTCTTCCGAAAGTTGGTGATGGGATTTTACGCGAAGGCAAGATGTACGCCAGCGTTCACAGACGGAACCTCGGTTTATAGGTTCATTCGAAGGACTTTTTTTTTAAAGAGGAGTCTGAACTAGAGTTAACTCCGATGAATGAAAACTTCATGAGTACCAAAACGGCCCAGCGGAGATTCGAATCTACAATCCCATGATCACCAGACTCAAAAGTCCGGCACTCTTCCCCCTTAGCTATACCGTTATCATATAATTTCATCGTGGAAAGATAATAAGTTTCACACAAGATAATAAGTTTAAAATGGACACACACACATACACACACACACACACACACACACACACACACACACACACACACTTTGAATTTCAACCATTCACACACATGATCAGTATATGCATACCAATGCACATATACAAGCAGAATCCAGCGCGCGTGCACACACACACGCACACACGCACGCACGCACGCATGCAGGCACCGCCAGCACGCACGTACACACACATTTGCACACTAGTTTAGCTGTGTACATGCGCATCGTCGTGCCCGTATGTGTGTGTGTGTGTGTGTGTGTGTGTGTGTGTGTGTGTGTGTGTGTGTGTGTGTGTGTGTGTGTTGGACTGCACATGTTGCCCAGTTTCTTTATGATACAGTTCAAACAAAGGAACTAAAATGGGGGGGGGGGGGGGGGGGGGGACAGTTAGCAGCACGCTAGCACTGACAGCCGTAACAGCTTGTAGCGTGGCCATCTCTGAGGTCACCCAGCTTGCAGCGTGGCCATCTCTGAGGTCACCCAGCTTGCAACGTGGCCATCTCTGAGGTCACCCAGCTTGCAGCGTGGCCATCTCTGAGGTCACCCAGCTTGCAGCGTGGCCATCTCTGAGGTCATCCAGCTTGCAGCGTGGCCATCTCTGAGGTCACCCAGCTTGCAGCGTGGCCATCTCTGAGGTCACCCAGCTTGCAGCGTGGCCATCTCTGAGGTCATCCAGCTTGCAGCGTGGCCATCTCTGAGGTCACCCAGCTTGCAGCGTGGCCATCTCTGAGGTCACCCAGCTTGCATCGTGCCATCTCTGAGGTCACCCAGCTTGCAGCGTGGCCATCTCTGAGGTCACCCAGCTTGCAGCGTGGCTATCTCTGAGGTCACCCAGCTTGCAGCCAGCAGCGTAGCTTGCTAACCACCGGCTGTCGCCACAGCTGTTTGACCGCTGGGCCATAGAGCACAGCTCACTGCACTGTTCCCAGTGTGGCCGAAGCCCTAGGCACTGACACCTGCCCCCTGTCCTCCCTTAATCTAGGCCATCGCATTCAAGTCCCTTTTTCAAGTGCGCGTATCAGTTCGCAACAAGAAAAGGACAGTTGAAAAGCTACGTCAGGTGACCGCGATGTTAGTGTTGGCTTATACCACCATGATGAGTTTGCGGTGACAAGGTACGTGGATGTTGTGTGATTTTGTCAATCTGGCCCACTCTCATTCAGGTCACAATTCTCTCTGACACACATCAAGGGCACCTCAGTGTGCAGTGGAAGTGGGCGCTGCTTTAGAGAACTTTACACGTAAGAACTGCTTTGCTGAGTCTCTGCTTCTATGTCGACGGAAAACTGAGAGAGAGAGAGAGAGAGAGAGAGAGAGAGAGAGCGGAGGTAGGGGAGGAGGACGGGGCAGACCGATGTTCTCAATGACAGGTACTGACAGAAGAGGTGGTCGTGAAATGGGGACAGGGAGACGGATGAGAAAGAAGCTGGGGTCCCTGTGACGAGTGGCACAGGAATCCGTGAGGGAGAACCACCTTGGTGTTGTCACGTACACACTACACACCACACTCCCCAACACAGGGAGAATCACCTTGGTGTTGTCACGTACACACTACACACCACACTCCCCAACACAGGGAGAACCACCTTGGTGTTGTCACGTACACACTACACTCCCCAACACAGGGAGAACCACCTTGGTGTTGTCACTACACATACAACACCAACAGCCACAACCACACTCCCGACACTCGGCCAGCTCAAGCACAAACTAACGCCCTTTCCCATGGAACAGTAGCACCTGCCATTACGCTGAACTTCGCCTGGGTTTATGTATCTTAACCCATACAGAGAGAGAGAGGAGAGAGAGAGAGAGGGGGGGGGTGCTCCTGAATCCCTAGCCGTTTTTCCCCTCTGTGACGAGTCACTTGACAACTCCACCCCATCGATCCAAACCACCCTCTTGTACAAACTGCACACCCCCTCCCCCCTTCTCTCTCCCTGTATAGATTTCAACACTATGCTAATCTTCCCCCCCCCCCCCCGTACCCCCACCTTCCTTCTCCTCTGAAACCCCCCCCCCCCCCCCCTCACTCTCCCATAGTCGTTGGGAAGTGGAAGGCTTAGCAACATTCGTTACCGAGTAAGTTTACATCATTTTCGGAAAACGTAGCCTGTCTCTCCACTTCCGCTTCTCTCTTGCATATCTACTCACTCAGCGATAGGCAAGGGGTCGGCAAACAACAGAGAAACCGTCAACCTTACTCCCCCTCCCCCCCACGACCCATCAGGAAAACTGTGCCTGTACTAGGTGAAAACTGCTAATGTTTTATGAATACTGGTGATTGTTGGAATGCTTTGTAGTGTGTGATTCTAAGTCGACACCACTTGTGTACTTGGGGTCAGCTCGATACGTCCACGGCCCGATGCGTCCACGGTCCGATGCGTCCACGGTCCGATGCGTCCAAGGTCCGATACGTCCAAGCCCGATACGTCCACGGCCCAATGTGTCCATTTGGACGTATCAGGCCGTGGACGTATCGGGCCGTGGACGCATCGGCACGCCAGCACCCGATACGTCCACGGCCCGATGTGTCCATTTGGACGTATCGGGCCGTGGACGTATCGGGCCGTGGACGCATCGACATGCTCCCGTGTACTTGGGCTATGTGTATCCCAAGTTACTGTAAAAACTGAAAAACTGAGGAGTTATTTGACTAAAATTGTTTAGCATTGTATCACTGTCTCCTACCCTTTTGTAAACTCCGCTCTACATCTAAACAACAGTGGAGATTGATAATTATGGCAGATATATTTATGCTAGTCTGAACCTTCGTTGGCTGCTAGTCTGATCCTTCGTTGGCTGAGATCTCACACATCCTCTGAAAGGCAGAGGACAAGTGTGTGAACTCGACAAGCCAGACTCTCAGCTACTTACCTACAGACCAGGTTCTCTTGTCGTAGACCTGGGACCCTACCTACCCTGGGGCCCGACAGGTGTGAAGACACCACAGCCCAGCACCCTAGCAGCCGGTCCACACAAGTGGATCAGTCACCAGCAACAAGAGATATCAACTATCCTTTCTGACAGCAGATACGTTCTGATATTCCAAGTGGACTCCAACTCAACTCACCCAGAACTTTTCCTCACTTAATGATGAAACAGTGAGAACCAAAACGAAGCTTGAACGAACTGATTTTTCTATTGTGGAATAGCTTTAAACACTTGTGTAAACAAGTAAAGTTGAAGTGTGAAAGTGCACTTAACTGGTGTCAGTTCTTTTTTGTTCAATCAGTATTGAATGTTTTGAACTTCTCTCTAATTCTGTCTCTCGGAGCTACAAGTAATTTTAAGAGTACAAGCCTAAGGAAACTTCTCCCTGAGCCATTATTGAGTATCTTAACAGTCCCCGAGAACAAAAAAAAATTCTTTCGATGACCAGTACCGGAAAGTTGCTCCTTCCATCACTAGTAAGAGAGAGGGTGGAGGTGAAATTTTAACATAACTGTATTAGATAAAACATTCGAAGTCCTTCCCCTAGAGGACACACCGACCCTACCCCAACTCTCGTCACACCCTCTCCCTCCTCCTCCAATTCTTCCTCCGTACCTAGGAAGGCACAGTCACTGTCCGAAGCCATGCAGCGGTGCATTGTGGGCTCCGAGCTTGGCCAAGGTGTAGTGTATACTACACTCATGGGACACCGGTGCATTGTGGGATTCGAGCTTGGCCAAGGTGTAGTGTATACTACACTCATGGGACACCGGTGCATTGTGGGATCCGAGCTTGGCCAAGGTGTAGTGTATACTACACTCATGGGACACCGGTGCATTGTGGGATTCGAGCTTGGCCAAGGTGTAGTGTATACTACACTCATGGACACCGGTGCATTGTGGGATCCGAGCTTGGCCAAGTTGTAGTGTATACTACACTCATGGGACACCGGTGCATTGTGGGATCCGAGCTTGGCCAAGGTGTAGTGTATACTACACTCATGGGACACCGGTGCATTGTGGGATCCGAGCTTGGCCAAGGTGTAGTGTATACTACACTCATGGGACACCGGTGCATTGTGGGATCCGAGCTTGGCCAAGGTGTAGTGTATACTACACTCATGGGACACCGGTGCATTGTGGGATCCGAGCTTGGCCAAGGTGTAGTGTATACTACACTCATGGGACAAAAGTCCGACCCTCTCGGCACTTCCGGCGCTGACTACCTACAGGCACCTGTTGCTGAAACGTGTTATTCTTACTTTAATACATCACCGTGACTTGATCTATCTTAATACACCACTGTGACTTGATCTATCTTAATACATCACTGTGACTTGATCTATCTTAATACACCACTGTGACTTGATCTATTTCGATACATCACAGTGACGATCTATCTTAATACACCATTGTGACTTGATCTACCCCAATACATCATTGTGACTTGATCTACCCCAATACATCATTGTGACTTGATCTATCTCAATACATCACTGTGGCTTGATCTATCTTAATACATGACTGTGACTTGATCAGCTTTTCGCCATTAAAAAAAAAGTTCTTAGTTGTATATGGTATCTTGATTGAAAATAATTCTGGATCAAAATGCCATATTTACTGAAACATCAAATCAAATATGCATAGTGACTAGGAATCCTGTTTTTCACAAGCGCGTAATGTAGTGATGTCAAAAGAGTATGTCCGTCAACATGATTTACTGATGTCAGTTCTCTCTCTCTCTCTCTCTCTCTCTCTCTCTCTCTCTCACACACACACACACACACACACACACACACACACACACACGCGCGCGCACGCACGCGCGCGCGCGCACACGCACACACACACACACACACACACACACACACACAATGTACGCCCCCCTCCTTTTCTTTCTTTAAGAATCTTGACGTAAACTGAAAATATTTGGGTTTTCCGGGGTGTCTTCTCTAACTGCAGTTCTTTGGTGGGATGGTGGGGGTCGGGGTGTCTTCTCTAACTGCAGTTCTTTGGTGGGATGGGTGGGGGTCGGGGTGTCTTCTCTAACTGCAGTTCTTTGGTGAGATGGGTGGGGTCGGGGTGTCTTCTCTAATTGCAGTTCTTTGGTGGGATGGGTGGGGGTCGGGGTTTTCTCTAATTACAGTTCTTTGGTGGGATGGGTGGGGGTCGGGGTGTCTTCTCTAATTGCAGTTCTTTGGTGGGATGGGTGGGGGTCGGGTGTTTTCTCTAATTACAGTTCTTTAGTGGGATGGGTGGGGTCGGGGTGTTTCTCTAATTACAGTTCTTTGGTGGGATGGGTGGGGGTCGGGGTGTCTTCTCTAATGGCAGTTCTTTGGTGGGATGGGTGGGTCGGGGTGTCCTCTAATTGCAGTTCTTTGGTGGGATGGGTGGGGGTCGGGGTGTCTTCTCTAATTACAGTTCTTTGGTGGGATGGGTGGGGTCGGGGTGTCTTCTCTAATTGCAGTTCTTTGGTGGGATGGGTCGGGTCGGGTGTCTCTCTAATTGCAGTTCTTTGGTGGGATGGGTGGGGTCGGGGTGTCTTCTCTAATTACAGTTCTTTGGGAGATGGGTGGGGTCGGGGTGTCTTCTCTAATTACAGTTCTTTGGTGGATGGATGGGGTCGGGGTGTCCTCTAATTGCAGTTCTTTGGTGAGATGTGGGGTTTGGTGGTGGGGGGGGGGGGGGGGTGCCGGTGGTGGGGGTCTTATTGTTTTTTAAGGTTGTTTTTTTATTGAGTTGTTTTAAAAAACCTTTTTACATGAAGGCAAAAAAAAGACGTACATTAAAAAAGTACAGAGTGAACTTGAGCGCCGTAGAACTGACGGCAGTCCAATCCTAGGACAGATCGTTTCACGGACTCAGCTCCTGGGAGTGTATCATGGGAACATGACCTCTGCAGCATCACACAATGATGAAGGATGCCGACTCGACTCACGAGCCAACAAAGACTGCACAAACTGTCATAGGTCAGCTGGTGGGGCCGGAGAGGGTCGGCCATGCCAGACTGATCTGGTGGAACGCATGGAGGTAGCTGACGGACAGTCAGGCAAGTAGAACGGGAAATCACTCCCAGAGAAGCAGGTCAAAATACAGGGCCATTAAAGATCCCATGTTGAAAACAGCCACTTGCTGTCAAAGACAAAAAACAGAAACAAAAAAAGATTGGGAGAAACAACTATTGCCGTTAACAGAGTTCCAATACATGTCAACCTTAGCGATCAGGGCAGCAGTGTATGTGTTGTCATGTCACCAGGTAGAAAGGCCTGACGGCACAGACCCCCAGCCCTTGACCAAAATTTCTACCTGACGGCACAGACCCCCAGCCCTTGACCAAAATTTCTACCGGACGGCACAGACCCCCCCCCTTGACCAAAATTTCTACCTGACGGCACAGACCCCCAGCCCTTGACCAAATTTCTACTGACGGCACAGACCCCAGCCCTGACCAAAT
>CM031625.1:12974268-12986768 GCA_018398815.1 Conus ventricosus | reverse complement strand
GTAACCTAACAATTTACTTCTTCCACCACTTGCAGTGTGTAACCTAACAGATTAGGGAAGGCGTGCCTTTCTCGTCAATGTGGCTGTGCCTCTAACATCGTGGACCAGCAGGTCCTCCTGTGACTGACCACCTGGCCCACACACCATGTCACGGGCCTCCTATGAGTCACCACCTGGCCCACACACCATGTCACAGGCCTCCTATGAGTCACCACCTGGCCCACACACCATGTCACAGGCCTCCTATGAGTCACCACTGGCCCAG
This sequence comes from Conus ventricosus, assembly GCA_018398815.1. Lineage (NCBI taxonomy): Eukaryota > Metazoa > Mollusca > Gastropoda > Neogastropoda > Conidae > Conus > Conus ventricosus. The sequence goes on along the minus strand of CM031625.1, from coordinate 12,986,503 downwards.
ACACCATGTCCGGAGGCCTCCTATGATGACCACGTGGCCCACACACCATGTCACAGGCCTCCTATGACTGACCACCTGGCCCACACACCATGTCACAGGCCTCCTATGACTGACCACTGGCCCACACACCATGTCACAGGCCTCCTATGACTGACCACGTGGCCCACACACCATGTCACAGGCCTCCTATGACTGACCACCTGGCCCACACACCATGTCACAGGCCTCCTATGACTGACCACCTGGCCCACACACAGGTCACAGGCCTCCTATGACTGACCACCTGGCCCACACACCATGTCACAGGCCTCCTATGACTGACCACTTGGCCCACACACCATGTCACAGGCCTCCTATGACTGACCACTTGGCCCACACACCATGTCACAGGCCTCCTATGATTGACCACGTGGCCCACACACCATGTCACAGGCCTCCTATAATTGACCACCTGGCCCACACACCATGTCACAGGCCTCCATGATTGACCACGTGGCCCACACACCATGTCACAGGCCTCCTATGACTGACCACGTGGCCCACACATCATGTTACAGGCCTCCTATGACTGACCACGTGGCCCACACACCATGTCACAGGCCTCCTATGATGACCACGTGGCCCACACACCATGTCACAGGCCTCCTATGACTGACCACGTGGCCCACACATCATGTTACAGGCCTCCTATGACTGACCACGTGGCCCACACACCATGTCACAGGCCTCCTATCTCGTCCTTCTTTACACATACTCTCCCAGATCGGCTCACATTACCGGAGCGGCGTCAAATTCATCAGGATAATCTTAGTGTGCTACTTGATCTGTGCATAGTTTTATCTCACTTTATCTAGCTTCATTCTTCTCTTTATTGATACTGAAGGCATATTTTGACAGGGGGAAGGCGAAGAGCCTTACTGATAGCAACAATATCGCCATCCAAAATAACAACAATAGCTACGTAAGGAAAAAACCAAATGAACTCCGGTGTGGATTGATAAAGTGCTACTGTACTGAACTAAACTGAATTCTAAGTTGCAATACCTTTATACAGCAATGTACAGGTCTGTCCCTGTTATAAGGAAAGCCATTTCATTTCAGTTTGCCTATTCATTTATTCATTTCAAAGAAAAAGACACAACAGTATAAACAACGGAGAAGAAAAGAGAAAAAGTCAAGCAGGAAGAAGAAAAAAAAACACAGAAGAAAATGGGGGAAGAGAAGAAGTGGACGAGAAAAGACACAGCAAAAGCTGGACAATTCTGAATGTCACTGGACAATTCTGAATGTCACTGGACAATTCTGAATGTCGCTCTGAATCTTGAAACACGCAGAAACGCATAATGAAATATCGACAAAACAATACCTGGACTGCACAGAGAATCTCCTATGGAAAAACAATGACACATAATTCCCATGAAATGAACGGGAAAAAATATAAACTACTCTGATAATTAACACTCTTCGTGAAAATATAGCGAATGGGGGGGGGGGGGGGGGGGGGAGGGGCAATGGGGAGCAGGTGAGGTAAGCTGGTAAGTTAATAAGTTGCTTGTCAATGAAGAAGATCGACCATGACATTGTGATGATGACAGTAAATCAGATGCCAGAAACAAAAAAATGCAAAACACAGATTTACACATGATAATCTGCGAGACTGTCCAACGGAAACAAACACTTAACAATGCATGCGTCTGCATGAGTATGGCGGCACACACACTGTGTAACAGAAAAGCCAGTACAATTCAGCCTCACACGTAACAGAAAACCCAAACAATTCGCATCTCACACGGATACGACCGGCAAGCGTATCTTACAGCCTCAGCCTGAAATATTGTCTAAACTTTTGTAAACGTATTAACACACGACTGAACTGCACTGCACTGTCATTCAGGGGCGTGCGTTACGAAGGCGCTGTGATCGTTGCTGAAGTCATTCTGGCAGTCATGGTTACGAGACTCGTTTGGCCAGTACAATGTTTACAGATCGTTTGGCCAGTACATGTTTACAGACTCGTTCTGGCCGTCATGTTAGGGGATCGTTCTGGCCGTACAATGTTTACAGACTGGTTCAGGCCAGTAACTGTTTACAGATCGTTCTGGCACAGTACAATGTTTACAGACTCGTTTGGCCAGTACAATGTTTACAGAACTCGTTTGGCAAGTACAATGTTTACAGACTCGTTCTGGCCAGACACTGTTTACAACTCGTTCTGGCCAGACAATGTTTACAGACTCGTTCTGGCCGTACAATGTTTACAGACTCGTTTGGCCAGTACAATTGTTTACAGACTCGTTCTGGCCAAGTAACAATGTTTACAGACTCGTTCTGGCAGTACAAATGTTTACAGACTCGTTCTGGCCAGTACACTGTTTACGATCGTTTCTGGCCAGTGCAATGTTTACAGACTCGTTTGGCCAGTGCAAGTTTACGACTCGTTCTGCCAGGCAATGTTTACAGACCGTTCTGGCCAGTACAATGTTTACAGATCGTTCTGGCCAGTACAATGTTTACAGACTCGTTCTGGCCAGTACAATGTTTACAGACTCGTTCTGGCCAGTGCAATGTTTACAGACTCGTTCTGGCCAGTACAATGTTTACAGACTCGTTCTGGCCAGTACAATGTTTACAGACTGATAAATGAGAGCCAGTGAGAGCTATTCAAGGCAGTCTGTGTTGGACCACAAGGTTTCGCTTTGAACACACAATTTGCATCCAGTCAAATCTGAAGTGACTTATTTGAAGGACATTCAGTCGATTGATGAACCACACGAATGGAGATTAAACCACCCCAGTTGAGCAATTCTAACACTGATGCACACTTCATTATCCGTTGCACTATAGGACTAGTACAGCTTATCATCTTCCACAGTAAAAGTACATTGTCAGGGTCTTTTCCAAGAACAGGTGTTCCAAGGTACAACACATCTAACTCCACCACTGACGTTAAAGCTAACAAAGGACGCCAGCAGCATTTTGTCAGCTCACATGTGGCATGCGTGTGGCGAACCACGTCACTTCCTGCACCAGCATCAAAGACTGAAAACTACCAAGATTTGAGAGATTGTCGTGTTATGTTCCAAACTGTGTTATGTCACACTACACGTGTCGACCTCAGGCTCCTTTCAGATGACCAAAAACCCCTTCCTTATCAATTCCATTGGTTGTCATGTTCCTCTGACCTGTCAATCAGACGGACATCAGAAAACATGATGGTTAGCTTCATCCTCCAAAAGAGTGTTCAAACACCTGACATACACAGACCCACCTTAGGCCATAAAAACACAGCCATTTTCAAGTGTGTAAGACTCACAGACCCACCTTAGGCCATAAAACCACAGCCATTTTCAAGTGTGTAAGACTCACTTTCACTATACGCCAGACGGGGGAATGTTCATTGCTCCTACTTTGAGATCCAGGGTCAAACAGTTACACTGATTGTCCCCGAAGAAAAGGATATGAAATATGATTTCTACGTCTTGATACTATACCTTGTTTTATGCATTATATTTTAACATGATAACATTCTGCCGATACTTCGTAAACTCTGTTAAGAGTTATGAATACTGTTGATTGTCTAAATGCCCCGTAGCAGGTGACTCTGATTAGTATGTTTGCTTGGACTAAAGTGCATTCCAGTACCTAGTTACACCACTTATACACAATGCAGAATAAACAAGAGAATTTTCGAAACAAACCATTTCTCAGAGGTCTCAAACGACGGACATGCCCAAATGCACACAACGATACCTCCCAGACGACGGTCGGTAGGAGGACTTAGAATTACCATACTCTTTGTTCGTGTTTCTGCATGTTTTGCCGTGTTTTCAGTGAGGCTGAAGTCTGTTGCAATTTTCTTACAACCAACAAAATGGACATAGCCAGACAACAAGCGTGGACAAGCATTACCATGTCCATGACTTGTGGGGAAAATGCTCTGAGTTCAATTCCAACAAAACCAGGAACTGCAAGATTCTTTCCTAGACAGACAAGATACGTCATCCTATGTGCTGTACCAGATACCTTTCTTTACACTTCATCATCCGTTTCCAAATGGCCTTTTTTGGCACAGGAGAGAGAGAGAGGAGAGAGAGGAGAGAGAGAGAAGATGAGAGAGAGAGAGAGAGAGAGAGGTCCAACGTAAGAAACAGCTGTACTTTCAAGAGTTTGCAGTCTGCAGAAGATGTGAACAACACCAGCAATCAGCAGATAGGACAAAACATCCCGTCTGCACATTAAACAACTCCACGGTACAAATCCATACACACTTGACCTCAACTCACACACTGCTGACATCAAACAGCATGATCACCACCGCCGAAGATAAAGCCTTCCCTCATCCCATTGCTCCCTGCCCAAATCACTGACACACACACACACATTCACAGGGCACGACCAGCTCTTCACACACATTCACAGGGCACGACCAGCTCTTCACACACATTCACTGTGCACGACCAGCTCTTCACACACATTCACAGGGCACGACCAGCTCTTCCACACATTCACAGGGCACGACCAGCTCTTCACACACATTCACAGGGCACGACAGCTCTTCACACACATTCACAGGGCACGACCAGCTCTTCACACACACATTCACAGGGCACAACCAGCTCTTCACACACATTCACAGGCCGACCAGCTCACACCAACACAGGGCACGACCGCCCCTTCACACACATTTCACAGGGCACGACCAGCTCTTTACACACCATCACAGGGCACGACCGCTCTTCAACCCCATTCACAGGGCACGACCAACTCTTCACACACATTCACAGGGCACGACCAGCTCTTCACCAAAACTTCACAGGCACGACCAGCTCTTCACACCACATTCACAGGGCACGACCAGCTCTTCACACACATTCACTGGGCACGACCAGCTCTTCACACACATTCACTGGGCACGACAGCTCTTCACACACATTCACAGGGCACGACCAGCTCTTCACACACACATTCACTGGGCACGACCAGCTCTTCACACACATTCACAGGGCACGACCAGCTCTTCACACACATTCACTGGGCACGACCAGCTCTTCACACACATTCACAGGGCACGACCAGCTCTTCACACACATTCACAGGGCACGACCAGGCTCTTCACACACATTTCACAGGGCACGACCAGTCTTCACACACTTCACAGGGCACGACCAGCTCTTCACACACATTCACAGGACACGACCAGCTCTTCACACACACATTCACAGGATCGACCAGCTCTTCACACACATTCACAGGGCACGACCAGCTCTTCACACACTTTCACAGGCACGACCAGCTCTTCACACACATTCACAGGGCACGACCAGTCTTCACAACATTCACAGGGCACGACCAGCTCTTCACACATACATTCACAGGGCACGAACAGCTCTTCAAACACATTCAACAGGCACGACCAGCTCTTCACACACATTCACAGGGCACGACCAGTTCTTCACACACATTCCACAGGGCACGACCAGCTCTTCACACACCTTCACAGGCACGACCAGTCTTCACACACATTCATATGGCACGACAGTTCTTCACACACACATTCACAGGGCACGACCAGTTCTTCACACACATTCACAGGGCACGACCAGTTCTCACACACATTCACAGGGCACGACCAGTTCTTCACACACATTCACAGGGCACGACAGTTCTTCACAAACATTCACAGGGCACGACCAGATCTTCACACACATTCACAGGGCACGACCAGTTCTTCACACACACTTTCACAGGGCACGACCAGCTCTTCACACACATTCACAGGGCACGACCAGTTCTTCACACACACATTCACAGGGCACGACCAGCTCTTCACACACATTCACAGGGCACGACCAGTTATTCACACACACATTCACAGCGCACGACCAGTCTTCACACACATTCACAGGGCACGACCAGTTCTTCACACACACATTCACAGGCACGACCAGTCTTCACACACATTCACAGGGCACGACAAGCTCTTCACACACATTCCACAGGCACGACCAGTTCTTCCACACACACATTCACAGGGCACGACCAGTCTTCACACACATTCACAGGGCACGACCAGTTCTTCACACACACATTCACAGGGCACGACAGTTCTTCACCACATACATTCACAGGGCACGACCAGTTCTTCACAACACATTCACAGGGCACGACCAGTTCTTCACACCACATTCACAGGGCACGACCAGTTCTTCACACACACATTCACAGGGCACGACCAGTTCTTCACACACATTCACAGGGCACGACCAGTTCTTCACCACACATTCACAGGGCACGACAGTTCTTCACACAACACACATTCACAGGGCAACGACCAGTTCTTCACACACACATTCACAAGGCACGACCAGCTCTTCACACACATTCACAGGGCACGACCAGTTCTTCACACACATTCACAGGGCACGACCAGTTCTTCCACACACATTCACAGGGCACGACCAGTTCTTCACACACACATTTCACAGGGCACGACCAGTTCTTCACACACATTCACAGGGCACGACCAGTTCTTCACACACATTCACAGGGCACGACCAGTTCTTCACACACATCACAGGGCACGACCAGTTCTTCACACACATTAACAGGGCACAACCAGCTCTTCAAACACATTCACAGGGCACGACCAGTTCTTCACACACATTCACAGGGCACGACAGCTCTTCACACATTCACAGGGCACGACCAGTTCTTCACACCACATTCACAGGGCACGACCAGTTCTTCACACACATTCACAGGGCACGACCAGTTCTTCACACCACATTCACAGGGCACGACAGTTCTTCACACACCACATTCACAGGGCACGACTAGTTCTTCACACATTCATAGGGCACGACCAGTTCTTCACACACACATTCACAGGGCACGACCAGCTCTTCACACACATTTCACAGGGCACGACCAGTTCTTCACACACATTCACAGGGCACGACCAGTCTTCACCACATTCACAGTGCACGACCAGTTCTCACACACATTCACAGGGCACGAGCAGTTCTTCACACACATTCACAGGGCACGACCAGTTCTTCACACACATTCACAGGGCACGACAGTCTTCACACCACATTCACAGGGGACGACCAGTTCTTCACCCACATTCACAGGGCACGACACGTTCTTCACACACATTCACAGGGCACGACCAGTTCTTCACACACATTCACAGGGCACGACCAGTTCTTCACACACATTCACAGGGCACGACTAGTTCTTCACACACATTTACAGGGCAGACCAGTTCTTCACACACACATTCACAGGGCACGACCAGCTCTTCACACACATTCACAGGGCACGACCAGTTCTTCACACACATTCACAGGGCACGACCAGCTCTTCACACCATTCACAGGGCACGACCAGTTCTTCACACACACATTCACAGGGCACGACAGTTCTTCACACACATTCACAGGGCACGACAAGTTCTTCACACACACATTCACAGGGCACGACCAGTTCTTCACACACATTCACAGGGCACGACCAGTTCTTCACACACATTCACAGGGCACGACCAGTTCTTCACACACATTCACAGGGCACGACAAGTTCTTCACACACACATTCACAGGGCACGACCAGCTCTTCACACACATTCACAGAGCACGACCAGTTCTTCACACACATTCACAGGGCACGACCAGCTCTTCACACACATTCACAGGGCACGACCAGTTCTTCACACACACATTCACAGGGCACGACCAGTTCTTCACACACATTCACAGGGCACGACAAGTTCTTCACACACATTCACAGGGCACGACCAGTTCTTCACACACATTCACAGGGCACGACCAGTTCTTCACACACATTCACAGGGCACGACCAGTTCTTCACACACATTCACAGGGCACGACCAGCTCTTCACACACATTCACAGGGCACGACCAGTTCTTCACACACATTCACAGGGCACGACCAGCTCTTCACACACATTCACAGGGCACGACCAGCTCTTCACACACATTCACAGGGCACGACCAGCTCTTCTCTTGTCGCTGGGGCGAGGCCTGGGTCACCGCTATCACTGGCAAACCGGAGCGACGGCAAGACACGTAGAGAGATCACACTCCGTGATTTCTGCTGAAAGATCATGCAAAAACAGAATAAAGAGAGGGGGTGGGTGGTGGGGAGGGGGGGGGGGGCATGGAGGGGAGGGTGAACAGCTGGGACGGAGATAAAAAAAAAAGGGGGTGGGTGGGGTGGGGGTTGAACAGATGGGACGAAAAAGGGGGGTAGGTAGGGAAGTTGCATGTGGCTGAAGGAGAGGGGACAAGGGAGAAGCGAGCAGATAGAGAGAAAGAGGGAGGAAGGGGTGGTGAGAAGGGGCGAGAAGGAGGCAGTGTGTGTGTGTGTGAGAGAGAGAGAGAGAGAGAGAGAGGGAGAGAGAGAGAGGGGAAGAGAGAGAGAGAGAGAGAGAGAGAGAGAGAGAGAGAGAGAGACAGACACAGACAGACAGACAGAGAGAAAGAGAGAGCAGTAACGTCGAGTATGTATGAGGAGAGTATGCATGTGAGAAGGGGGAGAGGGGGGGAGGGGGGGGGGGGGGCAAGAGGAGACGATGTCGGTGCTTGGGTCGCGGTTAAAAAAAGATCAAGTGTGGAGGACAAAGAGAGGATAACACAGAGACAGACTGACAGACACAGAGACAGACTGACAGACACAGAGACAACTCGACAGACCGCAAGGCAGACAGACCATGACAAGACCGTTGGGGGGTGGGGGTGGGGGTGGCAAAATGAGCAGCCTGGGGAGTAAACAGAAGAAGATGGGCGAAAGAGAAAGACAGGAGGTAGGTGGCGTGGGAGAAAGAGAAAGACAGGAGGTAGGTGGCGTGGGAGAAAGAGAAAGACAGGAGGTAGGTGGCGTGGGAGAAAGAGAAAGACAGGAGGTAGGTGGCGTGGGAGAGAGAGAAAGACAGGAGGTAGGTGGCGTGGGAGAAAGAGAAAGACAGGAGGTAGGTGGCGTGGGAGAAAGAGAAAGACAGGAGGTAGGTGGCGTGGGAGAGAGAGAAAGACAGGAGGTAGGTGGCGTGGGAGAAAGAGAAAGACAGGAGGTAGGTGGTGGCGTGGGAGAAAGAGAAGAGGAGGTAGTGGCGTGGGAGAAGAGAAAGACAGGAGGTAGGTGGCGTGGGAGAAAGAGAAAGACAGGAGGTAGGTGGCGTGGGAGAAGAGAGAAAGACAGGAGGTAGGTGGCGTGGGAGAAAGAGAAAGACAGGAGGTAGGTGGCGTGGGAGAAGAGAAAGACAGGAGGTAGTGGCGTGGGAGAAAGAGAAAGACAGGAGGTAGGTGGCGTGGGAGAAAAAGAAAGACAGGAGGTAGGTGGCGTGGGAGAAAGAGAAAGACAGATCGAGGTAGGTGGCGTGGGAGAAAGAGAAAGACAGGAGGTAGGTGGCGTGGGAGAAAGAGAAAGACAGGAGGTAGGTGGCGTGGGAGAAAGAGAAAGACAGGAGGTAGGTGGCGTGGGAGAAAGAGAAAGACAGGAGGTAGGTGGCGTGGGAGAAAGAGAAAGACAGGAGGTAGGTGGCGTGGGAGAAAGAAAGACAGGAGGTAGGTGGGTGGAGAAAGAGAAAGACAGGAGGTAGGTGGCGTGGGAGAAAGAGAAAGACAGGAGGTAGGTGGCGTGGGAGAAAGAGAAAGACAGGGGTAGGTGGCGTGGAGAAAGAGAAAGACAGGAGGTAGGTGGCGTGGGGAGGAGAGAGAGAAGACGGGAGGTAGGTGGCGTGGGAGAGAGAGAAGACGGAGGTAAGTGGCGTGGGAGAGAGAGAAAGAGGAAGACGGAGGTTGGATGGCGAGGGAAACAAAGATATAAGATCACAACACGCCGCCAGCGGTGGAGGGAACACTTCAGGAAGGCGGAAAGGGATGGGGGAGGGGCAGGTGTGGGAGGACGGAGTGAAGTAATGAAGGAGGAAGGTGGAGTGAGAGGTTAGTGTCGGGGTGAAGGGGTCACAGGAACACCGTCAGACGGCTTTCTTCCCACCTGCCAAGTGTCAGCGGCCCGGCTCAGGCCTTTCCTCCTCCGCTCCAACTGCTGTCACCTGTAGCAGGCTGTGGGCGGGCGGCCCGGGAAAGGAAAAAGGTCGTCCTGGGCTCATGAACGGGCAGCCCTCACCACAGTAGCTACAAAGCAGTTCAAATCCACTGTCCCCAACTACTGTTCCGAGACGGATAAAGATAAACAATGAGACAGGAAAAAAACCAAAGTAGAAAAAAGGGAAGTAATGAAAACTGTGTAGCGCGCGCGCGTGTGTGTGTCTATGTGTGTGTGCGTGAGTGCGTGCGTGTGTGCGTGCGTGCGTGTATGTGTCCGCTTGCGTGACTGTGTGTGTGTGTGTGTGTGTGTGTGAGAGAGAGAGAGAGAGAGAGAGAGAGAGAGAGAGAGAGAGAGAGAGAGAGAGAGAGAGTTGACTTCGAAGAGGTTACAGCCCTAAGTATGGCTCTTTGCGGTCGGCTGCGCTATACTCAACATGAATGGCATTGTGTGTGCACGCGCGCGCTGGACAAATAAAACGGGTGGAGGGGGAAACACGTGCAGACTCCAAATTCCTCCGTTATTATACGAATGACTTTGCAAATATTCTTCCATAAAAACAGGAAAGTTGGAGGTGGCGGTTGGGAGGAAGTAAATGGATTGAAACAGAGGGCGTTAGATTATGATCAATCAATCCTTCAGTTAGATTATGATCAATCAATCTTCAGTTAGATTATGATCATTAAATCCTTCAGTTAGATTATGATCAATCAATCCTTCAGTTAGATTATGATCATTAAATCCTTCAGTTAGATTATGATCATTAAATCCTTCAGTTAGATTATGATCAATCAATCCTTCAGTTAGATTATGATCATTAAATCCTTCAGTTAGATTATGATCAATCAATCCTTCAGTTAGATTATGATCATTAAATCCTTCAGTTAGATTATGATCATTAAATCCTTCAGTTAGATTATGATCATTAAATCCTTCAGTTAGATTATGATCATATGATCAATCAATCCTTCAGTTAGATTATGATCAATCAGTCCTTCAGTTTGTTATGATCAATCAGTCCTTCGGTTATGTTATGATCAATTAATCCTTCAGTTAGATTATGATCAATCAATCCTTCAGTTAGATTATGATCATATGATCAATCAATCCTTCAGTTAGATTATGATCAATCAGTCCTTCAGTTATGTTATGATCAATCAGTCCTTCGGTTATGTTATGATCAATTAATCCTTCAGTTAGATTATGATCAATCAATCCTTCAGTTAGATTATGATCATATGATCAATCAATCCTTCAGTTAGATCATGATCAATCAATCCTTCAGTTAGATTATGATCAATCAATCCTTCAGTTAGATTATGATCAATTAATCCTTCAGTAGCAGGACATGGGACCATCACAGCCTGTCTGGAAAACAGAATCTTTTATTTCATCTGCCCAGAGGCCCCACACACAACCAGATTGAATTATTGTTCTTATTTGTGCACATTTGGCATGCACTTGTGAGCCTGGTCGAGTACAGCATTTTACACTAGAAATCGTTTAAATTGAAAAGTGGCACAGGGACCGGGAGGGGTGGGGGGGGGGGGGGGGGAGGGGAGGGGGGTGTGTGTAAAGGTGTGGCCGTGGAAAGGTCGAGAAATGAACGCAGTGTGACAAAACCCCATGGTTTATAATAAAAAGACAGATCTGTCTGTCTGGTGTGTGTCCCATTCATCATGACCAGGATGTTTCTCACTGAATCTAGAACAGCAAGTACGTCTCAACAGCTTTCTTCATGTTCCTCATGAACAACATATCCACAGGCCAAACCCTGTCTCGTCAACAGCCTGTCAGTCACTGACCGGCCCACATTTAGAGCACATAAGCATTCCCTGTACTGTAAACCCTGTCTCACTGACCGCCCAATTTACCACAAACATTCCTGTTCTGTAAACACTGTCAGTCACTGGCGCCCACATTTACCCCATAACATTCCCTGTATGTAAACACCTGTCAGTCACTGCGCGCCCACATTTACACCACATAACATTCCTGTACTGTAAAACCTGTCGAAGTCCTGACCGCCCCACATTTACATACATAACATTCCCTGTTCTGTAAACACCTGTCAGTCACTGGCCGCCCCACATTTACACACATAACATTCCATGTACGATAAACACTGTCAGTCACTGGCCCCCCACATTTACATCCACATAACATT
>CM031625.1:12965618-12974168 GCA_018398815.1 Conus ventricosus | reverse complement strand
GATCGTCCGCTGGGGACCCTTATTCGCTACATCCACTTCGTCATATCCGACGTATTTTTTCTGGCCATCTGATTTTGAAGATGCGCCTCAGACAGGTGTTGATGAAGGTCTGAAGTTTTTGTTTTATTGCCTAGGTCATTCTCCAAGTCTTGCAGCCATAGAGTAGAACCGACTTCACGTTTGAGTTGAAGATGCGTTATTTTTGTTGTCCTTCTGATCTCTCCTGAGGCCCAGATGTTCTTTAGCATGATGAATGCCGCTCGCTCCTTGCCTATCCTGGCCATGATGTCTTGGTCTGTGCCCCCCTGTTTGTCAACTACGCTTCCCAAGTAGACAAAGGAATCTACTTCCCCGATGGGCTCGCCTCCGACTGTGACTGGGCTGCTGTCTGTGGTGTTGATCTTCATCAGCTCGGTCTTCTTCTTGTTTATCTTGAGCCCTGTTCCTGCTGATGTTGTCTCAAGGCGGGTGGTCTTGTCCTGCATCTGTGTGTGACTGTGGAGAGGAGTGTTAAGTCGTCAGCAAAGTCAAGGTCATGTAGCTGCGTCCAGAGTGTCCATTGTATCCCATTGTTCCTGCCTGTTGTTGTGGTCTTCATGGTCCAGTCGATGACCAGGAGGAAGAGGAAAGGTGACAACAGACATCCCTGGCGCACTCCTGTCTCACCTCAAAAACCGTCTGACAACTGGCCTGCATGAGCCACCCTGCAGTTCATATCCTGATAGGTGCACCGGATGAGAGAGATGATCTTCTCCGGTATTCCATAGTGTCTCAGTAGCTTCCATAGTGTCTCTCTATCTACACTGTCGAAGGCCTTTTCATGGTGTATGAAGTTGATGTAAAGGGGCGAGTTCCACTCCAAGGACTGTTCGATGATGATCCTGAGGCTGGCGATCTGGTCGGCACAGGATCTGTATCGCCGGAAGCCCGCCTGCTGGTCTCGGAGCTTTGGGTCAACTGCTTCCTTGATCCTCTCCAATAACACTCTGTTTAGAACTTTGCCGGGCACTGACAGGAGCATGATCCCTCTGTAGTTACTACAGTTGGTAAGGTCTCCTTTCTTTGGCAGTTTGATGACAATGCCTTCCCTCCACTCTGCTGGGATGTTCTCTTTTTCCCATATCTTGCCGAAAGGCTGTACGGTAAGTTGACAGCTATACCAACATCCGCTTTAATGGCTTCTGCTGGTATCTCATCAGGTCCTGCTGCCTTTCCATTCTTCAGTGTCAGGATGGCCTTTCTGATCTCTGCTTTCGATGGTTTCTCACAGTTGATGGGCAGTTCTGTTTCCGCTGGTGGGATGTCGGGTGGTGCTTCAGGGGCGGGACGGGACGGTTTAGTAATTCCGTGAAGTGCTCTGCCCATCGCTTCAATTGGTCTTCTGTTGTTGTGAGGGTCTTTCCGTTTTTGTCTTTGACTGGCTTGCCAGTCTGATGGAACTTGCCCACCAGCTTCTTTGTGGTGGTGTACAGCTCTCTCATGTTGCCCTGTCCTGCAGCATCCTCTGCTTGTCTGGCAAGTCCGTCGATGAAGTCCTTCTTATCTTTCTTCACACTTTTCTTAACTTCTTTGTCCGCGTGGGTGTAGTCTTCTTGGGCTTGTACTTTGCTTGATCTTGTCCGGCTCATGTTCAATGTGGCTTTCTCCTCTTTCCTTTTGTTCAGTTTCTGAATAGTATCATCAGAGATCCACTCCTTGTGTTCGGTTTTCTTCTTTCCAAGTACCTCCTCACAGGTCTCATGCCAAAGTTTCTCAATGTCTGTGCTCTTCTCTTCAAGCAATTCTTCAAGTAGCTGGAACCTGTTGGTAAGACTGATCTGAAATTTCTCCTTTATTTCTTTACTGCTAAGCAGCTCCACATTATATCTTGTCCTTGCTGCATTTGTTGAAAAGTACTTCTTGAGTCGGAGTCTCACTGTTGACACAAGCAGGTGGTGGTCTGATGGCACGTCAGCACCCCTCATCACTCTCACATCCCGCCATGATCGCCTGAATTTCCTGCTGATGCAGATGTGGTCAATCTGGTTCTCCGTGATGTGGTCCGGGGATCTCCAGGTGGCCTTGTGGATGCACTTGTGAGGGAAGATGCTGCCTCCTATCACCAGCTGGTTCAATGCGCACAGGTCTGCAAAGCGTTCTCCATTCTCACTCATCTGTCCAAGTCCATGTATCCCCATGATGTCTTCATATCCCGTGTTGTCTGATCCTATCTTGGCGTTAAAGTCACCCATGACTATTGTGATGTCGTTTGCTCCTCTTCTGTCCAGCACAGCTTGTTCTTGCTGGTAGAAATCATCTTTCTTTTCCTCCTCTGCGTCATTTTTGGGAGCGTAGCATTGAATGATGTTCAACTTGATATTTTTCTTTTTGGTGCTAAACTTGGCTGTGATGATGCGGGAGTTGATAGGTTCCCAGCCGATGAGTGCCCGCTGCGACTCTGGTGTCAGCATCAGGGCCACGCCTTCTGTATGGGGGGCTCCATCCTCTGTGTGTCCCGAGTACAGTAGCAGCTCTCCTGATGAAAGTCTCAGCTGTCCTGTCTGTAGCCACCTTGTCTCACTCAGTCCTAGGACTCCTATCTTGTAGGTCTTCATCTGTCTTGCTATTTGGATGGTTCTGCCCGCTTCATACATTGTCCTGATGTTCCAAGTGGCTATCCTTGTTGTTTTGCTGGGGGTCAGAAAGGGGTCGGTCTTGCAGCTTCCTCTCGGCTTTCACTGCTTGACGTCATGAGTCTCCAGGATGGAGACCCTTCCTCTCCCAGGTGAATGTCTTGGTTTAATGTCGTCGATGCTTCTGTAACTTTCTTTTTTTTTCTAGGTAGGGGTGTTAGCCCTACGCAAACCCATTTAACCTCCGGGAGAGTTGGTCTACATTAGTCTGACCTCTACCCTTCTACCTGTCCAGCTTGGGTGGCCCTACCAGGAGCATACGCTCCCGCTGGCATAGCTCTCTGGGTCATAGAGGTACACAAGCTCCCACACCACGACAAGGAGTAGACCGTGTGGAAGATACAATTCAGCAACCACTCATAATCAGAAATGCGTGTCACACACACACACACACACACACACACACACACACACACACACACACACACACACACACACACACACACACACACACACACGTGGGCGCGCGCGCGCGCACGTATAAATTACATTTGAATGTTGGTTCACAACTGCAGAGCAGAACTAACCCAAAACATCGGAGTACTATGGATTGTAGACCGACGACCTGGAGTCAGACTGGCTGGTTTTTGTACTCCCAGTTTCTGATAGAACAGGGAGTACTTTACAATGGAACGAAGAAATGCACTGTGTGTGTGTGTGTGTGTGTGTGTGTGTGTGTGTGTGTGTGTGTGTGTGTGTGTTGTGTGTGTGGTCCGTCCGTGGTCAAAATGTGTTCCACTCACTCCAGACAAAACTACTGGGCCGATCTTTCTGAAAATTTGTAGGTATGTTCATTATCACGGATGATGCCCGATGTTTGATTTTCACCGTTATATCCGTTACTAACTGCTATAACGACCCATAACGCTTTTTCTTCTTTATTGAATATCTCAGAAAGTACTCGGCCGATCTTTCCGAAAATTTGTATGTTCATTATGGGTCACGGATGATGCCCAATGTTTTATTTTACCGTTATATCCGTTACTAACGGCTATAAAGGCCCATAACGCTTTTTCTTCTTTATGGAATATCTCAGAAAGTTCTTGGCCGATCTTTATGAAAATTTGTAGGTATGTTCATCATGGGTCACGGATGATGCCCTATGTTTTAGTTTACCCCATAATATTTTTTCTTTCTTATGGAATATCTCAGAAAGTACGTGGCTGATCTTTCTGAAAATTTGCAGGTATGTACATCATAGGTCACGGATGATGCCCGATGTTTTATTTTACCGTTATATCCGTTACCAACGGCTATAACGGCCCATAACGGGTTTTTTTCTTTATGGAATATCTCAGAAAGTACACGGCCGATCTTTCTGAAAATGTGTAGGTATGTTCATTATGGATCACAGATGATGCCCGATGGCTTATTTTTGCCGTTAAATCCGTTACTAACGGCTATAACGGCCCATAAACGCCTTTTCTTGTTTATGGAATATCTCAGAAAGTACTCGGCCGATCTTTAGGAAAATTTCTAGGTATGTTTATTATGAGTCACGGATGGTGCCCGATGTTTTATTTTACAGTTATAGCCGTTACTAACGGCTATAACGGCCCATAACGGTTTTTCTTTATGTAATATCTCAGAAAGTACATGGCCGATCTTTCTGAAAATTTGTATGAGTCACAGATGATGGCCGATGTTTTACCAGAACAGTCATTACTAACGGCTATAACGGCCCAAAACGGTTTTTTCCTCTTTATGGAATATTTCACGCGTATTCAAGATAAACTGGGAGTACTTTTATATGCTTTGCATCTTGTTGGATTTGTTATGCCTGCTATTTGGGACGGTTGAAGAAGAAAATAGTCGACAATTTAATTGTGAGTTTTATCTTTTGTGGGACATAAGCTTTGTTTCGCATTGAATTTTGTTTTGATTTGTATTTTTGCTTTTCGACAACACCGCAGTTTCCATCCGTCTTTTTGTCACAGTTTCACTTACCATTCCTAATAATCGCATACACAAAGCCTAACACAATTGGAACCTACAATTGGTTTTCCAGTAGTTCTCCAGAAGTTGTCTATGACGACGGTTTGTTTTGTTTTGTTGTTGTTGTTTGTTTGTTAATTCCTATTTTGCAAATATTTCACTCGTCCCGGCAAAATGGTCGACGATTTCATGACCGGGGTGTCGTATATAATACTGTCGCCGTGGAATTGCATCGCAGCGATAGCATTTCACGTCAAATATTGTTGCAGCGACAATATTTGCTGGAAAAAATTGTCGCGCGACAACTTTTCACGAAAAATGTCCTATAGAATATTGTAGCTGTCCATAAAATACTGTCGCTCGAAATTTTGCGACATTTTTTTGCGACAGGACACTGTGAAATATTGTAGTCAGTGAATACTGTCGCTTGCGACACATTTTCACGTGAAATCTTACTGCTAGAGTTAACATTTCCTGTGAAATATGGTCGCAGCGTTAATATTTCACAGCGACGATTTTTTCTTTCAAAGTGAAAAAACGTCGCCGTGGTTGAGCGTCAAAATATCACAGAAAATAATGCAGCCTGCCATGGAATAATAAATTGTCGCAAGTGATTTTTTTATCATAAATGTTTTCGACGAAAGTCAAATTTCCATTCGTGCGTGTGGTGTGTGTGTGTGTGTGTGTGTGTGTGTGTGTGAGCGTGTGTGTGTGTGTGTGTGTGTGTGTGTGTGTGTGTGTGTGTGTGTGTGTGTGTGTGTGTGTATGCGTTTGTGAACGTATATATATATATATATATATATATATATATATATATATATATATATATATATATATAGTTTCAGTATGTTTAAAGTGCCTAAAACAATTTTTTAAGTGCTCAACCCCTTGGGGAGCAACATTAGTTAAAACAAGTAAAAAGAGGAATCTTAAAACTATCTACAAATTTCTTTCGAGCGCGTTGCGCTGTCATCAGGATGGTTTTTGGTTTGCCCACCGCCGATGTTATATGGCGTGTGGGCTCCCGTTTGCGGTTGTTTGCACGTGCGGGTTGGCTGCACGTGTTTTTTGGGGGCTTTCAGGTTTTTGTTTTGGGTGTATTCACTAACAACGATTTCCATTTATGCCTGCAGTTGTTTACTATTTCTGTTTTGGTGTTTAAAGTTGCTAAGTGTGGTTTGCATAGTATTAACCATTTTTCAGTTAAACATAGGTTGCACCTTTTTGAAACATTGCTGTATGGTGATGCTCTTTTTATGATTTTCCAGGATATATTGTAGCTTGTTTTTGCGTCTTTAAGTTTCCAGATATATTTGCTCAGTTCTGTTTGGTTTTTAATTTTTCTTTATTAAATGACTGTTTGTGGTTTGCATATCTGGTTTGAAGTGGTTTTCAGTGATCCCTATGTATGTTTCTTTTTCATTTTCTGATGTCACAGTAGCCTGGTATACAATGTTGTTGTGAAGACATTATTGTTTAGTGGGCACTGCTCCTTTCTGGTGCAATTGCAAGATTTCCTTTCTTCCCCTTCTTTGCTGTGTTGATTTTCATTTTGTTGGATGCGTCAATTAGGTTTTTGAGGTTGGGCATACATGAGTACGATAGTTTGACAGTGTTTTTGTTAAATAAGAACACATACGAAGTTATCCAATGGTTAAAAAAACTCAATAAACAAAATAATACAGTATTCATCACATTTGACATAGTAGACTTTTACCCATCTATAGATGAGGAACTACTCACCAAAGCCCTGAAGTTTGCCAGTAACCACACAGACATAACAGGGTCAGAAATGGAAATCATTCTCCACACCAAGAAAACATTACTACACAGCAAAAATGAAACCTGGATCAGGAAAAACAAACAGAAACTCAACATTCGTCGTAACCATGGGATCATATGATGGTGCAGAAACATGTGAACTGGTCGGACTATTCATGCTGTCCAACATCAAGAAAAACTCGGAAAACAAGTCGGACTATACAGAGACGATGGCCTTGCTGCACTAACCAACAATCCAAGAACCATCGAAAACAAGAAGAAAGAACTATGCAAAATCTTCCAAAACCACAACTTAAAGATTACCATTGAAGCAAACAAAAAGGTAGTGAACTACTTAGACATAACACTGGATCTCAACAATCACATATATAAACCATACAAGAAACCCAACGATACACCTCTTTAAATGTACACACCAAAAGTAACCATCCACCATCTGTATTAAAGACCATACCCCATGGCATAAACAAGAGACTATCAAACCTGTCATGCAGTGAGAGAGTGTTCAACAATGCAGCAGTAAAATACCAGGAGGCACTACAAACAAGTGGATACAATTACAAATTACAATACAACCCAGACAACAACACAAATAAAAGCAAGAAAAATAGGAAAAGAAAAATCATATGGTATAACCCCCCCATACGACGGGAAACTCAAAACAAACATAGGGAAAGAATTCTTCAAAATCCTAACAACTTCATTTCCAAAAGAACACAAACTGTCCAAAATATTTAACAAAAACACTGTCAAACTATCGTACTCATGTATGCCCAACGTCAAAAACCTAATTGACGCATCCAACAAAATGAAAATCAACACAGCAAAGAAGGGTGAAGAAAGGAAATCTTGCAATTGCACCAGAAAGGAGCAGTGCCCACTAAACAATAAATGTCTTCACAACAACATTGTATACCAGGCTACTGTGTGTGTGTGTGTGTGTGTGTGTGTGTGTGTGTGT
Organism: Conus ventricosus; assembly: GCA_018398815.1. Taxonomy (NCBI): domain Eukaryota; kingdom Metazoa; phylum Mollusca; class Gastropoda; order Neogastropoda; family Conidae; genus Conus; species Conus ventricosus. The sequence goes on along the minus strand of CM031625.1, from coordinate 12,966,818 downwards.
GTGTGTGTGTGTGTGCTGTGAAATGTGATGTTTTTTATCAATATCGTAGGCCTAGGACATTCAGCACAACGAAAGTAGGGGAAGATTGGGTAAGTTAGAACCCCCAAGAAATGCAGCCCTACCTCCTTCACTAATTTCACTTCACTCAAGGTTAATTATTTGTAAAGCTTATCATAAGAACTTCATATAGTACAGCCATCAAATGGCTATCTTTATTTTTAAAAGTTCTATATAAGAAATAATAAAATTCTTAAAGAAAAGGAAGCCCACTTTAGACATCATTTCGGGTTAAATGGACCAGGGTGTGGTAAATATTGGGCCACAGGCCTATATTAACCGACACGCATTATTCTATAAACCCAAACCAATATTGTTTGTCTGTTGGCCATAATAAGATGTGTGAGCTTGTTCGATAATCCATTTAAAGACACCTACGGTCTCAACACATTATAAAACTAAACTTAAAAGTAAATGATTATCCTTAATTGTCAGAACAGAAACACAAACACAATAGAGTCTAAAAGCTAATACAAGACCAAATCGCAGAACAGATACTTTCAGTTGTCTTGCTTTAATTGCAGTGCTTCTAGGGCACTTAAAATCATGAATTTACAAACGAGTCAAAGTAACCCATTTTAGTCACAAGTAACCCAAAAGTTATCAGACGCCATAATGCAGAGCTTCAGGCATCATTTGGCTTTGTTTTACTGCAGTCCTTTTAAGGCATTCAAGCTCCAAGGAAGCCGTGATTTGAAATCAATTAACATAGTATTTGGTTGAAAGGATATCCATTTTCCCATACAGGCCTTCGAATGAGACTATAAACCGATGGTTCCGTGTGTGAACGCACGCATAGCATCTTGCACACACGTAAAATCCCATCACCAACTTCGGAAGAGTAGGCCAGTTTGGCTGTTGGTATGGATGACACGTTACACATAGCATGCACCCTGCGTGAGAAATGGAAAGAATGAAGGAAGTAAGGAAAATGAGTGATCGATGTTGAACGATACTGACTGGTTGGTACGGAAAACGACTGAATGAAGCGCCAGCTGGCAGCCTTCAGTCGGCACTACCCAGGTAGGCAGCCTGTTGTGTAAACGAGTGTTGATTGTAAAGCGCTTAGAGCTTGGCCTCTAGCGAGAATAGGCGCTATATAAGTATTCATTATTATATTATTATTAATTATTATTATTATTA
>CM031625.1:12943118-12963118 GCA_018398815.1 Conus ventricosus | reverse complement strand
ATTGTATGTAACTGCAGGTGATCAGGGGTGTGGGAGGTCCTTAAGGGTTTATTCAATTGTCTTGAGGAAAGTGTATCGTTCCTCAGAGGAAGATGGTCTGATGTGGTGGGGTATGTAAAAGTGATAGCTGGGCGTTATCTTAGGTGAGAGAGAGAGTGAGATGAGATGAGAGATGAGAAGAGAGCAGGAGGGAGGGGAGAGAGAGAGAGAGAAGACGAGTGAGGAGAAGTGACTGACAGACACGACCAGTCAGACTTCAGACGCAGCAGAGGGAGTGAATATGAGAGAAAAAGACGGGAGGGATAGAGAGAGATGGATGTGGGAGAGGGGGGAGGGAGAGCAGAGACAGAGAATGAAAGAGAGAAGGAGGGAGGGAGGGAGGGAAGGGAGAGTGAGAATGGAGATGAGAGAGAGTGAGGGAGGGAGAGCGAGAGAGAGAGATTGCGTGATTATGGACCTAATGAATCACTATTTATTTTGACGCATGGAATGCAGTTGTTTCAGGGTCAAAAACAACACTACACACACACACACACACACAACACACACACACACACACACACACACACACACACTCACACACACACACACACAACACACACAACACCACACACCACTGTCACGCTCTTCCACATACACGCACAACTGCTTGCAACGTTCCAGAGAGTGAGGGAATGAGAGAGAGGAGAGGGAGAGGGGGGGAGGGGGAGTAGGGAGGGGGCGGGGAAAGGCAGAGACCAACTGACAGACAGTTTGTGGAAGAGTGAAACTAAAGAGTGTCCAATCACGGTTGAGGGAGGCGATACATACAGTGAATGTGCGTGAAAAACCAAGCGAGGACGGAAAGATAGATCCGACAGTCATGCAGTCACAAATATAGTCATTGACAGAAAGACATTGGGGCAACTCATCGTTAAAAACCATAGTGAGAGGGAGTTGGGTCAGAGTTGGGGCGAGGACCGAAAATGTCTTCGACGTCGTATTGTTACGGAAAATACTGTCTCAGAGCGACAAACTTTTCTACGGCAAGCAATTTTTTTACTTGAAACCGCTGTCGCTGGCGACATGATTTTATTTTTAGGACTGAGACACGATTTTATGGACATTTCTTGTGGAAATCCTGTCGCGCTACCATATTTTTATTACAATTATGTCGTCAGCGAATAATTTTTTCGGTACCTGCTGCAGGATTTCCCGGGAAATTACTGTCGTGCGACACGATTTTATGAGCGACAGTATTATATTCGGTCACCGGAAGAAACTTGCCTTCCGACCCTGTGGCTTGCCCTGTCTGCCGCACTCCTCATGACTCAGTGTAGCCTGGTCTGCCATCTGGCTCATGACTCTGTGTAGCTGTCATGCCATCTGCCTCATGACTCAGTGTAGCTGTCTGACTATTCTGCCTCATGACTCAGTGTAGCCTTTGCCACACTTCTCATGACTCAATGATTGCATCGTTTCACCGCCACTCCTCATGATCGTTGTAGCATGTCTGCATCTCCCTACAGGACTCAGTGGTTGCCTGTCTGCCATCTACCTCATATGACTCAGTGTAGACTGTCTGCCATCTCCTCATGAACTCAGTGTAGCCTGTCTGCCATTCTCCCTATGTCTCGTGTGCCTTTCTGGCCATCATCGCTCATGACTCAGTGGTGCCTGTCTGGCCCGCACTCCCTCTTGAATCAGTGTTAGCGTTGTCTGCATCTGCCTCATGACTCAGTGTAGCCTGTCTGCCACAATCCCTCATGGAATCAGTGATAAGCCGGTCTGCCTCTCGCTCATGACTCAGTGTAGTCTGTCTGGCCGAACTTCCTTATGATCTATGTGTAGCCTGTCTGCCGCATCCCTCATGTTTTTAATTCAGTATAGCCTGTATGCCATCTCGCTCTAACTCGTATAGCCTCGTTGCCAATTCTCCCTAATGACTCAGGGTAGCCTGGCTGACATCTACTCCTGACTCAGTGTAGACTGTCTACAGACTCTACCTCATTCTTAGTGTAGCTGTCTGCCATCTCCCTAATGACCGGTGTAGACTGGCTACCGCACTACATCATTACTTAGTGTAGCAAGTCTGACATCTCCCTCATGACTCAATGTAGCCTGTCTGCCGCTACTCCCTCATACTCAGTGTAGACTGTATGCCCCCATTTTCCTCATGACTCAGTGTTGCTGTCTGCCTTCTTCTCAATTACTCAGTGTAGCCTGTCTGCCTTCTCCATCATGTTCAGTGTAGCCTGTTTGTCTCTTCTCGTGACTCAGTGTTGCCTGTATGCATCTCCCTCATGACCAGTGTAGCCTGTCTGCCACTTTTTAATGAATCTAGTGGTAGCATGTCTGTCATTCCTTCATGACTCGGTGGTAGCCTGTCTGCAATTTCTTTAAAAATGAAGCAGTGTAGCCTGTATGTCTATCTCCTCGTGACTCAGTGTAGCCTGTCTGCCATCTCCCTAATGACTCAGTGTAGACTGTCTTGTCATCTCCCTCATGACTCAGTGTCACCTGTATGCTCAACTCCATCATGACTCGGTGTAGCATGTCTGGCCATCTCCATCATGACTCAGTGTAGCTGCTTTTTGCCGCACTACCTCATGACCTCGATGTAGACCCTGTCTGTATCTTACCTCATTACTTAGTGTAGACTGTCTCCCGCACTCCCTCATGACAATGTGTAGCCTTGTCGGCCATCATCACTCATGATCAGTGTAGCCTGTCTGTCATCTCCATCATTACTTAGTGTAGCCTGTCTCGCCATTCCTCCTGACTCAGTTGTGCCTGGTCTGCCATCTCCCTCATGTCTGAGTATAGCTGTTGACATTACCTCATTTGTACCCCCCCCCCCTTAGTTGTAGCCTGTCTGCCTTCTCCCTCATGTTCAGTTGTAGCCTTGTCTGCATCTTCTTTAATGAATCAGTTTAGCCTGTTTGTCATCTCCGTGATATCGTGTAGCCTGTCTCGCCATATTCTTTAATGTCTCAGTGTAGCATGTCTGCCTTCTTCTTTAATGAATCAGTGTAGACCTGATCTGCCATCTCCACTCTTGTTCTGTTGTTGCATGTCTGCCACTTCTTTAATGATTCAGTTTAGACTATTCTGCCATCTCCCTCATGACACAGTGTAGCCTGTCTGCCATCCGTCTTTAAATGAATCGTGTAGCTGTCTGCATTCTTCTTTAATGTCTCAGTGTAGCCTCTCTGCCTCTTCTTTAATGAATCAGTGTCAGCTGTATCTGTCATCTCCTCATGACTCGGTTGTACGCATGTCATGCCCATTCTTCTTTAATGAATCAGTGTTAACTAGCCTGTCTGTCATCTCCCTCGGACTCAGTGTAGCCTGTCTGCCATCTCCCTATGACTCAGTGATGCGTGTGTGTCATATCCATCATGACTCAGTGTAGCCTGTCTGCCCATCTCCCCTATGACTCGGTATTAGCTTGTCTGCCTTCTTCTTTATATGGAATTCGTGTTGCCTGTCTGTCTACTCCCTCGTGACTCAGTGTAGCTTGTTGCATCTCTCATTTCTCAGTGTAGTCTTGTCTGCCATCTTTTTATTGAATCAGTGTAGCCTGGTCTCCTTAGGTAGGGGCCGGCGGGGGGTGCATATTCTTATATTCTTTTTAACTTTTTCCCTCGTGATCAGTGTAGCCTGTTGTCTTCTCCCTCGTGACTCAGTGTTGCCTCTCTGCAATCTCCCTATTGCTCGGTATAGCCTGTCTGTTATCTCCCTCATTACTCAGTGTAGCTGTCTGTCTTATCCCTAATAACTTTTTGTAGCCTGTTTCTTGCCACATAACTCTTGACACAGTGTAGCCAGTTCTGTCATATCCCTCCTGACTCAGTGTAGCATGTTCTGCCATCTCCCTCATGAGTGTGTATAGCCTCTCTGTCATCTCACACCTCATTACTTAGTTGTAGTCTGGCTGCCCCATCTCCATAATGACTCAGTGTGCCTGGTCTACCGCACCCCTATGACTCAGTGTAGCCTGGTCTGCGCACTCCCTCATGAATCAGTGGTTAATGTCTTGCTGCACTTTCCTCATGACTAAGTGTAGCCTGTCTGCAATCTACCTGATGTCTTGCTGTGTAGCCGTGATGCCGCACTCACTCATGACTCATGTATAAATGTTTGCCGCCACCTTCCTCATGAACTGATGGTTGCCTGTCTACAATCTCCCTTAGATCAGTGTTAGCTGTCTGTCTTCTCCCTCGTGTACTCAATGTAGCCTGTCTGCCTCTAACTAATGACTCGGTGTAGGCTGTCTGTCATCTACCTCATGAACTCGGTGTAGCCTGTCCGCATTCTTCATGACTCAGTGTAGCTGTCTGTAATCTCCATCATTACTCCTGTCGGTCATCTCTCCTCCTGACTCAGTGTAGCCTGTCTGCCATCTTCCCTCATGGCTGAGTATTCCCTGTCTGACATACTCCCTCATTACTGTAGTGTTAGTCTGGCTGCATTCTCCCTCATATCTCAAGTGTAGCCTGTCTGCCCCCACACCCTCATGACTCAGTGTAGCCTGTCTGCCATCTCCGTCAGACTCAGGTGTAAACCTGTTCTGCCATCTCCGTCATGTGTCAGTGTAGCCTGTATGCCATCTCCATCATGTCTCAGTGTAAGTGTAGCCAGCTGACATTCTCCGTCATGTGTCAAGTGTTAGCCTTGTCTGTCATCTCCTTCATGACGCAGTGTATCCAGGTCTGTCGGCATCTCCCTCATTGACTCTGTGTACATGCCTGTCATTCCCTAAGGATCTCAGTGTTGCCTGTCTGCCGCAATCCCTCATGACTCATTGTAAGCCTGTCTGCTTTCTACCTCATGACTCTGTGTAGCCTGTCTGCGCCTCCCCTTGAATCATGTTTAGCCAGTCTGCCATCTCCCTCTATGTTCTGTGTAACCTGTACTGCCTTTTCCCTCATGTCTAAGTGTAGCCTATCTGGCCATCTCCATCATGAATAAGTGCTGCTTATCTGCCATCGCACCTCATGACTCAGTGTAGCATGTCTGCCGCAACTCCCTCTTGACTCAGTGTTGATGCCTGCCATCTCCCTCATGTCTCAGTGTAGCCGTCGGCCGCTTACTCGTGGTCTCAGTGTAGCCCGTCTGCCGCACTCCCTCATGACTCAGTGTTGGCCTGGATTGCCGCATTCCCACTGACTCAGTGTTAGTCTGTCTGCACCATCTCCCTCATGTCTCAGATTGTTATAGTGTCTGCCGCAATCCCTCATGACTCAGTGTATAGTGTCTGCCGCATCTCCCTCATGACTACAGTGTATACGGTCAGGCCGCGCTCTCCTCTTGACCATCAGTGTATACTGTCTGTTTCTGTCTTCCCTACCGCACTTCCTCATGACTCAGTGTAGCATGTCTACACATCCCCTCATGGACTCAGTGTAGGGACTGTCTGACATCTCTCTCATGACTCAATGTAGTCTGTTGCCATCTCGCTCATGATCGTGTGTAGTCTGTTCTGCCATCTCGCTCATAACTCTGTGTAGTCTGTCTGTCATCTCGCTCAATGAATACGTGTTAATCTGTCTGCCATCCTCGCTCTTGATCAAGGTGTAGCCTGTTCTGCCATCTCGCTCATGACTCAGTGTAGTCTGTCTGCCAATCTCGCTCATGACTCAGTTGTTTAGTCTGTCTGTCCTTCTCGCTCATGAGTCAGTGTTGTCTGTCTGCCATACTCGCATCATGACTCAGTGTAGTCTGTATGTGATCTCGCCTCATGACTCAGTGTAGTCTGTCGGCCATCCACTCATGACTCATATGTAGCCTTCTGCCATCTCGCTCATGACGCAGTCGTAGCCTGTCTGCCATCTCGCTCAATGTTTCACTCTAGGTAGTCTGTCTGCCGAACTTCCTCTTGAACACAGAGTATGCGTTGTCTGCCGCACTCCTCATGATTCAGTGTAGCCTGTTGCTATCTCGCTCATGACTCAGTGTAGCATGGTCTGCCATCTCCCTAGTAAGCATTCTACTTACCCCCCTCATGACTCAGTAGTAGAATGCATGCATCTCGCTCATGACTCAGTGTTCTAGCCTGTTTGCCATCTCTATAGTGACTCTGTGTAGCCGTATGCCATATCCCTCTATGTTCAGTGTGCTGTCTGACCATCTCACTCATGACTCAGTGTAGTTGCCGAACTCCCTCATGACACAGTGTAGCCTGTCTGTCATTCGCCCTATGGACTCAGTGTAGCCTGTCAGCCATCTCCCTTGACTCAGTGTAGCTTGTCTGTTACATTCCCTCATGACTCAGTGTAAACGCGTCTACTGCAGTCCATCTTCATTTCAGTGTAGCTGTCTGCACAATCTCGTGCATAACTCGTGTAAACCTGTCTGCCATCTCACTCAGGGACTCAGTGTTAGCCTGTCTGCCGAACTCCCTCATGACACAGTGTTGCTGTCTGTCATTCCTTCATGACCCAGGTTGCTGTCTCCCAACTCCCTCTTGACTCTGTGTTGCCGGATATGTTAATCTCCATATTGACTATGTGTAGGCCTGGTCTGCATCTCCTCTTGATTCAGTGTAGCCTGTAGTCTGCCATCTTACCTCTTGACTCAGTGTTGTCTGTCTGTGATCTCGATCATTAACCTCTGTGTAGCTCTGTCTGCCATCTCACTCATGACTCAATGTAGCCGGTCTTCGCCATTTTTTTTTTTTTTTTCTTTCTTCATGACCCAGTGTAACCTGTCTCCCCAACTCCAACTCTGACTCAGTGTTATCGTCTGGTCTTCTCCCTCATGACTCAGTTGTAACCTGTCTGACATCTCCCTCATGTTGACTCTGTAGTAGCCTATCTGGCCGCACTACATTTATGGGACTCAGTGTAGACCTGTATGCCCCAATCTTCTGGACGCGCGTGTAGTCTGTATGCATCTCCCTCATGATCTCAGTGTAGACTTTGTGCAACACGCCTTCATGACCTAGGTATAGCTGGTCTGCAAACTCCCTCTTGCACAGTGTAGCATGTGTCTGCCATCTTCTTTTGTAACTCAGTGTACACTGTCTGTCATCTCCCTACGTGACTCAATGTAGCATGTCTGCAATCTCCCTCATGACTCAGTGTTTAGCCTGATCTGCGCACTCCCTCATGACATTGTGTTCCTGTCTGCCATCTCCTTCCTGACTCAGTGGTAGCCTGTCCTGCCATCTCCATCATGACTAAGTTTAGCTATCTGTATCTCCCTATTACTTTGTGTTAGTCTGTCTGCATCTCCTCATGACTCATGTGTTGGCCGGTCTGCCCCCACACCCTCGTGACTCAGTGTAGCCCGACTGCCGTCTCCATCTTGACTCAGTGTAGCCTGGCTGCAATCTCCCTCTGATTCAGTGTAGCCTGTATACATCTCCTCTTGATTCTAGTGTAGCCTGTTCTGCCATCTCCCCTTGATTCAGTGTAGGCATTTCTGCCATCTTCCTATGATTCAGTGTGAGAATGGCTGCCATTCTTCCTCATGAACTCAGTGTAGCCTGTCGGCCGCACTCCCTTATGTACAGTGTAGCCTGTCTGCCCTTCTCCCTCATGTCTCAATGTAGCCTGGCTGCATCTCCTATGTTTCGTGTAGCATGTCTACGCACTCCCTCATGTCTCAGTGTAGCATGTTGCTATTGTCGCTCATGACTCAGGGTGTAGCATTCTGTCATCTCCCTCATGACTCACGATTGGGCTGTCTGCCTTTTCCCTCATGACTCAGCTGTAGCCGGTCTGACATCTCCTCATGACTCAGTGTATGCCTGTCTGCCATATCCCTCATGACTCAGTGTAGCTGTTCTGCCATCTCCCTCATGACCTCAGTGCAGCCTATCTGCGCAAATCCCTCATGTCTCAGTGTACCCTGTCCGGTCATCTCCGTCGTGATTCAGTGTAACCTGCTCTGTATCTCCTCATGAATATGTGTTACTGTCTGCCATCTTCCTAATGACTCAGTGTAGCCTGTTTAACCGCTCTCCCTCTGACTCGGTGCAGCAGGTCTGCCATCTCCCTCTTGACTAAGTGTTGCTGTACTGTCTTCTCCCTAATGACCTCAGTGTAGACTGTCTGCCATCTCCCTCAATGACTCAGTGTAGCCCTGTCTGCCATTTCCGCATTGACTACAGTGTGCTATCCGCCATCTCCCTATGACTCAGTGTAGCCTGTCTGCCTTCTCCCTCATGTCTCAGTGTTGCCTGTCTGCGCACTCCTCATGACTCAGTGTTTATGTCTGTCGCACTCCCTCGACTCAGTGTAGCCAGTCTGCCATCTCCCTCATGACTCAGTGTGAGCCTGTCTGCATCTCCCTCAGATCAGTGTAGCAAGTCTACCATCTTACCTCATGATTTCAGGTGTGCCTGTCTGCCATCTTCCTCATGCTCAAGTGGCGCCAGTCTGCCATCTCCTCATGTCTCAGTGTAACCTGTCTGCATGTCCCTCTATGACTCAAGTGTTGCCTATCTGGCATCTGCATCATGACTCAGTAATGTAGACTGTCTTGCATCTCCTCTGTATATGTGTAGCCTGTCTGCTGCACTCCTCATGACTCAGAGTATGCTGGCTGTCGCAATCCCTAGCGACTCAGTGTTGCCTGACTGCCTATCTCCTATGTGTTCAGTGTAGCAAAGTCTGCCATCTTCGTCCTTGTCTCGTGGTAGCGTGTGTGCTCATCTCCTCTTGGATCTGGTGTAGCCTGTGTGTCATCTCCCTCAGTCTCAGTTGTAGCTCTGTCTGCCTCTCCCTCCTGATGTGTAGTATGTCTGCCATTCTCCTCCTGATCAGTGTAGCGTGTCTGTCGTCTCCCTTATGATTCGGTGCAAGACTGCCTGTGACTCCCTCATGACTCAGTGTGTAGCCTGCCTGTCATCTCCCTTCCTGACTCGGTTCTGTAGCCTGTCTGTCGTCTTCCCCCCCCCTCCCCTTATGATCGGTGCAGCTCTGTCTGTGATCTCCCTCATGACTCTGTTGTACCCTGTCTGTGATCTCGTCTATGACTCAGTGTAGCCTGTCTGCCATGTCCCTCATGTACTCATTTAGCCTGTCTGCATCTCCCTCTTGGACTCTGTTTTGCCTGTTGCATCCTCCCTATGAATCTGTGTATGCCTGTCTCTTTTACCTCCTGGACTCAATGTAGCCGTCTGTCATTTACTTATGTTTTCAGTGTAGCCTGTCTTGCCACAGTCCCAATGACTCAGTTGTAGATATATGCTGAACTCCTCATGACATTAGTGTAGCCTGTCTGCGTAACTCCCCTTCATTGACTCAGGTATTGCATGTTGCCATCTCGTACTCAATGACTCGGGTGTCTGCCTTGTCTGCCATCTCGCCTCATTGACTCAGTGTAGCCTGTTGCCACACATCCCTCATGACTCAGTGTTATGTAGCCTGTCTGCATCTCCCTTTGACTCAGAGTAGCATGTCTGCCATATCGCTCTTGATCAATGTAGCCTGTTTCTGCCGCACTCCCTCATGACCTAGTTGTAGCATGTCTTGCCATCTGCCTCTTGTCTCAGTGTAGCCTGTTGCCGAAACACCCTCATATTCAGTGTTGCCTGTTCTGCGCACTCCTCATGATTTTGTGTGCTGTCTGCCATCTCGCTCAGACATCATTGTAGCCTGTCGCCATTCTCCCGCCTGACTCAGTGTAATATAGCCTGATGCTATCTCCCTCATGACTCAGTGTTAGGCCTGGTCTGTCCATCTCCATTAGACTCTGGGTTGCTTGTCGACATCTCATCATGACTCAGTGTAGCCTAATGGCCGCACTCACTCATGATTCAGTGGAGCCTGTCTGCCACACTCACTAATGTGGGGCTCCGCAGTTATAGCAGTTGCCATCTCCTCATGTCTCAGTGTAGTCTGTCTGCCTTTTCACCTTCATGACTTTAGTGTAGCCTAATACGCCTTCTCCCTCATGTAGTCAGTGTAGACTGTCTGCAATTCACATGACTCATGTAGCCTGTTCCCATCTCGTATGACCATGCAGCCTGTTGATTCCCTGACCAGTTTTTGGTGTCCCCCCACAACTTCATGACTCAGTTTTAGCTGTCTCCCATTCCCTCATGACTGTGTACCCTGTCTGTCATTCTTCATGAGCGTGTATCCGTCTGCATCTCCCTCATGACCTGTGAAAGCCTGTTGTTCTTCGGACTCAGTTTTAGCTGTCTGCCAACCCCATCGTGATCAGTGTGCTGTCTTCATGCCCCTCAGACTCAGTTTTGCTGTCTGCTTTTCCCCCTATGATCGGGTTTTACCCTGTCTGCCAACCCTCAGGACTAGGTAGCTGTCTCATCCCCCTTGGGACTCAGTGTACCCTGTCTCCCTTCCCTCTTGACTCAGTTTACCCGTCTGCCATCTCCCTCTTATTTGTTAGCCTTCTGGCGCACTCCCAGGGACCAGTGAGCCGTTGCCATCTCCATCTGACTCATTTTTTCCCTCTTGCCATTCCTTGGACTCAGTGTAGCCTGTTGCCATTCCCTAAGGTCGTGTAGTTGTCTGCCATCTCTCTCATGTTCATTCTTCCCTGCTCCATTTCCACTGGTCAGCGTAAGCTATCTGCCGCACCCCCTCAGGGATCAGTGTGTTGTCTCCCGCATCCCTCAGACTCAGTGTTGATGTCTCCCTCTCCCATGTCCAGTGTACCCCTTTCTCCCGCACTCCCTCATGTCGGTCCCTGATTGCCGAACTCCCACATGACCAGTGTACCCCGTTGTCGCTTTCCCAATGATCAGTGTGCCTGTCCCCCATCTCCTATCTCTCAGGAGACTGTCTCCCGCCCCCAACAGCTCGTGTATACTTTTCTGCCGCGCTCCCTCATGATCAGTGTATATTGTCGTCGCACTTCCCATGATCGTTTTGTCTGTCTGCCATCTCCCTCTGTTCAGGTAGGTTGTCTGCGGACCCCATCTGACTCGTTTTTAAACGTCTGCCGCACTCCTATGACTCGTGATTTTGTCTCCCGCACTTCCTCAGGACCAGTGTAGTCTGTCGCCATCTCCCTCATGTTCAGTGTGGGTTGTCTCCCGCGCCCCCTCATGACTCAGTGTTTCTGTCTCCCGCATTCTCATGACTCAGTGGTTGTTCCCATTCCCTCATGATCAGTGTAGATGTCTCCCATTTTCCTCTGATCAATTTGTCTGTCTGCCATCTCGCTCGATCGTTTTTGTTTTTTTCTGCTTTCTCGCTTGACTATTTGTAATTGTCTGACACTCGCTCATGATCTGTGTACCCTGTCTGCATTGCTCATGACTAGGTTTTGTTGTCATCTCACTTATGATCGGGGTTTAGTCTGTCTGCCGTTCGTTCATGATCGTTTTTTGTCGTCTGTATCTCGTCATGACCGTGTAGTTGTTGCCATTCACTCCGACTTAGTTAGTTGTTGCCATTCCCCCATGAGCAGTGTAGTCTTTTCCAAAATTCGCCCCCGATCAGTGTAGTCTGTTGCTCCGCTCTGATAGTGTATTCTGTTGCATCTCGCTATGTCAGTGTAATCGTTGCCATTCGCTATAAATCAGTGTAGCCTGTTGCCATCCGCTCATGATCAGTGTTGTCTGCTCTCATCTCATCATGACTCGTGTAATCTGTCTGCCGTCTCCCTCGATCGTGTAGTCTGTTGTGATCTGCTCATGATCAGTGTGTCTGTCTGCCATTACTTGACTCAATGTGCTGTCTCCCCATCTGTCATGTCGTGTAGCTGTCGCATTCCCTCATGACTCAGTGTAGCGTTTTTCCCCCAAAATTAGATCAGTGTAGCCTGTCTCCCCTCCCCTAGACCAGTGTAGCCTGTCTGCATTCCGTCATGTGTCAGTGTAGTCTGTTGCCACCCCCCTTGTCTCAGTGTAGTGTTGTCTTCTTCATGCGCAGGTTCCAGTCTGCCTTCCCCTCAGACTTGTGTAGCTTCTGCATCTCCTCAGGATCATTTGTAGCCTGTTGCCATTCCCCCTGGATCAGTGAGCCTTTTAAATTCCCCCTCATGCCCTGTGTAGTGTTGCTATTCCCTCTCCCCCTTTTTAGTGTCTCCCAACTCCCTCTGATCAGTGTTGCTGTCTCCATTCCCCATGATCGTGTCCCTGTTGATTCCTCATGATCAGTGTAGCTGTTGCCATGTCCTCTTTTTTTAGTGTACCCTGTCGCGCACTCCCTCTGACCCAGTGTGCTTCTGTATCCCCATATGACTCAGTTAGCCTCTTCCCTTCCCTCATGACTCAGTGTAGCCTGTTTTCCCTCTCCTAAAGGCTCGTGTCCCTGTCTCCCCATCTCCTCATGCTCATTTTGCCTGTCTGCCTTTCCCACATGATCAGCGTCCCCTTCTGCCCACCCCCTTGATCTTGTAGCCAGTTTCCCTTTCCCCTCATGTCCAGTGTAACCTTCCCCATTTCCCTCATGATCAGTTTTTCCCTATCTGCCATCTCTCTGATCAGTGGTATCTGCCATCGCCCTATGCCCCAGTTTTTGCCTGTCTGCCCAAATCCTCAGATCGTTTTAGAGTCTGCCATTCCCTCATGTTCATTTTTAGCCCGTCGCCGCCCCCCCTCATGATCAGTGTAGCCTGTTGGCAACCCCCAAAATGTCAGTGTAGCCCGTCTTCGCTTTTCCACATGACTCAGTGTAACCTGTCCCCATCCCCCTATGTCTCAGTGTAGGTTGTCGCTGCACCCCCTCATGAAGGTAAATGTCTCCCGCGCTCCTCATGATCGGTATCGTTGTTGCACTTCCTCATGACTCAGTGTAGTCTGTCTGCCATCTCCCTCATGTCTCGTGTAGGTTGTCTGCGCGCTCCCTCATGACTCAGTGTATACTGTCTGTCGCACTTCTCATGACTCAGTGTAGTCTGTCTGCCATCTCCCTCATGACTCAGTGTAGCCTAGTCTGCCATCTCGCTCATGACTCAGATAATCTGTCTGACATCTCGCTCATGACTCAGTGTAGCCTGTCTGCCATCTCGCTCATGACTCAGTGTAGTCTGTCTGCCATCTCGCTCATGACTCAGTGTGCCTTTCTGCCATCTTGCTCATGACTCTGTGCAGCATGTCTGCCATCTCGCTCATGACTCAGTGTGGCCTGTCTGCCGCACTCCCTCATGATTTGGTAGCCTGTCTGCTATCTCACTCATGACTCAGTGTAGTCTGTCTGCCATCTCGCTCATGACTCAGTGTAGTCTGTCTGTGATCTCGCTCATGACTCAGTGTAGTCTGTCTGCCGCGCTCCCTCATGACTCAGTGTATACTGTCTGCCGCACTTCCTCATGACTCAGTGTAGTCTGTCTGCCATCTTCCTCATGACTCCGTGTAATCGTCTGCCATCTCGCTCATGACTCAGTGTAATCTGTCTGACATCTCGCTCATGACTCAGTGTAGCCTGTCTGCCATCTCGCTCATGACTCAGTGTAGTCTGTCTGTCATCTCACTCATGACTCAGTGTAGTCTGTCTGCCGTCTCGCTCATGACTCAATGTAGCCTGTCTGCCATCTCGCTCATGACTCAGTGTAGCCTGTCTGCCATCTTGCTCATGACTCTGTGCAGCATGTCTGCCATCTCGCTCATGACTCAGTGTGGCCTGTCTGCCGCACTACCCTCATGATTCTGTGTAGCCTGTCTGCTATCTCGCTAATGACTCAGTGTAGCCTGTCTGCCATCTCCTCATGACTCAGTGTAGCCTTTCTGCATACCATCTCATGACTCAGTGTAGCATGTATGCCATCTCGCTCACGACTCAGTGTAGCCTGTCTGCCCTTTCCATCGTGACTCAGTGTAGCATGTCTGCCATCTCCCTCATGACTCAGTGTAGCCTCTGCCATCTCGCTCATGACTCAATGTTAGCCTGTCTGTCATCTCCCCATGACTCAGTGTAGCCAGTCTGCCGCACTCCCTCATGACACAGTGTAGCCTGTCTGCCATCTCCCTCATGACTCAGTGTAGCCTGTCTGCCATCTCGCTCATGACTCAGTGTAGCCTGTCTATCATCTCCCTCATGATTCAGTGTAACCTGTCTGTCATCTCCCTCATGACTCAGTGTAACCTGTCTGCCATCTCCCTCATGACTCAGTGTAGCCAGTCTGCCGCACTCCCTCATGACACAGTGTAGCCTGTCTGCCATCTCCCGCATGACTCAGTGTAGCCTGTCTGCCATCTTCCTCATGATTCAGTGTAGATTTCTGCCATCTTCCTCATGACTCAGTGTAGCCTGTCTGCCATCTTCCTCATGATTCAGTGTAGACTGTCTGCCAGCTTCCTCATGACTCAGTGTAGCCTGTCTGCCGCACTCCCTTATGTCTCAGTGTAGCCTGTCTGTCGCACTCTCATCATGATTCTGTGTAGCCTTTCTGCCATCTCCCTCATGATTCAGTGTAGACTGTCTGCCGCACTCCCTCATGACTCAGTGTAGCCTGTCTGCCGCACTCCCTCATGATTCAGTGTAACCTGTCTGTCATCTCCCTCATGACTCAGTTGTAACCTGTCTGCCATCTCCCTCATGACTCAGTGTAGCCAGTCTGCCGCACTCCCTCATGACACAGTGTAGCCTGTCTGCCATCTCCCGCATGACTCAGTGTAGCCTGTCTGCCATCTTCCTCATGATTCAGTGTAGATTTTCTGCCATCTTCCTCATGACTCAGTGTAGCCTGTCTGCCATCTTCCTCATGATTCAGTGTAGACTGTCTGCCAGCTTCCTCATGACTCAGTGTAGCCTGTCTGCCGCACTCCCTTATGTCTCAGTGTAGCCTGTCTGTCGCACTCTCTCATGATTCTGTGTAGCCTTTCTGCATCTCCCTCATGATCAGTGTAGACTGTCTGCCGCACTCCCTCATGACTCAGTGTAGCCTGTCTGCCGCACTCCCTCATGATTCAGTGTAGCCTGTCTGCCATCTCCCTCATGACTCAGTGTAGCTGTCTGCTATCTCCCTCATGATTCAGTGTAGCCTGTCTGCCATCTCCGTCATGACTCAGTGTAGCCTGTCTGCCATCTCTTCATGACTCAGTGTAACATGTCTGCCGAACTCCCTCATGACTTAGTGTAGCCTGTCTGCCATCTCCCTCATGTGTCAGTGTAACCTGTCTGCCATCTCCCTCATGACTCAGTGTAGCCTGTCTGCCATCTCCCCCATGACTCAGTGTAGCCTGTCTGCCAATCTCCCTCATGACTCGGTGTAGCTGAATGCTATCTCCCTCCTGACTCAGTGTAGCCTGTCTGCCATCTCCCTGATGACTCAGTGTAGCCTGAATGCTCTCTCCCTCTGACTCAGTGTAGCCTGTTCTGCCATCTCCCTCATGACTCAGTGTAGCCTGAATGCTCTCTCCCTCCTGTCTCAGTGATAGCCTGAATGCTATCTCCCTCATGACCAATGTAGCCTGACTGCCATATCGCTCCTGACTCAGTGTAGCCTGTATGCCATCTCCCTCATGACTCGGGTTTAGCCTGAATGCTATCTCCCTCCTGACTTAGTGTAGCCTGAAATGCTATCTCCCTCATGACTCAGTGTAGCCTGACTGCCATATCCCTCATGACTCAGTGTAGCCTGTCTGCCGCACTCCCTCATGTCTCAGTATAGCCTGTCTGCCATCTCCCTCATGGTTCAGTGTAGCCTGTCTTGCCATCTCCCTCATGACTCAGTGTAGTCTGTCTGCCATCTCCCTCATGTGTCAGTGTAGCTAGCCTGTCTGCCATCTCCCTCTTGACTCAGTGTAGCCTGAATGCTATCTCCCTCCTGACTCAGTGTAGCCTGACTGCCGCACTGCTACACTGAGCTGGCCCTGATCAGTCCACAAAGCTGCCTCCTTGTTGCATTGTTTTCTGTTTCTTTGACATGTTCCCATGTTTTGTCAGACTTCCTGTACAGATGAGGAGATTTTTTTTAATCTATTGTGTCTACATTAATATATTGATGAAAATTTTAAACTGTGGGCACAAATTGGACCGCTGACCATTACTCAATTGTGGATCAGCACAAGTACGTGTGGTCATTTATTACTGAGCGCGATGTCAGCGACTGAAAATCATTCTGCGTGCCGTTCTTTGCATTACCTGCACAATTCTTTTGAACAGAAGTTCTAAGAAAAAGACGACAGAAAGATCTATCTTAAAAAGCCAGTGTTAAAGAGAGTGACAGAAAAGAGGACACGTTGAATACAATTGAAGAATCGCACTAATCTGAATATGCAATTGGTATCGAAAGAGCCCATGGCATTCTCACAGGAACCGGCGAAGCTGATGGCGTTATTGGTAATGATGCTGACGATGACTGGAAGATGCTGATATGGTCATGGTTGGTGACGATGTTTATGACAATTGATGGTGTTCCTATGCTGATACCGCAGCTGGTGATTATAGTGAGTGGTGCTGCTACCATTTCTGGAGATGACTGGTAACGATACTAATGGCCAGTGGTGGCCCTTCTGCTGTGAAGCAGTTATCGGTTAGTGGTGTCCATGGGGACTGCAGTACTCATCTGGATGTCGTTGGGGTTGCAGTTATTATTGCGGTTCGTGATTGTTGGCGGTGATTGTGGTAATTGTTACTGATACCACTACAGGTGACTGTTGGTGGTGATTGTGATGGTTGTTATTATATCGCTATCAGTGATTGTTGGTTGTGATTGTGGTAATTGTATTGATCTTTCTATCGGTGATTGTTGGCGGTGATTGTGGTAATTGTTATTGATATTGCTATCAGTGATTGTTGGTTGTGATTGTGGTAATTGTATTGATCTTCCTATCGGTGATTGTTGGCGGTGATTGTGGTAATTGTTATTGATATCGCTATCAGTGATTGTTTGGTGTGATTGTGGTAATTGTATTGATGTTTCTATCGGTGATTGTTGGCGGTGATTGTGATAATTGTTTTTAATATTGCTATCAGTCATTGTTGGTTGTGATATTGCTATCAGTGATTGTTGCTGGGGGATTGTGATGGTTGTTATTGATATGCTATCGATAATTGTTGGGGTGATTGTAATGGTTGTTACTGATATCTCTATCGGTGATTGTTGGCGGTGATTGATGGTTGTTATTGATATTCTATGGTGATTGTTGGTGGTGATTAGAATGGTTGTTATTGATACTCGATTTGTTATTCGGTTGACTATGTTGGTGATGTTGGCGGGATGGTTGTTATTGATATTCTATCGGTGATTGTTGGTGGTTGATTGGGTGATTGATTGATATCGTATTTCGGTGACTGTTGGGTGATTGTGGTATGTTATTGATATGCTATCGGTGATTGTTGGTGGTGGTGATTGTGATAGTTGTATTGATATCGTATCGTGATTGTTTGATGGTGATTGTGGTAATTGTTTATTGATATTGCTATCGGTGATTGTTAGTGGTGATTGTGGTAATTGTTATTGATATCGCTATCGGTGATTGTTGGTGGTGATATTGTTATCGCCATCGGTGACTGTTGGTGGTTATTGGGATGGTTGTTATTGATATGGCTTATCAGTGACTGTTGCTGGTGATTGGAATGATTGTTAATTGATATAGCTGTTGACGATTGTTGGTGGTGATTAGGTGGCTGTTATTGATATCATTCTCAGCGATTGTCGGTGGTGATTGGGATGGTTGTTATTGATATCGCTATCAATGAGTGTCGGTGGTGATTGGGGTGGTTGTTATTGATATCGCTATCAATGATTGTCGGTGGTGATTGGGGTGGTTGTTATTGATATCGCTATCAATGATTGTCGGTGGTGATTGGGGAGGTTGTTATTGATATCGCTATCAATGATTGTCGGTGGTGATTGGGGTGGTTGTTATTGATATCGCTATCAATGATTGTCGGTGGTGATTGGGATGGTTGTTATTGATATCGCTATCAATGATTGTCGGTGGTGATTGGGGTGGTTGTTATTGATATCGCTCAATGATTGTCGGTGGTCATTGGGATGGTTCTTATTGATATCGCTATCAATGATTGTCGGTGGTGATTGGGGTGGTTGTTATTGATATCGCTATCAATGATTGTCGGTGGTGATTGGGATGGATGTTATTGATATCGCTGCTGCTGTTGATATCGTTGCTGTGGTGTATGTCGTGACTTAAATGGCTGCTATTGATGTCACCGAGTGATCGGTGGTGCCGATTGGGACGGCTACTATCGATATCATTGTTGGTAATGGTTTAGTGGTATTTTGGATGGTGACTGTATGCGGTGATTGAAATGGCTGCTGTTAATATGAATATGAGCTGTAGTTGTGGGCGTTGGGATGGCTACTTTTAATATCACTGTCGGTATGGCTGGCATTGACTGGGACGGCTGCTGTTGATATTGATGTGCGGGATGGCTGGGGCTGATTGGAATGGCTAGTATAGATATGGCCGTTGGTGAGGGAAGATGATGAATGGGATACTTGCCATCGGAATTAAGGTAGGTGATGGTAGATAGTGATTGGGATGGCTGATATTGATACCGCTGTTGGTAAAGGTTGGTAACAGTAATGCCACAGCTGCTATGACCATTGTTTTTGCGAATTGCCAGGTATCAAGGATGCTGAAGAAAATATCAACAATACAGAGTGGTAGAAGGAAAACAAGAAACAGACACCTTCCTTTCGAAGTGGCCTAGCTTTATGAAAGAGGTACAACGGTCCTCCTATCGTAGTCACCAAAACCTCTCTCTCACTCTCTCTCTCTCTTACTCTCTCTCTCTCCCCTCTCTCTCTCCTCTCTCTCTCTCTCTCTCTCTCTCTCTCTCTCCCCTCTCTCTCTCTCTCTCTCTCTCTCTCTCTCTCTCTCTCGCTTTTTTGCCAAAAAATCCCTAGAAATATTTGAAGTGGTTTAAGTCACCGCATAATACCACATAAACATCTCTTGTTGTCATACTATCAACCAAACAATTCTTAAGCCAATTATACCGTTTTCTTGATCAAAATGAGTGCAAAAAGGCGAACCTACTGGCGGAACATAACAACACATATATAATAAGACTTTCTCCAAGCCGAATAACTCTTCACCAATGACAAATGTACAACAATTAACAATTTTTTTTTGTATCAACGATCCAGTGTCTACGACTGGATTTAGTGTCTACGACTATTTCATTTTTTTTTTTCAAACGAGTTATTATCACTGGGGTATGTACGAGTCATGTGAACTACATATTGAGGAGGGATTAAGTCTGATCACATGCCTGTTCAGTTCGAGTAGTGTTCATAGTCATGGCTAGTAAAAAGTAGAAGTCATAAGGAAATTATTGAAAAAATCGTTTGGAATGGTGAATACGCGAATGGTTTTGTTATGATTCGCTGTGTAAAAATGACATGAACAATAAGTTGAACAATACTATGGTTTTGATTGATGTTGATGTCAATGAAGCTTTAAGTATGTTTAATGAATGTGTAAAAGAGTGTGCGAATTCTATGAAGAAGTATGTAAATGTCAATGAAGAAAAGGGACCATGTAACTGGTTCGACCAGGAATGTGAAATCACTAAGAAAAGTAAGAAGGCTGCTTACAGTTAGTTGTAGGACATTGGATAAGGATAGTTGTAAAATATTGGATAAGGATAGTTTTTAGGACATTGGATAAGGATAGTTGTAGGACATTGGATAAGGATAGTTGTAGGACATTGGATAAGGATAGTTGTAGGACATTGGATAAGGATAGTTATAGGACATTGGATAAGGAGGATCGACAAAACTATACCGTTGCTCACCGTGAATGTAAACATTTACTGGCAAGGAAGAGTGAAAAGAGAAGGGGGATGGGGTAGTGGGGGGGAGGGGCTCATTTAACAGGGTTATCACTGATTTTTTTCAGACTGGGCAGGACTGTACGCACTTGCCCAACGGCTGCTGCCTCCACGCCCAGAACCCGAATCAGCCTCTGACAACGATACCTAGGATGATTCTGAAGCCTTTGAAGACTTGGCCCTGTGGTTTTGTAAGGACTCTCATCAGTCCTTGCCACGCCTTTTTCTCTCTCTTTTTAATGTGGGGCCTCCAGCTCCAACTTTCCCCACCTTGCCACGCCTTTTTTTTCTCTCTTTTTTAATGTGGGGCCTCCAGCCTCCAAATTTTCCCACCTTTCTTTGTTTGGT
>CM031625.1:12908118-12938118 GCA_018398815.1 Conus ventricosus | reverse complement strand
TTGATCGTCAAGGAAGTGTGCACGTTCAGAGGATAGTTTCTACGATGATAGAAAACTGCAGCATTGCGCGTGCGCGCGCGCGCGCGCGTGTGTGTGGTGTGTGTGTGTGTGTGTGCGCGCGCTGGTACATTTATGCGTGGCGCGCGTGCTAAGTAAGCAAAAGCGAAACTGCACGTTAACGCGAAGTACTCGACCTCCTCGGACTCAAATGTTAACTTACTCTGACTTCATACGGCTTGTTTTGAGAGACTTGTTGTGCAATTACTTTGACTGAATCAGGTTGTTTTCAGTCTTGTCGTGGATGGTGGCAGCGTGTACTGTTGCACAACTTTGCTGTCTTTAAGTATAGCCTTGGTTATCAGGCCATTGCCCCTACACATGGAACCGTAGCCTTGTCAGCTTACAAAAGACCACTATCTGACAGCGCTTCGAAAGCTAATTACTTGGCCTGGAATTTGCTGCTTTAAACTTTTAACACCCATAAAATTTGCCAAGTACCTGCTGGCTACAGGCCAACTCACGTGTCATGGGTCACGCCACAATAGTTCAACATAAAAACCATAACAAAAAAACCAAAATGTCTTGTGTCACGGGCCATTTTTTGTTAAACAATCTTCCTTTAGTGTGGCAGGGTTGTTCAAGTCCTAAATGTTCTCATTCACCTTGTGGTTGGGGGAGTGGGGGTGGTTCCCCTTGCAGCCCGCGTAAACCGCTGCTCATCGCCATTTCACTGGCTGTGGTCTTCCAAGTTCCCATCTTCCCCTTTAGATCAATGAGCCAGGTCGGCTCAGCCCAAAATTGAGAGACGGGGATTGGGGGGGGGTGTTGGGGGAAAATTGGTGACCTCGGCAGGTCAAAAGTGTCGACACAGGATGCACAGAGAGATGGCACCTCCCCCTGTACACCGTGGTCAGTTCTGCTGGCCTTCGCTGGCCACGATTTGTAAACCCTCTTTCCGTTGAAGCGATGAATTTGGGTGTAGGTCGTCCGTCAACTGACAGAGTCCCCGCTTTCCCTGTGAGAAGCAGGCTTCGTAAGTCTCCCGACTACAAGACCCCAAAGGGGTCTTTTTGCCTGCCTGTGAACGTTCCCGGGAGAACTCTAGAAACGGGAGTGGCTGGAACTAGCGTGCCGGGGAGCCGAGAACTCGGGGAGACGCCACCCGTCCTTCCTCCCCCCCCCCCCCCCCCCTGTAACCGACTGTCAGGGGGCCATGAAACTGTAAAGTTAAGACTGACAGAAAGGGGTGGTGGTGTCGTCACAGGTTAATTTTCAGTTGAGTTACATCCTTTTTTCTGTGACTGCGGAATTGTACCAAAGAAACGTACTTTTGTACTTCGATACTGGTTTCCCACAAGTAAATTTTTGTGCCAGTTAAATTCTTCGAGTGAAAACAAAAAAAAAGAGAAGCCGAAAATTTCACCATGAATATATTTGGTTTTTTGGATTTACCTCCCCACTCCCATCCCCCACCTTGTCACGCACGCCTCAGAAGAAAATGGTTGGATGAAGACGGGCGTTATTTCTGGCGATGAGGGGCTTGTGTGAGGTATCCCGTGTTCCCTTTCACTTTACTTCCAGTGGTCGGGGAAAGGGTTAATGCGAGTGTCGCTGGGACGGCCTTGTGTATCCCTAGCCTTTTCATCGATTGCTATCTATCACCCAACCTGTTTCATTGGTTACTTTCTTGAGGCCACCTATTACTCTTTCAGTTAAAAGTAAGAAAGGAAATCAAATATGGCGAATTTCTACGTATTTATGTACATACGATACTCTGGAGGTAGGGCAACTCTTGCTATCCTCTTCTTAAGCGACTCTGGGAGGAAATGGTGGGTACCTTGTGAGCGACACTGGTCTCTCGCCCTCCTCCTTTTGCCACTCCTCTCCCGAGTTGCCATTCCCCAAATACGCACTAACGCCGCTGTCAGTCTGTCTGTTTCCGGAACTGAGGGAAGCTTCCAGGACAAGCACAGGGATGTGAAGACATTCCATCTCCCAGCCTGGGAGACTTGGCAACCCACAGTGTCAGGTCATCATCATTGGTGGAGTGCGTGAGCGTCTGAGAGACACTGTTTCTCTCTTCACATGGCTCTCATCTATCCTCTTTTCGCTCGTTTCATTGTCATCCATCCTTCCATTCTCTGATATTATTGCATTTTGTCAAGAAGTCGTAATCGTCCCCTTCTCCCCATGATTTAAGGTGAATCAGGACACGAAGGGTAAGGAAATCGTTTTTCTTTTTCGCTAAATCAGCTAGTTGCGTCCCAGTCTTTGTCGATTGTTTACGGACATTTGTTGTCGCGCGAAAGTAAAGTGAGTGGAACTTGAATTTTATCGTGCTCTGCTGTTGAGCGTAGCCACGGGTACGAGAGGCGGCCCTGACCCCCTGGACTTGCGAGCCCTGGCAGTCGTGGTAAGATAGGAATACACCACCCCAGTTGCAGCTTCTTACGGATACCTACGGTTGATCATGCTGACAGTACAAATTCCATGTCAGTTTAACGAACTGGAAGCAGGTTAATCACGATTTCATCAAGATTTGCTTTGATCCACATCGTGGATCAATTGCGATGGGATCAGAATACTCTTCTATAAGAGATAAATAAAGAAGTACATAGACGATTGTTCACGACATACTTACATGGGGGAAATCCTTAAGAGTTTGTTGCAGTTTGTCATGGTCTGACCATCACTACTCCAACTCCCCCCGTCCACCATCCTCCACCCCAACCCCTCCCTCCCCCCTCCCCCATTTTAAAAACAATGTTTCCTAAGAATGAAAATATTTCATCTCCCAGAGAATTTATCACGTATATTGCCAATCTCCTCCTTCCTTATGTTTCCTCTCCCCCTCCCCCTCTCCCTCTCTCCCCTACCCCTTTTTCATTCATTTTTGTTCATCAACAAGCGTACTTCATCCTCCCCCCCCCCAATCACCTACAGCCCTCTTCTACTCTACCACCCTTTCCCTCTTTTCCTCTTTCTCTTTTATGTATAACCATACGTTTATAAGCAGAAGGAAATGCTACTCCATTGTTTAATCATGCTATCCAGATTCGGTTGTGGGTGCATGTATGTATTCATATATATATATATATATATATATATATAGAGAGAGAGAGAGAGAGAGAGAGAGAGAGAGAGAGAGGAATGCTACACACAAAAAGTTTGCTACACACAAAAAGTTAAGGATCACTTTCACAAACATTCATAACTGTCAAAATAAGAAAGTCAATGCGTTGAAGTTTGGCCAACATTTAATTCCATTCTTTAGTGATAACGATACACAATTGCTTTCAATCTCGAGCAATCGTTTGGTGTGTACATTTGATTAAAGTGGGTACGTATCCAAATTTGATTTCCCAAAGTCATTGAAATCACAAGACAGGGCATACTGATGCTCCTAAAAGCTCAGTAATGCGTGTAACCACCATGGCTGTTCTGGCACTCGACGCAGCGAGTCCTCATCGAGTTGACCAGGTTGGTGAAGATCCTCTGCCACTCAGCCTGCAGCATCTGGTAGAGGTGTTGGGCATCCCTGGGAGGGGGGGGGGGGGGTGGCTCCTCACTTTGTGATCCAGCTCATCCCAGAGGTTCTCAATCGGGTTGAGATCGGGACTGCATGCTGGCCACTCCATTCTGTTGACTCTAGACTGCTGCAGGAAGTCGTTGACCACCCTTGCCCTGTGGGGGCGAGCGTTGTCATCCTGGTAGACAGCCCTCGGTCCCATCTGCTGCAGTCTAGGCACAGCCAGCGGTCGAAGGATCTCATCCCGGTATCGGATGCCAGTCAGGTTACCCTGTACATGATACAAGGGTGTTCTGTGGTGAAGGCTGAAGGCCCCCCAGACCATTACAGAACCTCCACCAAAGGCCACCTTTTCTTGGACAGTGGCGTCAATAAAGCGTTGCCCTGGGCGCCTCCAGACCCTCAGTCGGCCGTCGTTGTAGTGAAGGCGGTTCCGTATGGTCTGCTGGCTGATGTTGACGTTAGTAGCCATCCTGAACTGCCTTTGAATGATGCTGGAAGAGGCTGTTCTTGTCTGCAGGGCTTGTCGTTCAATGAGACGATCGTCACGTGGGGTTGTCTTCTTCGGTCGACCAGATCTGCGTCTTTCATGGACAATCCCAGTGGCTGTGAAGCGTTGAATCAGTCGGACAATGACCGAGATGGACACATGAAGTCGCCTGGCCACTTCTCGCTTGGGAACACCATCTTGGAACCATGCAACAGCTCGTCCCCTATCCAACTCGCTTAATTTTCGTCGTGGAGGCATTGTCAGATCAGGCCTACTACTACTGGTGGAATGTCTTCTTATAAAGCCAAGCGAGCGACAGCATCTCACACATAAACAGCAGTGCTTGCACGTGCATAATGGTTTTTCCATCTGGCAAGTGCAATGTGTTCAGGCAGAACGGTCCAAAACAAGGTCATTTTTCGCAAGTTTCCGCTTTTTCCGTTTGCGGCCCAGCTCAGTAGGAGAGAATCCCGTGCAATTTTCGCACTAACACAACATCGCCCACTTACAGCTGAACAAGAATTCATGACAATTTGGCTGGACTAAGAAATAAATAACAGTAGCGAACCGAGTTTATTACGCACCTGTTTTCACATACCGATCCTTAACTTTTTGTGCGTAGTATATATATACAATAAATTACAATAAAATTACAATAAACTACAATAAACTAATAAATTCCAAGGATAAGTACCGAGCACCATTCCAGCAACTTACAGAGCAGCTGGGTGTTGCAATGACTGCAAGAAATATTCAGTTGCAAGAAATATTCAATTCATTTTCAATATAAAATTATATATAATACGCATACTTTTTTGTTGTCATGTTTACCTGCAGATGGGACTTTGAGGTGACATTGGGTAGTGTCAGGGCTGATTCCTCACAGTGGGTCAACAGAGGACGTCGTTCACAACGTGATGGTGGTATCCGCCAGCATGAGATATCACGATTCAGTAACAGACCAAAGCTGCCCTGCAAAGCCCATGATACAGATAGGAAAGAAATCACGTTGTGACTTTAAATAAAAGATTTGGCTGTATGCATTCTATATGCTTTTGTGAACTGAAGTTGCACAACTTTGCTCTATACAGACGAAACAAGCAGTTTATTCTAATAAATTGTACATTAAGCTTTTCATTGTCATTTCACTTATGTGCTGCCCCCTCCCCCCGTACTCCCATCCCCTTTCCCCTCTCCTTTTAAAGCCAGGTTTGATGCTGTGGTGTAGTTTAGTTACAGTTAACTTTTTGGGATTGTGAAATTTGTGATGCATTGTTTATTAAAAGTTTTTTTGTTTTTGTTTTCTGTTGATTAAATTCCGTTGCGTTGTAGTTTTGTCGATTTATGTTTATTTTCTACCTCCTGCTGTATGGGAAGTGCAAATACTAAATCTCTCCTCTCTCTCTCTCTCTCTCTCTCTCTCTCTCTCTCCTCTCTCTCTCTCTCTCTCTCTCTCTCTCTCTCTGCATGACAGGTAATGGCGTTCGGATAGCAAGTTCTGCTGATTGATGCGAGAGATGTTGTTTTATACAGTGATGTTGTAAGTGATCAGTGACGGTAAAAGTGACAATGGTGGACTTGCTGATGTGGATAGCCATTATCGCATTTTGAGGCTGGCTGAACGATAGGGTCAAACGTCATACAAAATGAGGTTGACACCACTCTTCACTCCATGGCACTTGGCCCATCCAGGATCAGCGGCAAATTGACGGTAGCAGCGGCAGTGGAGGGCATGTCCCTGACGGTGGAGCGGCAGTGGAGGGCATGTCCCTGACGTGGAGCGGCAGTGGAGGGCATGTCCCTGACGGTGGAGCGGCAGTGGAGGGCATGTCCCTGACGGTGAAGCGGCAGTGGAGGGCATGTCCCTGACGGTGGAGCGGCAGTGGAGGGCATGTCCCTGACGGTGGAGCGGCAGTGGAGGGCATGTCCCTCGCAGCGGACCAAGCCGAGAACGACTGGGGTCAACGATCGCAGCGGGTCGTCCCCGTTTATTGTCACTGGCCAACATAGTTGCAGTGACGCAGCTGCGCCACGCGGAGGGCGTGCGCAAGGTTGGCCTGCATGTTGTGCAAGGTTGGCCTGCATGTTGTGGCAAGAAACGGGCGGTGAAGTAAACGACGGAATGCTTCAATCACCACAAGAAAACAGGACAGGTCCGACGACCCAAGTCAGTGGGCGTTTCTAAATCATGATGTTGGAAACCTATAAAGTAGACTGAATGATTGAAAAAAATTAAATCATGTACATACATTTGATTTTGTCTCCCTCACTGAAACGTTTCTCCACTTATATCACTCTGGTACATTTGAAGTGTCATGTATCAGCGAAAAAATTATCAGTTCACGGAAGGAATTCTGGAGGTGTGTTGTTGTCAATGACAAAGTTTACAAGAAAAGTGAAAGACGCAATGTTCGATTCTGACCATGTTCTTGCTGTAAAATAGATAAAAATGTATGTAGCATCGACAAAGATGTTATCTCGGTTGCCTGCTAGTTTCCAAAATAAGGCCTTATCAGCAATGATAAACTGATGAAAGATGGTATTCTAATAATAGAAAAAGCCCTATTGTAATAATAAAGAAAAAAGAAAATGGGTGAACTACACTTCATGATCATGGGAGATATGAACGCCAGAGTAGGTCACGACCAAGCTGAAATACAATTATGATAAACAATGTTAGCTATATGCAGAATGGTGATGTAGATGACGACAATTGTAACGTTATATATTCCGTTACTAATACGTTTGATAAACATTACTAGACTTCTGTTTGATGGTCAATTTGAGAGTCTTAAATGGTTTTGTGATGGTATTAATACGGGTGGGTATACGTTTGAGTCTCCATGAATTGTAATTGACTATGTTCTGTCTCACTGTCGTTTTTTTTTGTGGTTACGTTTTGATTCACATATTGGAAATCGTGTTTATTCGTGGCACTTACCAGTTCAATAATATGGAGAAATTAATGTTTCAGTTCAGGGAACAGGCATTCATAACAGCAGTGTGAAGAAAACAATTGTCTGGGCAGATGAAGATGCTCGTGTAGTCCAAAAAGAGTTTGAATGTGATGAATATCAAGATAGCAGGCAGAAAGCCTGTTAATCATTACATATTAATGCGAATGAGAGTCAGTCTATATTTCTCAGTTGTTTTAGCGGAGCTGCATCTTGTATGATTCGAGTTCTCGGCAGAGGTAACAGAACATGTAATAGCTGGTTTCACACACACACACACACACACACACACACACACACACCACACACACACACACACACACACACACACCACCACACACACACACGGACGGACGCATGCACACTTGCAGGTGCACATACCCCGGTGAGATAGCTGGACTCAGTTCAGTTCAGTGGTTATTAAGTCTTTCATCGCCAGATGATATTAGACACATAGCTGGACTCTCCGGACGTGTAATATGACTCATCTTTGCTAAATACCTTTTTCAAAGCTAAATGAAAAATACGTATTCCTTCCTGCCTCGACCTCGTAACATTAGCCACGCTTCGTTTGCTGGGGTTTAGTCTGTACATAAACATGAATTTCAAACATCGTTTGGTTTATTTCACAATATGCTTCAGCTAATTAAATGTTCAAATCTGTTTGAGGGCATGGAAGAATTAAATAACCTCGATTCTAAAAATAGTAATGACTGTTTCTTGATTAATCATTCATTCGGTAACAAGCATATATTTTGTATGTTTTAAAACCATGTGTTGTCCCCCAGTTCCATACGAAATGTGTTAAAGCCAGCAGAATTAGATAAGAAGAGCAATATTACCGAAACCTTTAAATGAACGTAATCATTGCTCCAGACATTCTTTCCCTTCTCCATATCGTTGCATGTATGTTCGATAGACACGCACAAAAGAATTGTGCGGTATAAGTAAGATTTCAAAAATGTTCTTCCACTTTCTTCATTTTTCTTTCTGCCAACATCATTTCACATTTGTGCATGTTCTGTCACTTTTCTGTCCTTTTCTTTTATTCTGCGCCTTTCGTTGTCTGTAGATAGTTTGAATGAAAAAGAAAAGACCACTTACCGAGTTTGTCCCCCTGAAAAATGAAAATGCTCTGTCTGTCTGTGTCTGTCTGTCTGTCTGTCTGTCTGTCTCTCTCTCTCTCTCTCTCTCTCTCTCTCTCTCTCTCTCTCTCTCTCTCTCTCTCTCTCTCTCTCTCTCTCTCCCACAATCCATTTGGACTTTTTAGCATCGAAACATTCCACGTGTAATGTTGATACATAAGGGTGTTTTAGATAATGATGACGTTATGGTCCATGAAGGAAAGGTTTATTTAGAAAAAAAACATTTGAAGTGGTGACAATGAGAGTAATGAAAATGAAATCGCCAAACGCATTGGTGATCGCAGAATGATCGCAGAAAACCATTTGCAAATCATTAAACGACTTCAGAACGAACCTGAAACAAAGCAAAGTCCAAAAATGAGTCATAACGCTCCACGGACACTCAGTAAGGTCAGGTAATGTTGCTTATAGCCAGCCAACCGCAAAGGACCATATCAGGGCTGTCACCACGTTAAAAATCAACTCACAAATCATTCATTCACACAATTCTTTAAAATACATCTTCTAAAACCCATCCGAAATTCTGTTAAAAAAAAAATCTGTCCACCGTAAAATCTCAGATCCGATGAACTCAGCCCGAACTAAACTGAAACAATTGATAAAGAAGAACAATCATAAAGCATTGTCTCTAATGCATGAACCAAAAACATAAAACGTCAAAATGGAAAATGTAGGCAATTAACAACAAAAAACAACAACAAAACGAAAAAAAAAGACAAAAAGAAAAAAAAAAGCATCATAAAACATTGTCTCTGCATGGCATGTAATAATACTCTCTCTCTCTCTCTCTCTCTCTCTCTCTCTCTCTCTCTCTCTCTCCTCCTCCTCTCTCACACACACACACACACACACACACTCTCAGAGAATCGTACACACACACACACACGCACTCCCCCTCTCTCTCTCTCTCTCTCCTCTCTCTCTACTCTCTCTCTCTCAACACACACACACACACACACACAGCACGCACGCACGCACGCACGCAACGCACACGCACGCTGCACGCACGCACGCAACGCACGCACGCACACACACACACACGAAATACACACACACACACACACATATATATATGTATGTATATATGTACACACACAGATTAATAATAACAATAAATTCCAAGGATAAGTAACCGAGCACCATTCCAGCAACTTACAGAGCAGCTTGGTATTGCAATGACTGCAAGAATATTGAATTATAAACAAAGCTTGCTCTTATGTCTTAGATTGAAGAAACAGTGGAAGATAAGTATTCATATCTGCAGTGGTAGATAATTCTGCCTAACTAACAGTATATGTGCTTGAGTGGGTGAATGGGGAATAATGCGCTGAGGGCCAGTTCTTGGAATGAATCCGCAAGGGACTAAATTACAATAAACTAATAAATTCCAAGGATAAGTAACCGAGCACCATTCAGCAACTTACAGAGCACTTGGTGTTGCATGACTGCAAGAAATATTGAATTATAAAGAAAGAACTGGCCCTCAGCGCTTGTGTCTTTAGAGGTTATCTTTTTATATTTTCTACTTTTCACAACCAAATGTGGCTTGTTTGCTCTTTCATGATTTTCTTTTGCTTCTTAGGTGGCACCTTTGGTTGTTGTTTTTTTTTTGAAAACTCAACAAACATACTACGGTATTGCACACCAACCTTTTTCTGGGATAGCATTCTTCTTAAAACCGAAAAGGCAGAGGAGTCAAATTACCACTTTCCTCGGTCACTGAGGAGAAACAATCAGGTTTCGAAATACCGGTATCTGAACCAGGAGTTATATGTTAGTGAGTTTCTCCCCATTGGAGATTGTCTCTCCCTTGGAGACTATAAGCTTACTGAAGGTTCATTTTGAGAAACATTTATTATTTCCCATTCACCCACTCAAGTACATACTGTTAAGCAGAATTATTTACCACTGCAGATATGAATGCTTATCTTCCACTGTTTTTCAATCTAAGACATAAGAGCAAGCTTTGTTTATAAAACACACAACACACACACACACACACACACACACACACACACCCCCACACACACACACACACACAATACCAACATGCATACATATATTGGGCGAGTGCTCTACTCTCTCTCTTTCTCTGTGTGTGCGCGCGCGTGCGTGTGTGGTGTGTGCGGGCATGCGTGCGTGTGTCTGTGTATGCGTGTGGGCTATTAATACAAACCTGAATGCTGGCAGTGATCGCCATGAACACCTTTAGGACATCGACACATTGGTCCGGTAGTTGAATTGACACAAGTGCCATTGCCACACTCCAAGCTGCCACAATATCTGTTAAGACAGAATGTGCTTCATGTATCGAGAACGTTAACAATGTGATCCGCCTATCGTTTAAACCGTCGGTTATAATTAAACCATCTGTAATGGGAAAGCGTCCTTACTACAGTTAAGTTATTTGCTCATCTATTTAGCCATTTTAACAACGCTTTAGTATACTTTAATTTCTGTCCATCTATTTAGCCATTTGTTTCGGAGAGAAATCCTTTGTATTATTAAATGTTCTGCCCATCTATTTAAGCATATGTTCACAGAGAATATTCTTAGTATGATTCAGTGATCTGCATATCTTTTAAGCCTTCAGAGGTGACTGAAGCAGACTGTGAAGAGAGTAATTATGTGACCCGCCGATCATTTAGCCAGCTATGAAGCGCTTAGTATCATTAAACCATTTCGGCATCTATTTAGGCATTATCTAGAGAAAACAGGAAAACCAACATTCAGTCTATACCGGATCGGTCATCGCCTCGGTCATCATGGGCCGCGCCTTTCGCTGGGTACCAGGGGCGATTGTAATGCCGAGAAACTGAATTCGTGCCAGAAATAAGATTGTCATCAGCACACGAATGTTAGAACACCGAAACAAGCAGGAGGATTGTAAGAGCTTACACATGAAATGGAACGATACTTTCAGAACAGCTTGGGACTTTGCAAAATAAGATGGAAGAACTTTGGAGAAACAAGCATTCACGAAGCCAAGTTTACTTCAGTGGAAGAGAGGACAGACATGAGCATGATGTATGTTCCCACGATCACAAAGACTGTAAACGCTGTCATGGAATAGCCAGCCAATTTCATGCAGTATAATTATACGGCAACTAAGAGGAACCCCCCTTTTTTTCTGTCCCAACCTCTGCGCTACCTCAAGGCAGTACCCACGCCGCTCATTCCGACACCGTCCACAGCCATAGCCCGGCTGGCCCCGCCGAAGTCCGGCACCAGCAATCCACAGGAGCAGTAATGTCAAGTCGTTAAGAGGCAACCACGGAGGAGACACTGTACTGCTGCCGAGTCACTTCGGTGGTGTTTAGTGCGCCTGTTCTGATCTAACATACGCAGGACACACCTACTAAGCCCCCTACTGACGACAATAATTGCTTAGTCGCGAGCCGGTGAGTGAGCTACGCCTCCGGGGGCGCCACACGTCGTCCACGACAGCCCCATTGACTCGCCGATACCGTGCCCGACGGAAGCAACCAAGGCCACAGACGCGAGAGGACATCGAAATTGAGGTCACATGAAGCAGGCATGAAGGCCACAGAATTGAGACATTTTTTTTCAATGCTGATCAATGGAATGAGATATTAAGATGATGCTACGGGTTTCCATTCGTCTGGACTACATGACAGGGCTGTACCTACGCTTCCTTCATAATATATCTGGCGTCAACCAGCCCGAGAGATACAGGCACCTGTATCGCCATCAACAAGCGTAAGCCCAACTTCGAGTACAGTGATGACGTGTAGATTCTTCTATGACCAACTACAGGAAGTCGTAGATCAAGTTCCCAAGAAAGACATACCAGCAGTACAAGGAGACTAGAAACGCCAAGATGAAGAGCCTACAAACTGAAGGGGCCCATGCGGAATTTTGCAACAGCGAGACGAATGACAGACGCCTCGACTACTAGAGTTCAGTTTTACAACCTCCTAATGGCAGACACATCTGGACTGCACAAAGCATTTGAAGATGGACATGCACACCTAAATGGACAATGCCACAACCAATTGATGATATCATGGTGAAGAGACGTTTCAGTCGAGCGTGAACATCACAAGTACGCAGCTCCCGGGAGCTGATGTAGGAAGTGACCATGACTTGCTGATGATGACTTTCCAATTACGCCTGAAGACAATCAGCAAACAGAGCATACACGGTGCAGATTAACCTCGAAAGCTGAAGGACCATGACGTAGCTCAGGCCATGTAGGCAGGAAATTTCCAGCACTAGCCATCCTTGATGTGAAGCATGATACAGACTTCATGTAGTAGTCCGTCTGGAGCCCACGAAGACGATGGTCTGTGTAATCAGCGATGACAATGACAGCGCATGTGACTCGGCAGCCTGAAGCTGGAAGTACACAGGCGCCCAAAGGTGTCACATCGATGGTCTAAGTTTGGGACTGAGGAGGACGAGGCTCCGTGTTGTCTGTCCCTTGCAGCGGCGAGACGCAGTCTTCTGTCCTCTTCGAAGGCAGCTATTGCTTTGAAGGTGAGGGACCTCCAAGATGATCCGGCAGCAGCGAGGGTTTCGAGCTCGCGAGGTTGGATGCCACACCATCTAAGATTGCTCTTAAGGTATCTTTGTATCTCAGTTTGGGCCTTCCCTGTCTAAGTGAGCCTTCCTTTAGCTCACCATACATCAGCTGTCGTTCATTCTGATGACCTGCCCAGTCCAGCGTAGCTGAGCCTTCAGCAACATTGACTCAATGCTTGTCAAGCCAGCTTTGTCCAACAAAGGGTGTTGGAGTTTGTACTGGCAGCGAATGCCCATACTCATGGAACTGCTCTAGCTCCTTGATATGCTTTCGATACAGGGTCCACGTTTCACATTCATACAGTAGTGAAGAAAGGATTAAAGCCTTGTAAATCTTAAGCTATGTAGACAGTCTTATGCCTTTCTGCTGGAGGACTTTCACTTTTAATCTTCGGAGGGCCTGGCTGGCTTTCTGGATCCTGGGCATGAACTCTTTGATCTGTGAACCATCTGCAGAGATAACGCTGCCCAGATACTTAAAGCTCTCCACGCACTTCAGTTGGACTCCATCAATGGTAATGACTGGCTAGAGCTTGGCTGTGTTAGGCTGGCTTGGACCAGGACCTCCGTTTTTTTTCAAGACTGATTGTCAGTTTGAACAGCTTGAATGCGTTTGCAAAATGGTCGACAGTGACCTGCAGGTGTTTCTCCTTGTGTGCCCTGAGAGCACAGTCATCCGCAAAAAAAGGCTTCAAGGATGAGTTTCTCCAGGGTCTTGGAATGAGCAGCAAGCTGACGGATGTTGAACCGGATCCATCTGAGCGATACTTGATGCATAGACCCAAATCCAGATCTTTCAAAGCATGGAGAAGGAGCTGCATGAAGAAAATGTTGAATAACATGGGGGCGAGGACACACCCCTGTTTCACTCCATTTGAGATGTTGAAAGAGTTTGTGGATTCACAATTAGAAAGGACATATCCAGTCATATTGTGGAAGTCTTATTAAGGCGGTGAACTTGTGTGGACAACTCGGCTTCATCAGGATGGTCCACAAAGCTTCTCTGTTGATAGTGTCAAAAGCTTTGGTCAAGTTTACGAACACTGCGTACAAGTCCATCTGATGCTCAATGCATTTCTCCTGGACCTGTCGCACAGCTAACACCATGTCTATGGTACTGCGGCCAGGGCAGAAACTACACTGGGCTTCAAGAAGGTTGCCTTCAGAGATGTTGTTTACGAGCCTGTTGAAGAGGATGCTGGCAAGTATCTTTCCGTGAATGGAGAGTACAGAAATTCCTTTGTAGCTGCCTCAGTCTGATTTTGCCCCTTTGTTCCTATAAAGTGCCATGGTAGTGGCATCACGGAGGTTTGCTGGCATGGCTTCTTCCTCCCAGATGTTTGCGAGGACGACGTGGAACGCTCAAAGCTGTGGTTCCCAGTGCTCTATGCAATTCAGCAGGAATTCCATCTTTTCCAGGCGCTTTTCCGCAGTTCATCTGCTTGCAAACCTGACTTCATCCCATGCGTGGTAGGTCGAGGTCCACCTGTATAGGCTTCTAACGTATCTGCTGTATAGCTTCCTGGTCAACAGTGGATGCCCGGTTTAGAGGTTGGCT
The DNA here is from genome assembly GCA_018398815.1 of Conus ventricosus. Classification (NCBI taxonomy): domain Eukaryota; kingdom Metazoa; phylum Mollusca; class Gastropoda; order Neogastropoda; family Conidae; genus Conus; species Conus ventricosus. The sequence continues at coordinate 12,923,897 of CM031625.1, read as the reverse complement.
GAAGTGCTCTTCCCACCTTGTGCTGATTCTTTCTTGTCCTTGATAATGGTAGAACCATCAGCAGAAAGCAGAGGGCTGTTCCTCCTTTTGAGGGACCGTAGATAGCCTTAATGGCATTGAACAGCATCTTAGAGTTGTCAGTGTCTGCGTATAGCTGCACTTCATCGGCCTTCTTTTCCCACAGTATGGTTCGGAGTTCTTGTGGGACTCTGGCTTGACAGTCCTTGAATCTGTCACGTCGTGAAGAACAGTTGGGGTGGTTCTGCCAGTCAGTGTAGGCCTTATTCTTCTTGTCCAGCAGTGCTTGAACGGCCTCATCATTTTCATCAAGCCAGTCTTGATGAAACCTCCTCTTTGGGCCTATCACTGTCTTGGCTGTCTCTGTGACCGCGTCTTTGAATTGGTTCCATTTTTCCTCTGGTCCTCCAGAAAGTGGTCCTGTCGCCTCAAACTTGTCATCAAAGCTGGTTTAGAATTCCTGCTGGTATCTGGTGACAGAAGTCTAGCTGTGTTGAAGACTACTTTAATGAGCTTTGGGCGCTTATGATGGAGAGAGACTGTGCGCATGTTAAGTTTAGCCCTGACAAACTGGTGATCCGTCCACCAATGTCGCCACGCAATGCTCTGGTGATGAATACGTCGCTGTTGTCACGTTGGCGGATGATGATGAAGTCGATGAATTGCTGTGTTTAGACCTGGGTGCACCCACGTCGTTTTGTACTTATCAGCCTCCCTGAACGTTGTGTTGGTTATCAGCAGGTCGTACTCTGCACATTTGCTCAGTAGAAAAAGGCCATTACTATTCATCTTCCAAACTCCATGCTTACCTATCATTCCTTTCCATTGGTTACAGTCTCTGCCAACTCTGGCGTTGCAAAAAAGAATCCAATAGCACCCCCTAAGCACCCTTGGTGGTGAGAACACCACAGTATTATGGACTGTGGTGTATCTCTATTTGACGCCAGGAGCGCAGACACAACCAGCCGTGTCTTCCTGATGAGTTCCGACCCAACGGACGAAAGGCTTCGGAGCAGGCAATACAAATATATCTGCCTTCAAAAGTGATTGCGATGGTTCCCTTATGCAGCTAGTGGAGAGTTTTCATATCTGTAATATATTTTCTTAATTTCATGTTCCCAGTTTCTCCATCTTCCCACCCCCCCCCCCCCCCCCCCTTCCTCCTTAAGTCCAAATCTGTGCCAAGTCATTACTATGAAGACAGTTCAGCTGTTGGCCTGCGCTTGTTTTCTCCCCCACTATTAGATTGTTCGTCTATGTATTTGTATGACTTTATTCAAGTTTAAAAGGCTGTGCCAGTCTTGAATAAAAGTTACTCTGTGTTAGGTTTTCTTATGGGAGCAAAAGTTACCCCACTTGTTTACTGTTTATAATCTAAAACATTTAGGTCGTTTACATAAAAGGGCCATTCACTTAATTCATTTGAAATCTTGTTCCTTGACAAAGATGTTACAAAATTAAATATTCTTCCTTTTAAAGAAGACTCCTGTTTCAGCAAATACTATTATGACAATGTAATGAATGGATCAGCTCCGAAGAAAATCACTTGAAAGCTTTGTCCTAAAAAAATAGACACACACATAAACTGTCTTTTTACGGACCCCGAAATCATCTTTATAAATCAAGTTTTGTATACTCTGGAGGGATCACATGGAATGATTGTCCTTCCCCTTTAAATCATGTCCCTCAAAACAGACATTGAATATGAGTATTGTTCTATGAATAAGTTTATTGATGCTGTAATATGAGTATTGTGTGTATGAATGAAGTTATGTGCTTTCAATGTTGCTGGTCATTTTCCCCGTTGCTGCTGTACTTTGTTGTTTTTATGAGGGCAGGATGTAAAAAAAAACTTGACAGCTTATTCTTCAATTCTCAATAAAGTATTTTGACTTGACTTGACTTCACACAGACACACACACACACACACACACACACACACACACACACACACACACACACACACACACACGCGCGCATACGCTTACAGGCACATCATGCACACACACATCCGCTCGCACACAACACACACACATGGGCCCGTGCCCCCCCCCCCCCCCCCCTCACCCCCCCCCCACATATGTACATTGACATACAATGATAAAATGGCGCAACTAGTGTGGTAGGTACTCAAGGTCTGACCAGCGCGTTGGGCTAATGCGTAGGTCAGACATCTGCTAGGTCGTAGTCACGAGACTCTCTCTTAAATTCTCTCATTTTAGTTATTAATTCATTTATTCATCAGCTTTTAATCATGCGCAGTGTGGTCTTAAAACTTAACCGATGTGGTGTAGCTTATATGGACTGGTCCGCACGCAGTGACGCCTCCTTGATGAAACTGAAATTGAAACTGTCAGTTAAAACAAAAATCTTGCTTTTCATCAGGAGGCTGGTATTGATTCTCTCCAGGGACTGCCCCAAATTGGACAAAGAGAAAACAGGCAAACAAGTATGGGCATATTCTCAAAACCCTTCATTATCTGGCCGTGTTATACGTGACCCTCTGGGTCTGGCTTGGGGCCCTAGGGCGCCATAGGATCTCAAGTTAGACCAGAGATGATCAGTAACACGGACAGATGCGAAGAGTTTTGTGGATTGTATGCGTGGAAAATGACGTTATTGAAAACGATCAGGAAAACACAGAATTAATCTGAAAAGTTTTATAAACTAGTATTAAAAACAGATAATCCATAAGGGGTGGAGGTTGGGAGTGAAAACGTATTTGAACACAAGGCCAGAATTTTTACGTAGTACGCATGTGAGATTAGCTTTGGTGGATAGTAGCTAATTCACTACCCCACGCTATCCCTCTAGTCTATCGTAGTTGAATGGGGTGGGGGTGGGGTCAAGTCAAGTCAAGTCAAGTCAAGCCAAAATTTTATTTCCAGATGGAACATTGAATAAGCAGAGAAACTGCTTTTTTACATCAAGCCATCATAACAAACAAAGAAACTTGAATAATAAAATAATGAAAACGAAGAAATACAAATCAGCGGAAAAGTGCGAGGGAGGTGGTGAGGGTAGAATCTGAGGGGGATGAGGAGGGGAGAGGACATAGGAGGAGGGAGGGGGTAGGATGGAGGCGTGGGGGTGGAGGGAGAGGGAGTACAAAAAAAAATAAATTCAAGCCTATTATAGTTATCATATCAAGGAAGTAACAAGACAGAGAGAGAGAAAGCGACAGACAGACAGACGGACAGACATAGAGACAGATAGAGAGAGTTAAGTTATATACAATATCAATACATTGTCTACAAAGCATACACACGCATAAACAGACATGTACATAGGCATAAACATATACACAAGGATATATCATGTAAAATCACTGAAGAGTTATTTCAAGGGAATTTGAGAAAATATTGATTGCTAACCATCCATGAGATGCTTTTTCAGATTTTTGTTAAACTGATTTTTGTTCTTTATGTTTTTCAAAGTGATTGGTAGCTTGTTCCATACATTTCCACCGGAGTACAAAAGACTAGATTTATAAAGATTATTTCTTGGTCTAGAAAAGGATAATAAATGTCTATGTCTATAAGTGTTAGTTGCAAATGAATCTCTTATCTTTTTAGGAGCATATCCGTTTGTAACATTATGCATGCATACTGCCTCATTGAACAAAAGTTTGTTGTAGAAGGTTAACATATTAAGTTGTTTATAGTCTTCTGTTGTTAGGGTGCTTGATTTTAGTAATACTAATTTTAATGCTCTTCTATACATTCGATGAATAATTTTCAAGTTGGCTTCACTGCAGTTATCCCATAGGGTTGATGCATAATCAATGATTGATAGAAATGAGCACAGAAAAAGAGCTTTCGAGAATGGGTGTCCAGGAAGTTCCTAATCTTGGCTAATTGAAGTAATTTTTTTGAGAGACGTTTCCCCATTGACGTTATGTGGTCGGTCCATGTTAAATCTTTATCAATTATTACTCCTAGTAAATTATGTGAGTCGACTTCTTCTATTTTTTGGTCAGATATAAACAGTGGTGGAAATTTTGACTTCATCTTTTGTCTTTTTTGTCGGGCACATACAAACATGCACTTGGTTTTGCTTGCATTTAAGGACATATGGTTCAACTGAGTCCATTCGATAAGTTTTTTAACATCGTTTTGGAGTTTACTAGCTAATCTATATGGATCTGAATCACTGGAATGAAGAGATGTATCATCGGCAAACATTTCGCATTTACTTTCAAGAAAATAAGGTGAATCATTGACGTAGACAGTAAACAGTAGTCAGCTCAATACAGAGCCTTGTGGTACACCATATTTGATAGACATTAAATTTGACGTTTTATTGTTGACTGTTACTGATTGTTTCCTATTACATAGGAATGATGACATGAGATTTATTAATTCTGGAGTTAATTTGTAGAGTTCCAGTTAACGCAACAGGAGAGAATGATTTATTACATCAAAAGTTTGTTCAAAGTCTATAAAGAGAACACCAGTAAATTTATTTCATTTATGCTACATAAGAGGCTATCAATAAGCTGCACAAGGGTTGTATGGCAGGAATGATTTTTACGGAAACCAGATTGATCGTCGTGGAGTAAATTGTTTTTAGTAAGGTAAAAATATAGTAAATTTTGCAAGTGTTTCTCAATAGGTTTAGATAAAGCAGATAAAATAGAAATTGTTCTATAGTTTGAAAGCATTGACTTATCGCCAGATTTATAAAGTGGAATTACTTTAGCTTCCTTAAATTTCAAGGGAAAGGTCTGTTTCTCTATGCATAAATTGTACAAATACGTTAGTGTATCAGTATTTATGGATGACACGTTAGTGTATCAGTAATTATGGATGACATGTTACACATAGCATGCACCCTGCGTGAGAAATGGAAAGAATGAAGGAAGTAAGAAAAATGAGTGATCGATATTGAACGATACTGACTGGATGACACGGGAAACGACTGAATGAAGCGCCAGCTGGCAGCTCTTCAGTCGGCACTACCCAGGTAGGCAGCCCGTTGTGTAAACGAGTGTGGATTGTAAAGCGCTTAGAGCTTGGCCCCTAGCCGAGAATAGGCGCTATATATAAGTATTCATTATTATTATTATTATTATTAATTATTGGACATGAAATCTTTAGTACTTTTGCATCTAAACCATCTAGATCGCGTGTACCTGATTGTTTTAAAGATGAAATACTTTTACTAACGTTCATAACAGTAAATGGTTGGAGGGTAAGGAAAAGTAATATCTTTTAAATGAAGGTAGTGTTTTAAATGCTCAAGGTCATTTTCATTGGACCTATCATGTGATTATTTTTTTTCTTTGATACTAGCAAAATGGTTGTTTAACTGATCTGCAGTTACATCTGTGATAATTTCTGATTTCTTGAGACTTGTTTATTATTCAACATGGGGTGGGTGTATCAGTTTGGAATTAAACCAGGATAACGATAACGACGATGTGCTGGATAAGTTTGTTCAAAGAGAGGAGGGAGGGGAAAAGGTCAGGCTTAAAGCCACTGTTACTTCCCTCGCCACCCCATGCACGCGTATGGAATATTTAAGCGTAAGGCTGTGATTATAGGGTGGGGGAGGGAGAGGATATTGGACAGAAGGCAAAGTCTCTCCCCAATCAAATGTTATGTATGTTTGTTGAAGGTAATGGAGGGAGTTAGAAATTCAGAACTGTCCAAAACAACACTCCACACCTGTGTGTGCTTGATATAATTGTTGAAAAGGGGAGGGAGGAGTTTAAACGCAAGTCCAAAATCACATACATCCTCTTTTCCGCCTTGTGAGAGTGTTTTAGGCTTTGGGGGTAAACTGAGTGAGTTGCATTTGGACATAATGTTTATAAGATGTGAACAGTATTTGAGGCGGGGGGGGGGGGGGGGGGGGGGGGGGGGGCCGGGGGGGACTGAGTGAGTTGCATTTGGACATAATGTTTATAAGATGTGAACAGTATTTGAGGCGGGGGGTGGGGGGGGGGGGGGGACTGAGTGAGTTGCATTTGGACATAATGTTTATAAGATGTGAACAGTATTCGGGTACAAAGCCACAATTACTGTATCTATATGACATTAATTCAGGGGGAGGGTAGATGTGAACCTACAGCCAGAATCACTTCTTCGTCCCATTCCACCGGTCTGTTGAGTCTTTTAATGTGGGTGGGTGGGATGGCGGATGAACCTGGACAGAAGGTCAGTCATTCCACACCATTCGCTAGCTATGCTTGAGGAAAGAGGCAGGGAGAGGAGGGGAGGATACGTACAGGTGGGAAAGGTAGAGGGCCAAAATTGCACCCACCCCCAGCAAATGTGTGTTAGGCATTGTGACTTTGGTGTTGAGAATGGGGGTGGGAGGTGGCAGAAACTATGAACATATGGCCAGCATCACCACCTCCACCTGTAAATACACAAGGGGTGATTTTGGAACAGGAATTTGGCCTGATCTAAACACCTCCACGATGACTGTTTGAGGAATGTTCTTTCTTAACCATCGCGGTAATTTAAGAAATGAGGGTGCCGTAACGTTGGCATGTCCACAGATATCATTTTCTGATGATGTCCCTTTGCATAAGATAATCCCCAGAGCAAGGTCAGAGAAATATTATATTACTTTTCAGTGACTTACGCACGACTGTCAAGCTGGCATACATTGTTACACTGCTGGTGCAAGATGTGCATTGTGACAGCGCTGCATGCAGCATCCTGTTGTACTCACAGCACTGGCCTTCACACGCTATGAGGGTTGGCACATTGCATCTAAATGCTGCACGTATTTACAGCACTGGCCTTCACACGCTATGAGGGTTGGCACATTGCATCTAAATGCTGCACGTATTTACAGCACTGGCCTTCACACGTTATGAGGGTTGGCACATTACATCTAAATGCTGCACGTATTTACAGCACTGGCCTTCACACGCTATGAGGGTTGGCACATTGCATCTAAATGCTGCACGTATTTACAGCACTGGCCTTCACACGCTATGAGGGTTGGCACATTGCATCTAAATGCTGCACGTACAGTATTTACAGCATGGCCTTCACACGCTATGAGGGTTGGCACATTACATCTAAATTGCTGCACGTATTTACAGCACTGGCCTTCACACGCTATGAGGGTTTGCACATTACATCTAAATGCTGCACGTACGTATTTACAGCACTGGCCTTCACACGCTATGAGGGTTGGCACATTACATCTAAATGCTGCACTTATTCACATTACTGGCCTTCACACGCTATGAGGGTTGGCACATTACATCTAAATGCTGCACGTATTTACAGCACTGGCCTTCACACGCTATGAGGGTTGGCACATTACATCTAAATGCTGCACGTATTTACAGCACTGGCCTTCACACGCTATGAGGGTTGGCACATTACATCTAAATGCTGCACGTATTCGCTGCCAGGATGGAAGGGAGAGAGGAAAGGAGGAAGCTACGTCATGCAGAAGGATGGGTGATGTGCTTTTTCAGCTGGTCAAGGAATGGCCACTAATTAACGTCCATGCCTCCCTTCTCCACCCTTCACACACACACACACACACACACGCACGCACGCACGCACGCACGCACGCACGCACGCACGCACGCACGCACACACACACACACACACATGGAGTCAGACACACAAAACTGAACAGTCATTTTCGCTCAGAGAACAAAACGAACGTATCCCACAGTCACTTTATCAGTGAAAAATGAGAAATGATAGAGGTAACGAGTGCGGTGTGTGTGTGTGTGTGTGTGTGTGTGTGTGTGTGTGTGTGTGTGTGTGTGTGTGTGTGTGTGTGTGTGTGTGTGTGTGCGTGCGCGCGCGTCTGTGTGTGTGTGTGTTTCTGTGTCTGTGTATGTGTGTGAGAGAGTGAGAGAGAGGAAGAAAGAAAGAAGGGGTAAAGGGGAGGAAAAACGAAAGAAATGAAGACAGTATATTAACAAACTTCATTGATGTTACCTTTTTATACTACTGCGAAATAGGTTGAACAGCAATGAAAGAAAATACAGAAGTGTTTGATGACTAATAATAATCAAGAGTGAACAGACAGACAGAAATAGATAGAAGACAAATATAAGACATATAGACAAGAAGACAATGAGAGCTGAAGACAAGAAGATACCATACATTTGGGAAGGTTCGTTTTCTTGCAGACATCAACAATCTCGTCATTTCGGGAAGTCATCTTGAAGACACGTCTTGCCGACGTCACAGTCAGACCTTTTTCTTCCATGTTATCCAGCGCCATGGACAAGTCTTCCTCTTTTTCCTCTTCCACCACTCCCGCCAGGAACACCTCCATGCAGCCGCCTCTGGTCAGCACATAGGACAAGGAATGGCGTTTAGACAGTGCTGTTGAAATACCCTGGATATACGAATGTGGCTTTTACCGCCGCTATGGGCTGTAGCTGTGCTGTTGACTAATTCTCTGTCAATATCACATTCTACTGAAATGTTATCTGTTCCGTAATTTCGAAGAAATGAAAAGTAATCCATATCAAGTTAACATTATAAATAAAGCTATCTTTAAGCAAATAAAAAAGGTATCGAGAAGTGATCACTCATAACTGTTGAACATGTATCATTTTAACATGATCGGTCTGTTACTGCGCAGAGACCACTAATTCAAACGTGGTGTGTCACAAAACAGTCTACAATGAAATGTAAGCATTGCATCGAAACGGGATAAACCACCACATTTTCCATTACACAGTCAAACTGAAGCGAACTGAATGACTTTTAAGCCGCAAAAATCGTGGAATCTCTTACTGTGGAGGAGAAAAAAAAAATTGAAATGCTCAAGTGTATCATAGCGAACCAAACTGTTCGAATAGTAAGAGAACCAGTGAAAATCCTTGGAAGGTGGAAGATGAGCATGTGAAAGCCACAAAGAGGGGAAGCGAAACAAAGCAGAAGAAAACCTGAATGTATTGCACAATACGGGCGTTCCCGGGGCCTGCACTTCATGCTTATCATAAAGCTCCTATGGTCGCTGATATACAATATCAGTGCTAACATTGAATGAAAGTAATGCCAGGACTAACATAAACCGATAGGCAAAGACTTGTATCTAAAGGTATGAAGTGGTGGTCAAAGGCCTTGGGAAGGAAAAGGGAGACAATCAAGCCGTTGAAGAAGATGCCAAAAGAATCCAGAAGGCAGTCCTGCAAGCCAAACAGCGGCAATGGATTACTTGGGTAGCGTCTCTAAAGAAGTCTGAGGTGGAATAAGATGTACCATCAGTTTCACTTTCAGACTTGTAAATGACATGCTCTCAAATACAATCTTGGTGAAACGGGGTAAATCCCAAGACGCTGTATATCCACGTGACCAGGGCAGTGGAACATTCATTCATGCAAAGCAGCACTTACCAAAACAGAAGGTACACACAAAAGAACATCCAAGTGCATGAAGGGATTGCACACACAGTTAATACTACCTAAGGTACAGAACGCCACCAGAAGTCCCATCAACAACGTTTCACACGGCAAGAGGCAGCAAACTGAAATCTGCAGATGTGACATCTACAGCAGGAACAGATTTACTGGATGGAGTGAATGAATGGGAGCGCACAGAGGACCTTCCAATGACTGGGAGCGCACAGAGGACTTCAATGACTGGGAGCGCACAGAGGACTTCCAATGACTGGGAGTGCACAGAGGACCTTCCAATGACTGGGAGCGCACAGAGGACTTCCAATGACTGGGAGCGCACAGAGGACCTTCCAATGACTGGGTAGTGCACAGAGGACCTTCCAATGACTAGGAGCGCACAGAGGACCTTCCAATGACTGGCAGTGCACAGAGGACCTTCAATGACTGGGAGCGCACAGAGGACTTCCAATGACTGGGAGTGCACAGAGGACCTTCCAATGACTGGGAGCGCACAGAGGACCTTCCAATGACTGGGAGCGCACAGAGAACCTTCAAGATTTGACAAAAAAAAATATCCAGAAATCGTCAGAAAGACCAGCATGAAACCAGATTATGTACAGTAGTCCGGTCAGGTTCATCAACGTCTGATTGAACTCACAGTGTCATAAAAAAAAGCAGGCTGGAGAAGCTCACAGCTACAAGACTGAAATGCGTGCCGTCTAGCAGACTGAAATGCGTACCAGTCTAGCAGACTGAAATGCGTGCCAGTCTAGCAGACTGAAATGCGTGCCAGTCTAGCAGACTGAAATGCGTGCCAGTCTAGCAGACTGAAATGCGTGCCAGTCTAGCAGACTGAAATGCGTGCCAGTCTAGCAGACTGAAATGCGTGCCAGTCTAGCAGACTGAAATGCGTGCCAGTCTAGCAGACTGAAATGCGTGCCAGTCTAGCAGACTGAAATGCGTGCCAGTCTAGCAGACTGAAATGCGTGCCAGTCTAGCAGATTGAAATGCGTGCCAGTCTAGCAGACTGAAATGCGTGCCAGTCTAGCAGACTGAAATGCGTGCCAGTCTAGCAGACTGAAATGCGTGCCAGTGTAGCCGGTGGCGTGATGGAATCTGGCTTTCGATCCAAAGTCGTCATAATAGTGGTTGGAGGAAGAGGGGCTGTAGGCGTATCTGCCTGTCATCTCATGAAACAACTCTCAGAAGCAGCTGAAACGAGTTCTAGCTGATTGTGTCACGTAGGACCAAAAGTGAACTTGACGAGGCTTAAACTGTTTATGATACACCAGGTGGTCATGGTGGCCGGACAGCCGTCTCCAGGCCCTGGCCTCCAGGCGCCAGACCAGACAGGAGTTGTAGATCTCAATCACGGCAGCGTAAAAAGTAATAATAATAAAAAATATTTAAAAAAAATAAAATTAAATTAAAAAACCAATATGAGAGCAGAAGGACATCCAGCAGTCATGCCTGGACCTCTTGGGGTCTGAGTCAAGGGCCAAAACTCTTGTGTGAGGTGGGTTTCTGCTCTGAAGACCTTGTGCTGTCCAATTTTTGTTTGAGTCTATGCTGATACTGGCTAGTCTAATGAACTTTGGAGACTATAGGGGGGGGGGGGGGGGGGGGTGAGATCTGTTCACTGTCACGACAGGTTGACGCGACAGTGCGCTCTGCTAAAAAATTACCCATGAAGTGATTTAATGAACCTCAATTAATTTCATTTCATAAGGATTTACTTCAGAAACATTTTATTAGATTATTTCAAGCAGAAAAAAGCCAGTTCAGAACGCATTCCTAAGGAATAGACATTGAAACGGTGTACACTTTGTTGTTAACAACAGCACAGGGAATTCAAACAATTCACTTGATAAAACTGCAGTGGTTAAAGTTCAGTGATCAGGAACGTGTTATTTTGGAACAAGAAAAACTGAAACATTCTAGGAAAGGACATCCTAGAATGCATTAGAACTCAAAACATTTGAAGACAAAACCTTGTGTGTTGTGCAGGCAATGAAAGATCATATAGCAAAAACTGAACAGATCAAGGGAGATACAGAACAACTATTATTATCATTTGTCAAACTTCATTACCCAGTTTCTCATGACACAGTGAGTAGGTGGATGAAGTGTGAACTTAGGGATGCTGGAATTCAAGATTTTGCTTCACACAGCTTCAGGAATGCTGCTGCTTCAGCGATGGCAAAATCTAGTGTTTTATTTTGAAGAAAGCTGGAGTCTACCTTTAAAAGTTTTATTTCCGTCCTGTCCAAGATGAAACAAAAATGGTGGACTCTGTTGCCTTAAACAAAATTGAAAAATAGTTCTATAAGAAGGAATGAAGTGAAAACAGACTTTCATGCTGTGTGCATACAGACAGAAGATGAAAGATAGTGCTTTACCTTGCTGTATTATGAAGTAATACTCATAATGTACAGACCAAACGTTATTGAAAATGTTTAATTTTCAGCATTTCTGTCTGGTATAAATGTGTCTTTTCTAGTCTATTGAAAAGATTGCGTGGTACAAATTGCATGTAAACAATACTCAGTGTATTTGTAATTATATTTACCTTTTGAATTTGACAAAGGTTTCCTGGATGGAAATTTGGAATGAAATTCCAAAAATCAAGGAACCAGCAAAGTGCCGTGTAATTAAAAAAAAAAAAGGATAAAGAAAGTGCCAAATGAGGTGAAATGTTTATGAATGTGCTCTAAACTGTAGGCCTACATTGAATATTTTATGTGTATTCTGATTTATGTTTAATAAAAAGCCTACTCTGAAGTCTCATATCTTCCGGAATATCCGTAAACCAGACAAAATGGAATTAAAAACATAAGTTTCAAAATGGAGTGACTGACGGCGGAGTCGAAGCAAAACTTTGAAAGAGAGGGTGTTAATTACCGCCAATGACATTGACAAACAAAGCACATGACAAGACACGACGCATTTCGACCTCTTGGGTCTTCTTCAAGTCAACAAAATAGATCACATTTAATATTTAGGACAGTACAAACAAAGAACGAAAAATGGCTCATCTGTGGTCCATGTGGTCGGGACCCGTAAAATGTTGTTGCTGTGAAACTTAATGAATTTAAAGGATTATTGTTTTCATTCAAGAGAGAGACAGGGTGGGCATGGGATAGAGAGAGGGGGAACAGGGGAGAGCACTGGTCGGGGTGAGGGTAAACTGACAGCCATGAACTCACACAGTCTGGTTCCTGATCTGCCATCCAGAGCCAAATGACCTGATCTCTTCGAGTAACTGTCCAACAAACGTGTCAAATATGTGTTATCACATGCCACTGGCTCCATAACAGGCTATCAACCACGCAATAAAAACTAAACACAACTTTTTTTCTTATGTAACATTGTCCGAGATGTGCATATACTAGGATAAATCCATAGTTTTGAATAGCTTTAGATCAGTCAATATTCTACAAACCCATTGCACAGAACCTTTTTCTTTTTATATACACATTACTATATGCACAAATACATCTCTGGAGCGTGTATCAAACATCACCCAGTTACAGCAAGTAACAGCTACCACAGTCAGGTCAGTTTGACCCTTTTCCCTCCTTACAGCAGGTCAATCTTGCTTCGAAATGTAGATTGATGAATCAAAACTGTTTTCGGGGATGAATCTATGCTACCTAGGAATAAGACTGCGTGCAAACTGATGCCAGGTGTACACGTGGTGCTAGGTTTGGAGATGCCAGGTGTACAATTGGTGCTAGGTTTGGAGATGGCAGGTGTACAAGTGGTGCTAGGTTTGGAGATGCCAGGTGTACAAGTGGTGCTAGGTTTGGAGATGCCAGGTGTACAAGTGGTGCTAGGTTTGGAGATGCCAGGTGTACAAGTGGTGCTAGGTTTGGAGATGGCATCAGTTATTTCATATCAGAGTCGCAAAATTAGACGTTTTTCTTGTTTTGATTCATGTTAAGGAATACATTAGCCACAGAAGTATATAGAGATACTATTCTGTATTTTCGGATAGTTTCCTACAGCAGGAAAATAGCGTAGAACATCGTAGCTATACTCACGGCCTCCTTCAGCTGGTCAAAGGTCACTACGCCCACCACATTCACGATGTAGAACTGTGCCTGGTAATTGGGTATCACTGAAAATAATAGTATAATGCAAGAACAAACAGACGGATAAACAAGTAAACACATAAATAAACAGTTAACTATCTAACAAAGACATCAGACAAACATGTAAAGGGGAAAAACGGATCGGTGAGAAAGTACGATGCAGATGTACTTCACGAAAGAGTTGTAGGTGCAAGTTTAGACATGAATGCAGATGCTTTATCAATTCAATCGTGATAAATTCATTTAGATTACAAAACACATCATGGTGAATATAATATTAATGCACAAAACCAGCAAGCTTATTGGAGCAGCCACTCTCCAATCGGAAAGAGATAGCGCTACCTTATATACACTGATTTATATGAAGAAACACCAGATGAATTGGATATTGTGTTCCTAATTGCCAGCACGTATGTAAACGCACAATTAGGCAATAAGGACAGGCTTTACATAGAAATAACGCTGCAAAAGAGATTTTTCTCATGCTTTCCCGGCCTAATGCCTTGTCCCCACGTGGTGTGGTAAAAGTATCAGGATGACCCCAAAAATAAAATGGGAAGAGCAGGGAGTTGACTTCGCTTCAGTCCCATATAGGCCAGACAGAGTGATCGCCTTAAGTAACACTATGAACACTAGCCCAGATTTCTCCTTTTCCCTGTGGAGGCACACGCTTCTTTCGGTTCAGCATTTTTTTTTAACTTCCTTTCTGTTTGCCATGAGTTCTGTCATACGCCTCCTGGATGGCGAAGCCTCTCATTATTTGGCTTCTCAGGAGAGAATTTCGTCCAGTAATTTCCAAAAATTACGATCTACTGTGGCTTTGTTGCAACAACTGTCGTCCATTTCATCGTTCGCCACAGCTTCTCCTAAATTGTTCTGGAAACCTGCTACCTCAACGGCCTCTCGTGTTTGCTCCGCCTGTAGCAAGTCTTTCTGAACGATTTGCATGAGACCTTGGTCTCCTGTGCAAAATGGTTCGCAGTGGCGAAGTGGTTAGCGTCGCGGACTCCCGGCTGGGACGTCGTGAGTTCGATTCCATCAGGGCCATGTGGGTTTTTTCTACCCCGACTGGCTCCCGTCCAGAGTTGAGTTTATTACGGGCTTAGATGGGAAGACTGGGACCACACAGTCGAGTTTCGTCCTTTTAAAGGATGCCTCCCTGAGAGTGTTGCTCAAATTTACTGAACAACACTGCAGGTGCCTGTATCTCTCAGGTCTGCTTGAGACCGGGATATAATATGAAAATAAGCGTATAGTATAGCCCTGTCATATAGTCTCAGACCGGAATGGAAATCCGTAGCTCTGCTCTCATGGTGACCTTCAGTTTCGATGTCCTCTCCACGTCTGTGGCCTTGGTTTCATTCCGTCGTAGTCACCGGTATCGGTGAGTCTATGGGGGCTGTCGTTGGATGGACATGGTGTCGCCCTCCGGAGGGAGAGGTCACTCACGCCAGCTCTGCGACTAAGCAATTATTGTCGTCAGTGGGGGGCAGAGAACAGATAAATGTCTGTTCTACCCCACTTGCTCCTCCACCAAGTTTTTGGGCGAAAGTGGCCTAAAAGCCGCCTTTTCCTGTTCTCTGACAAGTAAGACTTCAATAACCAAAAAATAACGATTATCTACAAACAGACATACTGTGTAGGGTTATCCGTTTTTAATACTAATTTACAAAACTTTTCAGATTTTAGTTTTTGTTTAATCCTATGTTTTTCTTGATCGTTTTCAATAACATCATTTTCGCGCAAAACATTCTTCAAATGAGTCTCTGTCTTTCATGTGAAATAACACTACAGTCTTTAACTGTTCTCTAAAGTCTTTTAAAACCGAGTTATATTTTTGGCATAAAATCCACACACTTATCCCAGCATGCCTTCCACTGAAAGCTAGTTTCGACAAAGTGTTTCTCTTTTTAACTATGTCTCTTTCTGCTGAACAGTCATCTATAATAAATAGTGTCTGCGTTCCTTCAAACAATATAAAAAAGCGTTCTAGACACTCACTCAGTTTATTGCTAGGATTAACTAAAAATATGTTATCATCAGTCCATATAAACCTTCTATCATGATATGCTTTGTTCCATTTAAGTGTTGGGCAGAAAATCACAATATGATCAAAATTATAACGATAAACTGTTTGTAACAGGTTGAGGATAAATATTGTTTTTCCACAACCAGTTTGTCCACAAATTAATGAACAATGAGGGGTTTTTATCATAAAGTTTAACTGCTCCATAGTTTTAAATACACAGAACCTTAATCTAATAGCTATGTTTTATCATCTGAGTTTCTTTTTAAAATTGTTGCAATATAATGAAGAATGTCGACTA
>CM031625.1:12886537-12907118 GCA_018398815.1 Conus ventricosus | reverse complement strand
ACAGAACCAATCCACTAACAAAAGGAAGCAAAAAAGGGAAAAATAAATCTCCAATCATGTACTAAACCCATTTCTATACCGAAAACTTTTATCATCGCGTCGTATCATCATCTCATCATAATTTTTATTACATTATTATCATTACTACATCATCATCCATCATCATCATCTCATACATCATCATTCTTCTTCTTCTCATTATTATTACATTTTTTCATTTTTATATTATTATTATTATTATTATTATTATTATTATTATTATTTTTTTTTTTTGTTGCTGCTGTTGGTGGTGTTTTTATTATTTTTGAATTATTATTTTTAAACTTTTAAAAATTCTTCTTTCGTTTTCTTTCATCACAACACACAGCAGACCATCATCACAACATCATCATTATACATCAAATCATTAATAAGTAATAGGTAGCTTTGTTGTTGCGTTGTTTTGTTTTTTTAAAACATTGTTCATAACTTTGAATATCTTATGTTTGGGCGCTTCCTGACGTTGAACATTTGGTTTAATTTACAACACAATACAGGGGTCTTGACTTTCATACTGTCTTTTGGTCGCTTTACATTCCTTTTATACATGTCCCTAAAACCCTAAAAAACTGACCAGAATGCAACACAAAAAATGTTGTTACTTTACATACACCCACACGAGTCGCCCCTTATAACATTTGTATTTGGGTCATTGAAAGAATACGCTTCGTCACCGACTTTACCCCCTAAAAAACACATTATTCTTGCTTTTCATACACGTGTGGGGCATTGATTTTGCAGGACTATACACTAGTCTTTGATTTGACCTTCAAACAACCAATCGATTTTACTCACGTTACGTTTTTGCCCACTTTAAATGCACGACCACCACTCTTTGTCATTATGACTGCACTCAGGTACTTGGTTTTAAACTTAAACCCGATATGGTGTGTTGCTGACCTCCATTCGGGGCAAGGGGAAATCTTTTGGTTTTTAAATCAATGCTGAAAATTTATTAAAATGGCTTCACTCTACCAACGTACCGCGTCAATGGTTTTACAACCGGAACACAAGTCGTTGATTTACAAACACGACATTCGCCGACACGGGTGCAATGTGTTATCGATTCTTAGTTTTTACATACACTTGACTTACAAGACTAAAACCCTTTGGGTTTACATGCACGATACAATCATTACTAATTTTCCATTTAGTGATACACTAGCTTTGACGTCACATACATGATACTCTTTGTCGGGACTTTACAGACTTAATACACACTGTTTGGACTTAATACACTGTCCAGGGTTTAGATACCTGATCCTCTGGCAAAAAGCTTTACATACCCAGGAACCGTGTCGTTTACTTTTAAAATGGAAAAAACTGCCTTTTCTTTACTGACACCACTTTTAGGGGTCCCCCTCGTCTTTAAAAGTCAGTCCCTCACCTCCGGGTCCAGTGACTGGGACACTTTCTCCCCTCTTCGGCAGAAGACTTCAAGGTGCACTCCCGACAGCCCCTCTGAAAAACAAACATTTTACAGGGTATTTATTTTCCCTTGCGCACCTTTGGGGGGTTAGATAAAAAGACAGACAGACAGACCGATAGAAATAGATAAATAATGGAGGAAGGATAGATAGAAATAATAGTATTTTTACCTAACACTTTGCCATCCGCTCTCGCTCTTCCCCTCTCTCTCTCTCCCCTCTTCTCCCTCTCCCTCTCTTCTCTCCTCCTCTCACCCTCACAAACATTCCTTAATTTTTTCAGTTTTCATTTTACATGCCAAACTTCACCTCTTCAGCCCACTCTCTCATACTCCCTACGTCTCTCTGATTGACTTTGAAAACTGCCAACACAGGGATACAAAACAACTCTGAGACAATTTCTTGAGAATTTTTATGTAACTGAGCGTGGGTACTCATCACCCCCCCCCCCCCCCCCCCCCTTTTCTTCCCCTCTTTTTAAAATATGCTGGACGCCCGGACGGGGTTTAATTTCCCCTTTACCACCCAGTCACTGAAAAAAACCGATTTCTGACACTGTCATCATACGGCAGGCCCCCCAACTCTACAATCATGGTAAAGACTCAAAACGTTCAAGATCTAAGCGACTGTCATCTTTGATCCAAACTGTGTTATGTCACACTCCACGTGTTGGGAAGTCCCCATGACCAAATTAGATGACACGATTCCCCTTCCATAATAATTTTAATTGATGTCATGCACCCTTGAGAAGCTGTCAGTCAGACATAAGAAAAACAACGATTAGCTTAACCCTATGCAAGGAGAGATCAAGCCCCAAACTACACTGACTCACCATGTGCCATAAGACTGAACACGGCCATGTTCAATATTGTATGACTCAACACTGCTGTATCTCAGAGAGGGGAGTGTTCACCTCTCCTACTGAAATTCTCTGTCAAGTTTCACTGGCTGTCTCAGAAGAAATGTGCGTTGAAGCTATTTTCGAGGTCTTGAGACTCTGCATTGTTTGCGTTTATGCCTTGTATTTCAAACGGGTAACTATTCCAATACTTGATAAACTGTTAATATGATTTATACATGCTGTTGCTTGCTTAGATACTTTGTAGTAGCTGACTGTAATTAAAAGTGCTCTTAGACTAAGTGAGTCAAGAGCCAAAGGACACCACCTATTCGACTACTTGGGGGAGAGTTATTGCCTTTTGTTTAGCAGCGTCTTACTGTCTTACACAACTTTACAATTTAATCAAAAACCCGAGTGAAAAAACTAATGTGGGGACAGAAACTTAAGGGTGATTCATTTATGCTAGTTTTAATTACATTGGCCGAGACCTCACACTTCCCTGAAAGTTCAGAGGGCAAGTGTGAATACTCATCAAACCGGAAACATAGCCATTCATTGACAGACCAGGTTCTGTAATCTCCTCAGACCCCAGGGCATTAATACATTGTAATCTCCTCAGACCCCGGTGCATTATTACATTGTAATCTCCTCAGACCCCGGTGCATTATTACATTGTAATCTCCTCAGACCCCGGTGCATTATTACATTGTAATCTCCTCAGACCCCGGTGCATTATTACATTGTAATCTCCTCAGACCCCGGGGCATTATTACATTGTAATCTCCTCAGACCCCGGGGCATTATTACATTGTAATCTCCTCAGACCCCGGGGCATTATTACATCCATGAAACTTAGCCCAGCACAGGAACAAGAATCCATATTTGTACGTGGCCACGTGAACAACTATACACCAGCAGACCCACAAGTAGTGGTGACATTGAAAATCAAATCCTAGAGAGAGATTTGGGCACCTCTCCACCTTCACCTCAGCTAAATTCTTGTGTACCAGGTGGATCCATCTTAGATCATATGACCCCCCTCCCCCCCCCCCCCCCCCCCCCCCCCTTTACGAGATAGAGTGACAAGAGGCCAGCGGTGTGAGGCCAGGCCATGTCTTTGAGAATTTCTACTAATATGTATGTTTTATTCTAGTATACAGAAAATTCTACTAATATGTATGTTTTATTCTAGTATACAGAAAATTCTACTAATATGTATGTTTTATTCTAGTATACAGAAAATTCTACTAATATGTATGTTTTATTCTAGTATACAGAAAATTCTACAATATGTATGTTTTTTTCTAGTATACAGAAAATTCTACTAATGTATGTTTTATTCTAGTATAGAGAAAATTCTACTAATACGTATGTTTAATTCCAGTATTCATAAGTAAAGCTTTATGTGTGAAACTGCTTTTCACCTGTTTCAGTCTACTTGATTCAGTCTATTATTTCACGTTTGAACCTTGTCACGGTCTGTCGAATGTTCTCGAGTCCTTTAAGCAAATATAGGGTAATTTTGCCGATGTTGAGATTAGTTTCCTTGGGTTGAAGCACGACCCCTGGCATCACTGGTGGGGGTTCCCCGAATGGGATGCTTAGAGATGGAGAGTAACCGAGACGTCATTTGCATATCCAGAGGGGTAGTAATAAGTACATATCAAACTGCCAGTCCTGGGTGAGAGGGGCATCCACCCTCCACCACCCTGGGTGAGAGGGGCATCCACCCTCCACCAGTCCTGGGTGAGAGGGGCATCCACCCTCCACCACCCTGGGTGAGAGGGGCATCCACCCTCCACCACCCTGGGTGAGAGGGGCATCCACCCTCCACCAGTCTGGGGTGAGAGGGGCATCCACCCTCCACCACCCTGTGTGAGAGGGGCATCCACCCTCCACCACCCTGGGTGAGAGGGGCATCCACCCTCCACCATCCTGGGTGAGAGGGGCATCCACCCTCCACCACCCTGGGTGAGAGGGGCATCCACCCTCCACCACCCTGGGTGAGAGGGGCATCCACCCTCCACCACCCTGGGTGAGAGGGGCATCCACCCTCCACCACCCTGGGTGAGAGGGGCATCCACCCTCCACCACCCTGGGTGAGAGAGGCATCCACCCTCCACCACCCTGGGTGAGAGGGGCATCCACCCTCCACCACCCTGGGTGAGAGGGGCATCCACCCTCCACCAGTCCTGGGTGAGAGGGGCATCCACCCTCCACCACCCTGGGTGAGAGGGGCATCCACCCTCTACCAGTCCTGGGTGAGAGGGGCATCCACCCTCCACCACCCTGGGTGAGAGGGGCATCCACCCTCCACCACCCTGGGGGAGAGGGGCATCCACCCTCCACCAGTCCTGGGTGAGAGGGGCATCCACCCTCCACCACCCTGGGTGAGAGGGGCATCCACCCTCCACCACCCTGGGTGAGAGGGGGATCCACCCTCCACCAGTCTGGGGTGAGAGGGGCATCCACCCTCCACCACCCTGGGTGAGAGGGGCATCCACCCTCCACCACCCTGGGTGAGAGGGGCATCCACCCTCCACCAGTCTGGGGTGAGAGGGGCATCCACCCTCCACCAGCCCTGGGTCAGAGGGGCATCCACCCCACCAATGACTTCACCACGTGAGAGGGGCATCCACCCTCCACCAATCACTGTTCACCACATGAGAGGGGCATCCACCCTCCACCAATCACTATTCACCGCGTCAGAGGGGCATCCACCCTCCACCAATCACTATTCACCGCGTCAGAGGGGCATCCACCCTCCACCAATCACTATTCACCGTGTGAGAGGGGCATCCACCCTCCACCAATCACTATTCACCGTGTGAGAGGGGCATCCACCCTCCACCAATCACTATTCACCGCGTCAGAGGGCATCCACCCTCCACCAATCACTATTCACCGTGTGAGAGGAGCATCCACCCTCCACCAATGACTGTTCACCGGTGAGAGGGCATCCACCCTCCACCAATCACTATTCACCGCGTCAGAGGGGTAAGCACCCTCCACCAATGACTGTTCACCGGGTGAGAGGGCATCCACCCTCCACCAATCACTATTCACCGCGTCAGAGGGGCATCCACCCCACCAATCACTATTCACCGTGTGAGAGGGGCATCCACCCTCCACCAATCACTATTCACCGCGTCAGAGGGGCATCCACCCTCCACCAATCACTGTTCACCGGGTGAGAGGGGCATCCACCCTCCACCAATCACTGTTCACCACGTCAGAGGGGTATCCACCCTCCACCAATCACTGTTCACCGCGTCAGAGGGTATCCACCCTCCACCAATCACTGTTCACCGCGTCAGAGGGGTATCCACCCTCCACCAATCACTGTTCACCGCGTCAGAGGGGTATCCACCCTCCACCAATCACTATTCACCTCGTCAGAGGGGCATCCACCCTCCACCAATCACTGTTCACCGGGTGAGAGGGGCATCCACCCTCCACCAATCACTATTCACCGGGTGAGAGGGGCATCCACCCTCCACCAATCACTATTCACCGGGTTCTCCGGTGGGCTTGAGGAAAGGCAATCGTAGCAGGGTCCGTCGCGGTTCAGTGACCGTCGGTCTGCAAGTAGATCGCGGTGGCCATTCAGCTATGCTTGGCCTGAGAGATGAACACCTTCGGGAAGGCTTCAACCTGTTGGGTTAGTAAACAGCATCAGTACTCGCCTGTGGAGAGTCTGGGCTGTTAGTACAATGGGTAGCTTTGGGAAATCAAACATGAGTTAAAATAGGATGTTATGCATTAACTCCTTAGCACCCAACTCTTTGTTGGTGCTAGTAGCTGCGGTGTGTGTGTGTGTGTGTGTGTGTGTGTGTGTGTGTGTGGTGTGTGTGTGTGTGTGTGTGTGACTAGTGATTCCATCGGTTGAATCAAAATAACTCGGAGATTATTGGTGTAAATTGTGTGTGTGTGTGTGTGTGTGTGTGTGTGTGTGTGTGTGTGTGTGTGCGTGCGCGCGCGTCAGTGACTCCATTGGTTGAACCAGCATAACTCGAGTTCTCGTTTTTGAGAATGGTTATAAGATGCTTGGAAAACCAGGAAAAGCATGACTCACTTGGGGAAAGTGAACTCATCCTGTCTTGCTGAGGGCTCAGGAAAATACAGCGAGGTAAAGTCAAGGCCAAAACACTTTATGTGAAGCGGAGGTTTGCTGCCACCTCGAAGCTCACGACGGTAGAAAATTGTCTCCTGGGTGGGGACGAAAAACAGTGGAGGACTGCTGTAGCCTCGTGCCGGTGACAGTAAAGTTATCTCATAAAGTGGACGGAAGACAGTAATACATGTCAGCCTGTTTGGGCCAAGACAGGGAGCTCACAATCCGTGCCGTTGCAACAATCCGTGCCGCCACAGAGCTCCCAGCCATCAGTAGAGTGTCTACAGCAACAGAAGATCTGTGGGAGAGGCCGACAGAAACCTTTTCAGTGGAGAGGGCGAAGTGCAGTGGAGTCAAGGAGACTCAGTCTGAAAGTGCAACACGAGCTGCGCTGCCAGTGTCCCCCAACCGGGATTTTGCCAATGAGGAAGACGTAATAGTGTGGCAGCTTCAGCAATCTTAGTTGCACTGACTGATGGGAGAACTAAGTGGTCAACCAAGGGAATGCTGGCAAGTTCTGAACGTTTATTTCTTCTTGTGTTTATAAGTGTGTAACCAGAAGAGTGGAATGTTGTCTTTCCTGGTCAATTAAGAGAAATTCAAGAAAAGAGCATGATTTTTACATGCATGATTTTTATCTGCATGATTTTTACATTTTTCTATGATACAGATAAATGTGTTGTGAAGGGACGGGTGGGGACTCAGAGTCAAGTTGAATAAGTTCTTTTCTAAGAAATGTCATTGATTTCCCGTCACCTTTGTGCGGGCCCAATGTGAGTGAGAGAGTGCGTGTGCCCAGAGCGCAATTTGGTTGTGAAGACGTGAATGCTTCTGTCCATATTTCCCTGCATCCCTGCATATCTGTTTTTGATATCGAGGGGGAATATCGGAGACCCTTCAGAAACCGACTTCTGTCACTTGAGGCACAAACCCTTTTAGGCGCAAAGGCACTAGGTACATTACACCGGATTTATCAAAGACTAGGTACATTACACCGGATTTATCAAAGCACTAGGTACATTACACTGGATTCATCAAAGCACTAGGTACATTACACCGGATTTATCAAAGCACTAGGTACATTACACTGGATTTATCAAAGCACTAGGTACATTACACTGGATTTATCAAAGCACTAGGTACATTACACTGGATTCATCAAAGCACTAGATACATTACACTGGATTTATCCTAAAGTATTTTTATGGTCCCGAGAAAAAAAGTGACAAATGTCTTTCAATGGTGGGTATTGGAAATTTGCTCCGTCGACCACAAGCAAGAGAAAGGGTGGAGATGAATTGTAATGTCAAAATGACTCGATTCTAACAGAGAACACACTCCGAGACCTTCCATCCCGAATCATCACGGACAGATCTACAGATTGAGATAAGCAGATAGATAGATAGAAAGAAAGATAGAAAGAAAGACAGTTAACAAGATATACAGATAGATTGATAGATAGATAAATAGACATAAGGATGAATATATCTCTCTCTGTTTCTCTGTCTCCCCCCTCTCCCTCTCTCTGTCTCTCTCTGTGTGCCTCTGTCTCTGTCTGTCTGTCTGTCTCTGTATATGCACGTGTGCGTGCTGTGTGTGCTCCTGTGTGCGTGCGTGTGTGCGCGCGCGCGAGCCCGTGTGTATGTGTGTGTGTGTGTGTGTGTGTGTGTGTGTGTGTGTGTGTGTGTGGTGTGAACCTGTCAACCAATAAGGTCACTGAAAAAAACTAGTCAACCAAAAAACTAGAAAGGACATGAACTTAGCACCAGACAACCATTCAAGCAGAAAACCAAAAAGGTAGCTGACTAACCACAATCGGACCGTCAGTTAGACCACTGAAAAGGTCACTGATCAACCAGTCAACCAGTCAACAAGACAGGTCACTGACTAAACACTAATCAACCAGTCAAAGAAACAGTCAACAACGTCACTGATTACACCCCAATCAACCAGTCAAAGAAACAGTCAACAACGTCACTGATTAACCCCAATCGACCAGTCAACTACACAAAAAAGTCACCGACTAGACCCCAATCAACCAATCAAACAGACATCCAAAAAGGCCACAATCTGAAATAATGATCATTCAACCACAAACACAAAAGGTCATCAACTAAACTCTCGTCAACAAATCAACCAATTAACAATCTGAACTCTAACCAGTCAGTCAAGAAGACACAAAAAAGGTTGCAAACTAAACTCTTTAAAAAAAGTCAGCAAGACCAACCAAAAGCATTGACTAAACCCTAATGAACGACTCTACCAGAGAACCCAAAAGGTAAATGAATAAACTCTAATCAACCGGTCGACACGACAACTGAAAAGGTCAGTAACTAAACCCTAATCAATGGACTCAGCCAGAAAACCCAAAAGGTAAATGACTAATCACGAATCAACAAGTGAACCAGACAATCCAAACGGCCACTGACTGGACACTAATCAACAAGTCAACACGACAACTAAACACTAAATCAACCAATCAACCCGACAACTAAAGTGGTGGCGTCCTAAACATTGGTCAGCCAGTCAAACGGATAATCCGAAAGGTCACTAACTAAAGACTAATCAATAGTTGAGCCAGACAAATATAAAGGTCACTTAAAAAACAGTTAAGCAGAGAACCGTAAAGGCCACTGACCACACACTACTCAACCAGTCAACCTGACAACTAAAAAGATCACTAACTAATCACTGATCAATCAGACAACTAGAAAACAACTGATTTAAAACACTAACCAACCATCAATGGACAACTAAAAAGGTCATGAAACTGTCAACATGACAAACAAAAAAGCAACGACTAAATACTAACTAGTCGGTCAACCATACAACCAAAACAGGTCACTTACTGAACCCCAAAATCAAACCAGCCTACCACACAACCAAAAAGGTAGCTAACTAAACGCCAATCAGTCAGTCCCTCCATGCAACCAAAAAGACAGTGACTGTATGCTAATGAATCAGTCAGACCAGTCAACAACCAAAACCAAAAAGGTCACTCACAAATTTTTAATCAACAAGTCAGTTAAACAACTAAAAAAGACACAGACCCGGCGCTAAAAACCAAACAATCTACAAATTCACTGACTTAAATGATAATCGACCCGGCAACCAGACAACTAGCAAAGACATGACTTGACTTACTTGACTTAGTCCTCTGAATTCCCTGGGGAACATAGGGGCCCCAACCACAAATCTTCCAGCGGGGCACGGTTTTGGGAGATCTTCTTCAGCTTGGCCCACTTCATTCCGGCGGCCTTCACTTCCGCGTCAGTACTCCTTCGCCATGTCTGTCTTGGTCTTCCCACTCTTCTTTTGCCCCCGAGGGTTCCATTCAAGGGCTTGTCTTGTGATGTTGGATGGAGGGCTTTCTGAGGGTGTGGCCAATCCATCCCCACTTCTGTTTTCTGATTTCTATTTCTATTGGAGCTTGCTGGGTCTTGTTCCACGTTCTGCGTTGGCATAACATCTGGCCATCTGATGTTTCACCAATGTTTCGCAGACATCTGTTGATAATTTTTTGGAGTTTGTGGGTGTTTGTCTTTGTTTTTCGCCACGTTTCAGAACCATACAGAAGGACAGGTTTCACATTTGAGTTGAAGATTCTGATCTTGTTATGCAGTGAGAGGGCAGAGGAATTCCAGATAGGCCGTAGCGTAGCTTTTGTCTGGCTTTATTGATGCGACTTTGAATATCCTCATCTGTACCTCCATCTTTGCTGACCACACTGCCGAGTAGACAAACTTGTCAACTTCAATGATGTCTTCCTGTTGTAGTCGTAGTGGGTCTCGTTGCTGGTTGTTGACTCTCATTGGCTTCTTTTTTTCTTTATGTTGATTTGGAGGCCTGTCTTTCCTGCTTCTCTGCTACCGCACAGCTTCTCTTGTGCGTCTTGCTGTTTGTGGGACAGAAGGCTAAAGTCGTCGGCGAAGTCCGGGGTCTTCCAGTTGCTTGGTGAAAGTAAACTGGATTCCTGTCCTCTTGCCGTCTGAGACTGCCGCATTATCCAGTCAACGACCATCAGAAAATTGTTGGCGATAGTAGACACCCCTGAGGGACCCCGGGTTTGTACAGTGAAGGGCTTCGTTAGCTTCCCATCGTGGACGACCTGGCATGGGGCATCCTCTAGAGTTGCTGGTGATGGCAACAAACTTGGGTGGGAAGCCATAGTGGTGCATGAGTTTCCCAGATGGATCTCTGTTCGATGCTGTCAAATGCCTTCTGGAAATCTACAAATACTGCGTACAAGGGGGTCTGCCACTCCAGAGACTGCTCGATGATAATTCTCATGGTGGCAATTTGGTCTGTGGCATGATCGTCTTGGCGAAATCCAGCTTGTTCTTGGCGGAGGTTTTGGGCTAGGGCGGGTCTTTAGTCTCTCTAGCATGATTTTGGTCAGCACCTTCCCGGGATGGACAGCAACATAATCCCTCTCCAGTTTTTTACAGGAGACAGGTCCCCTTTTCTTCGGCAGTTTCCCACCAGGTGGCCTCTTTTCCAGTCTTCTGGCACTCGTTCCTGCTCCCAGATCTTGCTTAGGAGTGGATGCAGCATCTCTGTTGACGTCTGGATGTCTGCTTTCAGTGCTTAAAGGGGGAATTCCGTCTGGACCCGCTGCTTTAACCTGACTTCAGTGACTTGATGGCTTTGGTAACTTCCCGTCTTGGTTGGTGGGCCTGTGTTGATGTCCAGAAGCGGGGTTGGTGGTGGAATGTTGGGGGACAGGTGGTGCAGGTCTATTCAGTGTCTCTTTAATGTCTCTGGCCCAACCTTGCTCTCTGCTCAGTTTCTCCTGCGATGGTGTTTCCCCCCTTTGTCTTTGACCGGGCGACTGGGGTTGCTGGTCTTTCCAGAAAGTGTTCGGGTAATCTCTTTACACCCTTTTCATGTTTCTCTGTCCTGCCGCTGTTTCTGCCTCTTCTGTGAGCTCATGGATGATTGTTTCTTGTCTTGTCTAGCACTTTTCTTGACTTGGCGGTTGACGTCCCAGTATTTGTGCCTGTAACTCTTGCTTGTGGTCTTGGTCTTGGTCTTGGGTCTGGTTGATCTGGTCTTTTAGGTGTTTCCGCCTGTGATGGGGGTCCATTCCAGCTGTCAGCCTTTCTTTGTGTTTTCTTCGCTTCTTTCCAAGCACTTGTGTACATGTCGTCTGCCAGACCTCCCTCAGGTCACACCAGTGGTCTTCGATTGTTTCTTCAGCAAGTGGGTCAAGTACGCTGAATCTTTTTTCTAGTTCCAGTTTGAACCCTCTGTGGTGCTCTCTCCTTCAGACTGTGTACATTGTATTATGTATAGTGGGCCTGCTTGGTCTTTGTAGGCTTTCAATTTGGTCTTTAGCACAGCTATCACAAGGTTTTTGTTCTGATGCTGCGTCTGCTCCTCGTTTCACTCCACGTCATGTAAACTTCTGCGCCATTTCTGCCGATGGAATGGGGGTCGTTTTGGGGTATCTGGGTCTTCCCATCAGGTGAATTCCAAGTCATCTAGTGAATGTTTTTGTGTGGGGAAAACAGTGCCTCCGATGACCATGTCGTTGAAAGCACAGAATTCAACAAACCAGTTCTCCATTTTCATTTTGTATTCCTGTTCCGGTAGCCATAATCTGCTCTCTGCCCTTGTTGTCCGTTCCCACTTTGGCATGGAGATCCCCCATGGGATCTTAAGGTCTTTTCGGCACTCTATCCACGACTGTTTGGATTTTTGATTGTAAAATTCCTCCTTTTCCTCTGGGTTGCTACGTTTGTGGGGCGTGCACTGTAAGATGGGGTTTTCCTGCCCTTTGAATTGAATCTTGCAGTGAGGATCTTGGGTGACACTGGTTCCCAGGACAGCAAGTGCTCGCGTCGCCTGGGGTGTCATCAGCAGCGTTTACTCCATGTGTGTGTGGCTGGTCTTCTTCTCGTCCAGAGTAGATGATGGTGCCCTCCATTGCCCAGCCTTGTTCTTCCTGTTCCTGTCCATCTAGTCTCGCACAGGCCAAGGATCTTTAGTTTGTACCTGTCATCTCACTAACTCACTTGTGCTTTTTTTCCAGTCTCGTATAGGGTTCTGATGTTCCAGGTCCCTATCCTGTCTTGGCTTGGTCGTCAGAAGAGTTGTCGGCGCACTGGCTTCCTGAAGGCTTTCACCAGCTCGCGCCCAGGGGCTCTGCTAGAGAGAACTTTTCCCCCAACCATGCTATTCCGGAAAATGTCATTGCGGTTTCTGTAACAAGTTTGTTTTCAGGACCGGGTTGTTAGCCCAATTCAAACCCCCAACCTGAGGGGCCAGTTTGAGTGCTCTTTGTCTGGTCTCTCCCCTTTGACCTGTTCTGGCTTGGGTGGCCCAAACCAGGAGACAAATCTCCCGCCAGCATAGCTCCCCGGGTCAAAGAGACACGCAAGCTCCCCAACCAACGGCAAGGTTGCACCACTGGGAAGACTAGCAAAGACACTGACCAAAACTGATAAAGCAGGCAGCCAAACAACGAAGAAGGCCATAAATTTAAACTAATAAATCTTCAACCGCACAACTAAAAAGGTAAATTTATTTATAACCAATCACCCAGACAAGCAAAATGTCAAGTCTAAATAGTAATCAACCAACAACCAGAACAAACAAAAAGACACTGATTAACCGGTGTCAGCCAATCAGGCAGGTAAGCAAAAAGTATCTGACGAACCCTAATCGATCAGTCAAAGAGGCAACCAACGAAACAACCCAAAGAGGCAACTAGGCAGTGACTAATCGCTAATCAGCAAATCAACAAGACAACCAGAAACGTCACTGACTAGGGTCCAAACAAACAGTTTAACCCGACAACCAAAAACGTCACTGACTAGGGTCCAAACAAACAGTCAACAAGACAACCCGAAACGTCACTGACTAGGTCCAAACAAACAGTCAACCAGACAACCAGAAACGTCACTGACTAGGGTCCAAACAAACAGTCAACCAGACAACCAGAAACGTCATGACAGGGTCCAAACAAAACAGTCAACAGACAACCAGAAACGTCACTGACTAGGGTCCAAAACAAACAGTCAACCAGACCAACCAAAAACGCACTGACTAGGGTCCAAACAAACAGTCCCAAAAAGACAACCAGAAACGTCACTGACTAGGGTCCAAACAAACAGTCAACCAGACAACCAGAAACGTCACTGACTAGGGTCCAAACAAAAAGCAACCAGACAACCAGAAACGTCACTGACTAGGGTCCAAACAAACAGTCAACCAGACAACCAGAAAAAGTCACCTGACTAGGGTCCAAACAAACAGTCCAACCAGACAACCAGAAACGTCACGACTAGGGTCCCAAAAAAACAGTCAACCAACAACCAGAAACGTCACTGACTAGGGTCCAAACAAACAGTCAACCCGACAACCAGAAACGTCACTGGACTAGAGTCCAAACAAACAGTCACCAGACAACCAGAAACGTCCACTGGGCTAGGGTCCAAACAAACAGTCAACCAGACAACCAGAAACGTCACCCGACTAGGGTCCAAACAAACAGTCAACCAGACAACCAAAAACGTCACTGACTAGGGTCCAAACAAACAGTCAACAAGACAACCAGAAACGTCACTGACTAGGGGCCAAACAAACAGTCAACCAGACAACCAGAAACGTCACTGACTAGGGTCCAAACAAACCATCAACCAGCAACCAGAAACGTCACTGCTAGGGTCAAACAAACAGTCAACCAGACAACCAGAACGTCACTGACTAGGGTCCAAAAAAAACAGTAACCAGACAACCAGAAACGTCACTGACTAGGGTCCAAACAAACAGTCAACCAGACAACCAGAAAAAGTCACTGACTAGGGTCCAAACAAACAGTCAACCAGACAACCGAAACGTCACTGACTAGGGTCCAAACAACAGTCAACCAGACAACCAAAAACGTCACGACTAGGGTCCAAACAAACAGTCAACAAGACAACCAGAAACGTCACTGCAGGTCCAAACAAACAGTCAACCAGACAACCAAAACGTCACTGACTAGGGTCCAAACAAACAGTCAACCAGACAACCAGAAACGTCACTGACTAGGGTCCAAACAAACAGTCAACCAGACAACCAGAAAACGTCACTGACTAGGGTCCAAACAAACAGTCAACCAGACAACCAGAAACGTCACTGACTAGGGTCCAAACAAACAGTCAACCAGACAACCAAAAAAGTCACTGACTAGGGTCCAAACAAACAGTCCAACAAGACAACCAGAAACGTCACTGACTAGGGTCCAAACAAACAGTCAACCAGACAACCGAAACGTCACGACTAGGTCCAAACAAACCAGTCAACCAGACAACCGAAACGTCACTGACTAGGGGTCCAAACAAACAGTCAACCAGACAACCCGAAACGTCACTGACTGGGTCCAAACAAACAGTCCCAACCAGACAACCAGAAACGTCACTGACTAGGGTCCAAACAAAAAAGTCAACCAGACAACCAGAAACGTCACTGACTAGGGTCCAAAAAAAACAGTCAACCAGACAACCAGAAACGTCACTGACTGGGGCCAAACAAACAGTCAACCAGACAACCAGAAACGTCACTGACTAGGGTCCAAACAAACAGTCAACCAGACAAAACCCGAAACGTCACTGACTAGGGTCCAAACAAACATCAACCAGACAACCCAAAACGTCACTGACTAGGGTCCACCAAACAGTCAACAAGACAACCAGAAACGTCACGACTAGGGGCCAAACAAACAGTCAACACCAGACAACCAAAACGTCACGACTAGGGTCCAAACAAACAGTCAACCAGACAACCAGAAACGTCACTGCTAGGGTCCAAACAAACAGTCAACCAGACAACCAGAAACGTCACTGACTAGGTCCAAACAAACAGTCAACCAGACAACCAGAAACGTCACTGACTGGGTCCAAACAACCCTCACCAGACAACCAGAAACGTCACTGACTAGGGTCCAAACAAACAGTCAACCAGACAACCAGAAACGTCACTTTACTAGGGGCCAAACAAACAGTCAACAAGACAACCAGAAACGTCACTGACTACCGTCCAAACAGTCAACCAGACTACCAGAACGTCACTGACTAGGGTCCAAACAAACAGTCAACCAGACAACCAGAAACGTCCCCTGATAGGGTCCAAACAAACAGTCAAACCAGACAACCAGAACGTCACTGACTAGGGTCCAAAAAACAGTCAACCAACAACCAGAAACGTCACTGACTGGGTCCAAACAAACAGTCAACCAGACCACCAGAAACGGTCACTGACTGGGTCCAAACAAACAGGTCAAACCCGACAACCAGAAACGTCACTGACTAGGGGCCAAACAAACAGTCAACCAACAACCAGAAACGTCACTGACTAGGGTTTCCAAACAAACATCAACCAGACAACCAAAAACGTCACTGACTAGGTCCAAACAAACAGCAACAAGGGCAACCAGAAACGTCACTGACTAGGGTCCAAACAAACAGTCAAACCAGACAACCAGAAACGTCACGACTAGGTCCAAACAAACAGTCAACCAGACTAAACCCGAAACGTCACTGACTAGGGTCCAAACAAACAGTCAACCGACAACCAGAAACGTTTACTGATAGGGTCCAACAAACAGTCCCAAACCCGACAACCAAAACGTCACTGACTAGGGCCAAAAAACGTCAACCAGACAACCAAAACGTCACTGACTAGGGTCCAAACAAAAAGTCAACCAGACAACCAGAAACGTCACTGACTAGGTCCAAACAAAAAGTCAACAAGACAACCGAAACGTCACTGACTAGGGTCCAAACAGTCAACCAGACTACCAGAAACGTCACTGACTAGGGTCCAAACAAACAGTCAACCAGACAACCAAAAAACGTCACTGACTAGGGGCCAAACAAACGTCAACCCGACAACCAGAAACGTCACTGACTAGGGTCCAAACAAACAGTCAACCAACAACCAGAAACGTCACTGACTAGGTCCAAACAAACAGTCCAACCAGACAACCAGAAACGTCATGACTAGGTCCAAACAAACAGTCAACCAGACAACCAAAACGTCACTGACTAGGGTCCAAACAAACAGTCAACCAGACAACCAGAAACGTCACTGACTAGGGGCCAAACAAACATCAACCAGACAACCAGAAACGTCACTGAATAGGGTCCAACAAAAAGTCAACCAGACTACCAGAAACGTCACTGACTAGGGTCCAAACAAACATCAACCAGACAACCAGAAACGTCACTGACTAGGGTCCAAACAACAGTCAACCAGACCAACCAGAAACGTCACTGACTAGGGTCCAAAAACAGTCAAACCCGACAACCAGAAACGTCACTGACTAGGATCCAAACAAACAGTCAACCAGACAACCAGAAACGTCACTGACTAGGGTCCAAACAAACAAATCACCAGACAACCCCAACAGATCGCTGACTTCACTCTAATCAGCTCGTCAATAGACAAGCCCCATCACCAGATCACAAGAGAATCAAAAAGGCCACTAACTAAACTCTAATCAAACAGGCAACCAAGAAGGGTCTCTGACTAAAAATCTAATCAACCAGTCAAACAGGCAACCAAGAAGGTCTCTGACTAAACTCAAAACAACCCGTCAAACAGGCAACCAGAGAAGGTCTCTGACTAAACTCTAATCAACCAGTTTAAACAGGCAACCAAGAAGGTCTCTGACTAAACTCTAATCAAACCCGTCAAACAGGCACCAAGAAGGTCTCTGACTAAACCTAATCACCAGTCAAACAGGCAACCAAGAAGGTCTCTGACTAACTCTAATCAACCCGTCAAACAGGCAACCAAGAAGGTCTCTGACTAAAAATCTAAAACAACCAGCAAACAGCAACCAAGAAATTCTCTGACTAACTCAATCAACCAGTCAAACAGGCAACCAAGAAGGTCTCTGACTAAACTCTAATCAACCAGTCAAACCCGGCAACCAAGAAGGTCTCTGACTAAACTCTAATCAACCAGTCAAAAAGGCAACCAAGAAGGTCTCTGACTAAAACGTAATCAACCAGTAAAGTAGAGAACCCAAACGATTGTGAATAAACACTGATCGACCAGTCAAGCAGATCATCAAAAAAGATCACTGACCTAACACTTAAGAACCAGACAACTCCCGATACCGAAGAATGGTCACCGAATAAACCTTAATAAACCAGTCAAGGAGACACCCCAAAACTAGACATGACCAAACACTTGTCAAACAATCAGTTAGACAACTAAACTAGCCACTGACCAAACTTGTCAAAAAATCAGTTTTGACAACTAAACTAGCCACTGACCAAACACTTGTCAAACAATCAGTTAGACAACTAAACTAGCCACTGACCAAACACTTGTCAAACAATCAGTTAGACAACTAAACTACCACTGACCAAACACTTGTCAAACAATCATTAGACAACCAAAAGGTTTCTAACGAAACCATAAAAAACCCAAATTCAACCAGAGAAAAAAAAAAAGACCACAAACACTAATTTAACAGTCAACCCAGACAGCTAAAGAGGTCACCGACTAAACATTAATTAACCAGTCAACTGATCCAAATTTTCACTGATTAATCCTTACAAACCAAGTCAATCAAATAACACAAAATGTAAATTAATAAAGAGAAATGAGCCAAGCAACCAAACAACCAAAGGAGTCACTGACTAAACTCTTATCAAACATGTCATGCAGACAACCATCAAACGGTCATGCAGACAACTAAAAGGCCACTGATCAAATACTAACCATTAATTAATAAACCCCACCAGAGAACCAACAAGACACTGACAAAACCATAAGCGACCATTCAACCAGACTACCAAGTGCTGACACCATTCAGCAGTAAGACAGAGGACCGGGACTCCCGAACAAGACTGGACAGCCCCCGTCAGGAGCCAAATCAAAGATTCTTGACAACAACCAACACCATGCGTCAAAAATGTCACAGATTTTTGTCTGTACATTCGTCAGTTTCCCTGCTTCACCAGCTGAAACTTACATTTTGCGGCTTGCTATGTCCCAGCCACGACCAGACTGCTGCACTAAGTCCATCATCTGCAACAAAGTACTATGATCTACTACAAACAAACTACTACTACTACACTACTACTACTACTAACTACTACATCATCTCCTCCTCTCTCTCTCTCCTCTCCTCTCTCTCCTCTCTCTCTCTCTCTCTCTCTGGTGCGTGTGTATGCTTGTGTGTTCGCGTATGCAATCACCCCTGATCCCAGGATGACTAGATGGTCTTCGTCGTCTCGAGGGAAAACAAACATCCCTGCCACCTTTACGGGCATTTACGACAATAGACAATGCTGTGGCCTTGAGTTTGCGTAGCAGGGGGCGTTCGGTAGTTGTAGTAAAAACGTAGAATTGCGACAGTTTTTTTTCCCCTGCACTCTATTTTGTACGACGACAATGCCATTTTTTCCCACGGCAAACGTTGAGTGTGACTTCTACAGTGGAAGGGGGAAACCCTTTCCACAGGCATGCTGGACGACTTACAGTTCATACAAGCAGAAATTTACCGGAGCGGCTGAAATAAAATCGTGCGGGAGCCGGACAAGAGAGGCCACCCAGAGGGAGGAAGAGAGAGAGAGAGATAGGAGAGGAGAGAAGAGAGAGAGAGAGAGAAGAAGAGAGAGAGGGGAGAGAGAGAGAGAGAATCTGGGAACAAAACTGTACATCGACACTGACTTTACTCTCAAAAAATGTCTGGGGGGATGGACGTTGGTACAAACCAATAACAGTCAGAACCGCCTTGAAATTTGGGACAGCTGCAGCAGTATCTGCACCACAGATAATATTTGGAGCGTGGGCAGACAAATGTATGCATAATTTCCAAAGGATTTATGTTAAACCAGGTGAAATCTTACTGCTTTACAACGCAATGTACTTCCATACCATGTACCCTTACGTATACATGTGAAATTAAAAACAAAATAACAGGATCTGAAACAAATGAATGAACAAGGTCCCCATTTACATTCAAGTACGTATATGCATCCACTTTTCCCAATACCGTACATATAAAGCTGAAAACCCAAAACAGATATCGCTTGTCAAAACGCTTATGTCCCCTTTGAAGCACACTTCTTACAGACAAGGCTCTGGAGAGATTCTGTCTCCGATTCCTTTTATTCTCAGCGCAGATCTGTCAATTGACGTCATTTCCTGGGGAAAGGGGTGTAGATTAAGTTGAAATGAACAACCTGAATTTTTTTTTTTTTCCTATACTAGTAATAATAAGCTAACACTTTTTAGCGAAATGAACGCGCGCGCGCGCACACAACACACAAAACCACACACACACCACACACACACAAACACACACACACACACACAACGAGAGAGAGAGAGAGAGAGAGAAGGAGAAGAGAAGACAGGGTTTGCACCCACTGACCAAACACAATACGGGACATTTTTTCATTCCATAAGGGCCCATAAATCAATGAAAACCCTTATTTTTTCCCTTTCCGTGTCTGTGCTTTTCACGTACAAAAAACACACACGAAAAACCAAAACGCCCATCACTACACACCCACCAAAAATACCATATAATATATTATGGCCCATGTGCATCACTTGCATGTGCACGTGTAACACACACACACACACACACACCAAACCACACCACACACCACCCACCTGATCCTCGTTTAAACAGCAATGGGGAATATGGTCGGGATAGACTTGGGTTTTTTTTTTTTTTTTTTTTTTTTTTGCGTTTTTTGGACAAAATAAAAATCTACCAACAACATCCACATAATTAATGAACTTTTACTTCTTTTTTGCATTTTAAGGGAAAAGGCTTCTGACAATTCGTGTTCTTCTTCCCCTTTCAAATTGGAGTTATTCATCTTATCCTGCCCTGTACCGTAACTTATGAGACCTAAAATTCCAACAGGATGCCTGCAATGTGTCCCATGTGCCATCGGCAGTAAACCTACCTCATAAGTTTTGGATTTAACGTGGCCCAAACGTTCCAAACTACATTTAAAAATTTTATGGTAATGGGTGGAACAAAACAAACTTTCCCAACATTTCCCCCCCAATATTGAGGCCCCCTTCGGGTGTTGCGTAAATAAGTTTACCATACATTTTTTTCAAGTTCACGCCGTGCACCACCTGGTTTTTTGGGTGACTTGATAAAGTTGGGGGGGATGAATAATGGAATTTTAC
>CM031625.1:12837563-12885537 GCA_018398815.1 Conus ventricosus | reverse complement strand
ACTTAAACCCGGAAACACCAAAAAGCAGAGAAGTTAAGAGGCCCAGAACCGCCTAAACTTGTGCCTAATCTTCGGGGCAAAAAAAATTATGTCTGTCATTACAGACTTCTACAATTTTATTTAAGACACGGTTTGAAGTTGACAGCAGTTCATCGCATAATTGCTTTTGATCAAGAACAGTTCATGAAACCATACATCATGAAGAACACTGATCTCAGAACTAAATCCACAGATGCTTCGGAAAAAGACTTTTTCAAGCTGATGAACAACAGCTGTTTTGGAAAGACTATGGAGAATCCGCACAAGCGTAAAGATGTCAGATTAGTCACCAAAGAGAACGAAGCAATTAAGCTGACTTCAAAACCTAATTATCAGGACTTTAGAAAATTTCATGATCAGCTTTTCGGCATAATGATGAAAAAAAAGAAAGTCAAATTAGACAAACCTGTTTTTATTGGGTTTACTGTTTTAGAATTATCAAAGCTTTTGATGTTAGAGTTTCTTTATGACTACTTTAAGCCCTCGTATCCTGAGTCCAGAGTACTTTACACAGATACAGATAGTTTTGTTATAGATATCCCTACTGAAGACATCTATAAAGACATGGAAACCGAAGTAGCTAAAGGGCATGCAGGATGGTATGACACGTCCGATTATCCTAAAGACTCGCCTTTACATTCAATTACTAACAAGAAGGTTTTAGGAAAGATGAAGGATGAATTATCTGGAAAGGTAATCAAGGAGTATGTGGGGTTAAGGTCAAAAATGTACAGTATTTCGAGCCAGGAGAAAATCATTAAGAAAGCAAAGGGAATATCTCGCAGCGTTGTGCAGTCAAACATATCACATGACAACTACAAAGAAGCATTGTTTGGCAATAAGACTTTTCATCATGACAACGTAAAACTGCGATCTAATCTACATGAGATCAACACAACAGTTGTAACAAAGAAGTCATTAGATAGAACAAACACAAAACGGGTGTTTGTTAATCCAGAGTTTTCATATGCAATTGGGCACTGGAGAACCGTAAATTAATTAAAGCGGAACTGTGTCTGGTGGGATTATCTGCAGTTCTTCCTTCACAAAAGATCTTTGAGGAGCTGGTTGTTTTGTTGTGTCAGTTTCTCGTAAATAATACACGGGCGGATTCATTTTTACAATTCTTTTTATTTCATATGGATCAACACTCCAAACCGGATCAGTTGCCCTGATGCGAGTGTCCCCTTCTGCTTCCCCCGGTAAATAAAGGTACCTTACTTTCAATCCAAATGGTAATAGTTTGCCGGATGAAGACTCTCCTTCAGCAACATTTATTGTTTTTCTTTTGATTGCTTGTACTGGTTTTAGGCCTTTAAATTCTTCATTATTCATTGCGCGCAAAACTGAGGGCAGTCTTCTAACCCATTCTGTGTTACGAGAATTGTCAATAAGCTCTCTGTGATACTGGTAGGAGAAAAGTCTTTCAGATAACTGTTTGTTAAAGTTTTCAACTAAAGCCTGTGATCTGTGAACTCCTGGAATGCCTCTTTTGATGGTAACTCTGTGTTTTAACAATAATTGATTCACTTGGCCTTTAAATTCTTTTCCGTCATCAACTTGAATCATGCGAGGGTAAGTTAAAGGGCCTCGTTGGTATATCAGTTGTATGGCAACAGCAACAGCAGAAGCACTCTTTTGTGTTAATGGTTCCGCATCTTTATATCTTGAAGCTATATCAATGACTGTGAGTGCGTACTTAAATCTTTTTCGTCTAATCCTATCAGAGGGTAAATATAGAAGGTCCATTTGATGGGTGTCGTTTGGGGTTGTATTAACAAAGTGTGGTCTCTGTAATTCGTCTAGGCGCTGGTAAATAAATTTGCCAAATCGCTTGTTTAGATAACCATTCTTTTGCTGTTTGTTCACTGACTCCTGCTGCTTGGCTTAGCTTTTGTATTGCTGTGATTCCCTTCCAATATCCTTTTGGCGAATAATAGATTTTGTTCATTTTTTACTCAGCCAATATTATGTGCAACAAAATACACAACGGTCATACCAACGACAATAAACCCGATTTCTTGCATCTTTTGTTTTTCTGATGGTTGATAAAAGTCACTGAATTTTTGGTGGGGGCAATGTCTCGATTGGTTTGCCTGTTACAAGATAATATTGTTTTATTGCTTGATCAACATTTTTAAATATGTAAGCTGCATGCCCCTGTTTTTTCAGTGTGTCATTAATAAAATCTAACTGCTCAAGTCTCTGCTTTTCATAGGCGTCTTGTGCAGCTGCTAGTTCCTCCATAGCTTTGTTATGTCTTTTTCTCTCGCTGTCATTCCCCAGTTTACTAAATGCAAAATTACTGCGCTAAAAAGCAAGCGCATTCACCACAGCGCCGCCTATCATTATTGCGAGTGAAGCCATTTTTTATAAATGTATTTTTTTCTTACATATTTATATTGTCCGGAATTATTCCTTGCTTGACTAGAAAATCTTTCGTGGCAACCGAAGCTGCAATGATAGCAATCAGCTTTGCTGAATCCTCAAAGTCTAGTTTGCCAAGATCTGCTGGCTTTATTTTTAACAGGCTTTTACCAAGCATTGAGTATCCTACACTTAGACCTCCAATAACAGCAGAATGGTATACAAGGTTAGCAACAGTTTTTTCGGTGCTCATTTTTATAAAATAAAATAATTATAATTATTAAAAACATGAACAGTGATGATCTACTACAGCTACAAGGCGGCCTAAACCTTCCTGAACTTATGAATGACCAAGTTGATGACCAAGCTATTATGCCCAAAAAGGAGAGGCTGTATTCTTTGGCAGCATGTGGAAAAACAAAACAGTTCCTCGGAACTGAATTCAGCATTGAACAGATTCAACAGATGCCGCCACAAGACATTTTAAAGTATCATAACAGGTATGAAGCGCAGCTAGGGTCTAGAATGGTGAAAAGTGTGGGGCAAACGGTTCTTAGTTTGTACACTAAACTAGTTAGTAGATTTGCGCCCATTGATTCTGAACAGGATTTTATGTATGATTTAACGCAGGATCCAGTTTTAACAAAGTCATTAGAGTCTCTAGGGTGTAATCTGTATTACAGATTTGGAACATTATTGTCGCCAGCGATCATGGGATTAATTACTTTTAATCATATAGATTTTATTTCCCTTCAAAATGAACGAGCTAGAAAATCAGCAGAATCAGAAAACACTGAATCAGGTGGAGAAAGTAACCAAGCCAGAAAAATCAGCAGAAAACGTTGAATCAGGTGGAGACCATTAAAAATCCTGGGCGTGTTGAAGCAGGAAGAAAATTAGCAGAGTGGAACAGACAAAAAAAATTAATGTTACAGAATATAACTCATCATGAAAACATAACACCGCCAGCGCCAGAACAAGTTGATTCAATGCCAGCTATAAAAACTTCATGTGATTCAAGACCTACAGCGCCAAAGTCTTCATGGAATATTGAACTTAAAACTGTTGCCATTTTTGGTGCTCTTGCTGCTGCTGGGGGCGGTTATTACGGTTATAAAATATATAAACAACGCTGGCAAAAAACAAGAGCCCAAACAATCTCCACCGCTAAATACAGAAGCCGAACACAACTGCACGCCAAAACCGCCAATAACAAAGCATCATTTTGATCCATTTATAATGGAATAATATTTTAAGAACTTAATTTTAAATTTTTTTTATAAAAATAGATCATGGCGTATTATAAAATGATAAAGTCAATAAATAAAGACATGGAGTCTATAAAAGACATTTCCATAGACCAGAATTGTAATCAATGCGGTTGCTTAGGTGTAAGAATTTCATTAAGATCTATGCAGAGAACGCTGAGCAAGACATTCTCAATGATGACGCGTTTTTTGAGGCGTGTGTGTACTATATTAGGCATCTGCTATTTAAGATAAAAACATAGATTGTATTTTTTTGATAATTATAAGATAAACTTGAATACGAACTTGGTTGTACTTAGAGGATGACTTAGTTATGATCTTAGTTAACTTGGGTAAGAACTTGAGGATGACTTGAGGACAACTTGAATAAAAACTTAGAAGTAACTTGAGAATAACTTGAGGATAACTTGGGTAAGAACTTGTGAATGACTTAAGGATGACTTGTAAATAACTTGAGTAAAAACTTGTGGATGACTTGGGGATGACTTAAGTTAAGAACTTAAAAGTGACTTAAGTGTGTGCATGCGTGGGGTGGGGGTGGGTGGGGTGGAGTTGGGTGGGGTGGGTGGGGTGGAGTTGGGTGGGGTAGGGGGGTGTGCATGCGTGGGGTGGGGGTAGAGACGTGCGTGCGTGGGGTGGGGGTGTGCATGCGTGGGGCAGGGCAAAACACACAAACACAAACAAACAAACAAACACACACACACACACAAACAATAGACAGGACAGTGCTTGTGGGAAAGTGAAGGTAAAATGCCGCAGAGCAGCAAGTTGTAGGTTGGCAAGATGGCTACCGATCATGCATGTTCGTTACTATATTTAGAACCACGTCAGAGCAGCAAGATGGCTACCGATCATGCATGTTCGTTACTATATTTAGAACCACGTCAGAGCAGCAAGATGGCTACCGATCATGCGGCTGTGACGTGTGCAGGTGGGGTAGAGGGGGCTTTGTGGGCCAATCGGCAAACTCTGCCGATTGGCCTAGTTTTGTTATATTTAGAACCGCGTCAGAGCAGCAAGATGGCTACCGATCATGCATGATCGTTACTATATTTAGAACCACGTCAGAGCAGCAAGTTGGCTGCCGTATACAGCCTAACAGCGTGCGGGGTTTCAACTACTTCCGAATCTCCAGCCCGAGTCGTGTTCCGTGTCGTCTGCTTGCCATTGTTTCACAAACACCACAAGGTGGAGAAGTTTTCTGAACTACAAGGTAGTACACCTGTCACTGAATCTTCTCACTACACCACACACCTTCAATGACAATACAACCAGTCTTGCTAACGTGGCGGCCACAAAGTGGGAGTGACACGTAACAGTCTAGAACATTCGCTAACGACACCTGGCGCGCTGTCAACCTGAAATGAATACCACCCCCCACCCCCACCCCTCACCTGGCAAGCCCAGTCCTCCCGCTTTATTGATTTTTTGGTCGCTTGCCGTGCGCTGTGTGAACAAGGTCGCGCGTCTCGCTAGCCGTAAATTAAGCGATTAGGTTTTCGGCCTCGTGTCAGCCTATCTGTTACACATAGTTTTGTAGGTTAGAAATTAGTCAGAATAAGTGTGCGAATTTTATGTCAAAAATATAAAACTTATCACTTAGCCTAGTTTGCTGTGCTCCTCTTTTCTCAACCAGGCTTGAAAATTGGCAGAGTTACAGCAATTACTGCCGTAGCCAAGCTTTTATGGCGGCTCTAATCGCCAGTAGTAGTACATCCGTCATTGTATATTTGAAGCATTTATATGAAGATAGTGCTGGCCACACACTACTCCTCTCCATACTGGTAGATGTACTAAGGTCTGCCTAACCCTATCTAGTTTGTTTGCCAGAACATTCGAAATCGCCATTCAGTTGCATAAGGGCACACTTAAAGGCAGATGAACTGGTTAGAATTAGAAAAGTAGAAAAGTATACACATCTTAATACACAGATCAGCTTGCCCCATGAACACTGAATCTGTAGTTAACAATCAATCAAGTCTGATACAAACTGAGAACATTTTTACTTGGGAGTAACAGCAAAAATGTTTCAAATACGAAATCAGTCGTGTTTTACCTCCGCCTTAAGAAATGAACGCCATGTTTTTTAAACATGGCTTTAGCTGTCTCAAGCCAGCTCCCAACAATCAACGCGTGATGGTTTGTTTTGCTTCGGCCGACTTTCGAACAATCTCATCGATAGCCAAACACGTATTAAAACTAGCTGTATCTTTGTCAACAATATTGTCTTCAACAAGCCAACAAACCTTTAAGATACACACAATTCTGTTCTTCGGTAAACCGGTTATTAAAATAACACACCCACCGCACAGTAAACCGTCCTGCTCGTCTGACTGTCAGCGAAAGAATGTGTGGGTTACCTAGTCATGTGAGCGCCCGGAAGCATACGCTTAACTCGATGATTGGCCAGGCTGTAAGAGCGCCGCCACGCGGGCAGTGTTGGCTGATGTCATATGTTGTAACCGGGCAGGCTGGGTGGGAAGGAGTGGGGGTGGGGAGTAAGTGCAGCAGTATTAATTTTTTTGGCCGGAGGCACACCTGCAATGTAGACGGGGAGCACGCCACCGTAGGCGGGGGGTATGCTACTGTAAACCAGGGGCACATTTTTTTAAATAGTGTGTGTGTGTGTGTTGTGTGTGTGTGTGTGTGTGTGTGTGTGTGTGTGTGTGTGTGTGTGTGTGTGTTAGTGTGCCTGTGTGTGTGTTAGTGTGTGTGTGTCTTAGTGTGTGTGAGTGTGTGCATGGGCGCCTCTCTGTCTGTCTCTCTCTTCTCTGTCTGTCTGTCTGTCTGTCTGTTCTGAGGGCAACTTGACCTAACAGGTTTTGTCAGGGTTGCCGGTGATTCTCTCTCTCTCTCTTCCGCCACAGGAAAAGGCAGCTTTTAGGCCACTTTCGCCCAAAAACTTGGTGGTGAAGCAAGTGGGGTTGAACAGACATTTATCTGTTCTCTGGGGCTTAGTTGGTGGTGTCCTGCATATGTTAGATTAGAACAGGCGCCACTGAACACCACCGAAATGACTTAGCAGCAGCGCAGTGTCTCCTCCGGTGGGTTGTCTCTCGACGACTTGACATTGACTGCTTCCTGTGGATTGCCGGTGCTGGGGCTGCGACGGCCCGGGCCGTGCTGTGGCTGTGGAAGGGTAGTCGGCGTGGGTGCACTGCCTCTGAGGTGGTGCAGAAGATAGGACAGAATTTTTTGTTTTTAATGTTCACGTTTGCACCTTTCAACTTGTGCGAAGATTGGTCGGGTTCAGTATGGCATGTTCGGTTCGCGAATTCGAAATTCATGTCAATTCAGACGATGGTCCGCCAGTTTTAGCTGAAAAATCCGCCTCTCCCAGACACACTTATTCTGATATGACACCGAGGCCAGTGAAGACAGGCCGGCGTCTCCCTCTCCCCGCCCCCTCCCCACTGCACCAGTTCTGCACTGTTGACTCCTAGGCACCTTGTAACTGAAGAGGAGCGGCCCACTAGAGAATGTGCACGGCCCCGATGTTGCACAAATTTGAATAGCTAGCAACGGGGAGCCGGACATCCTCGGACCGTCAGAGTGAAGGTATATTGGGTGAGAGTGCAGGAGAACACGACTCGAGTGATGAGGAAGCTGACTTTTTGTATGCTGCTGCTGTTTCTATGTCCACTTCTGATTTTTTTTTTCTCGTTAAAACACTAGTTAACAATGCTTGGTCAGAAGTTCAGGACACTCTCCTCGTTTCGTATTTTATGCCACCTGTCATCCCCGCCCCCCCTCCCCCCTCCCCCCTCATGCAGCGAGTTCATGTGAAGTCGTCTTTTTAACCTTTACCAGCCGAGTCGGTCAAGAGTGGGTACCAGGATTTCTCTCCCTTGAGGCGAGTCGTTCAAGTCCGGGTGACGGAAAGACAGCAGTGCATGCCGTGTCGTCCACAATCAGACGACGGGAACATAAAAAATTCCTACACTTTCCATGAAATGGTCCAAGGGAAATAACCTCTGTAACTAGTCTTGGGGATGTTGGAACGAGTTGTCGACCATACTTTCAGTGGCCTATTGTGAACTTGGCTGACCCCAGCTTTGAAACAAAGCAAACTGACGGCAACGCCACGTGGCGCGCGCGCCACGTATTTCCTGTGCCAGAAAATGTCGGTCAGGCAAAGGGATGGTAACAATTTCTCGTGCAGTGAAGTGCTTGAAATCGTATTACAAGTGGATCTGGTGATGATTGGAGTTGAGTGTTTGTTCTTTCCTGTGACACCTAACACAAGACCGTCAGTTGTTGTAGAGCTACCGTAAAAATAAATTAAAAAGTGGCCAAATCTGTGCGTCGGCAGGGAATGAGTGCTGTGCGCGGCGCACGGCGCCAGGGAATGAGCGCGTGCGCCGCGCTCGGCTGTCTCCGTTTCCAACGAAATTAATCTTTCTCCTCTGAAATCCAATGGTGCCACAGTTTCGGGATGCATGTGACTTTTTCTGGTTTTCTGCGTGTTCAGACTGTTCATCCCGAACAACTCCCTGTCACTAAAGATACGCACTTGGTTGTGCACATCAAATGCGCTAATCCGGACCAGTGATATTCCACCTTGTTGCCCAAGCCCAGGTTTGGCTTCTTTTCTCCCACCTGTCTTTCGTTACTAATGCGTTAGCTGATCCTGTTGGCGATACCATACATTTCATTTTTGAGTGAGAAACTTAATTACAAGTAACAATCCATCACGTGGTTCACAATCTGCCTAATGATAAGATGGAAAGCATCCTATCAATCGGGAATTTCCACAGCGATGACGTCAGTCTAAATGTAAAATGGGTGGCGAGTTTGCTGCACCAGTCCTGTAATTTTTCTTGCCTCACGTCTCTTTCTCTTTGTTGCTCTTTTTCATGCACTCAATAGAGGCACTATTTACGATGACGATTTACCGATGATTTGGTACCTGGCTGAAGATACGTGCAGTGGTAATGG
This sequence comes from Conus ventricosus, assembly GCA_018398815.1. NCBI lineage: Eukaryota > Metazoa > Mollusca > Gastropoda > Neogastropoda > Conidae > Conus > Conus ventricosus. The sequence goes on along the minus strand of CM031625.1, from coordinate 12,876,925 downwards.
AGTTTCTTGAGGCAAGCTCCTGTTCAGGGCTCTTCGCAATTTAGGAATTCTTCTTCCTAAGGTCTCTCAGAAGTCTCGCGAGGCTGGTGTTTCTCCTGCTCCTAACTTCTTTTGGCCTTTTTCCCTGATTGGAAAGTCCCACGTCGGACGTTTTTGTTCTGTTTGTGATAGAGGATGGCCTGCGATTTTCTTTGCTTCCCGTCCAAGAGAAGGATTCTGCATGTGTGCGTGCGTGCGTGCTGCGTGCGTGCGTGCGTGCGTGCGTGCGTGGTGCGTGCGTGCTGCGTGCGTGCATGCGTGTTGTGTGTGTGTGTGTGTGTTGTGTGTGTTGTGTGTTTTACAATGCGTATAATAGACTAGTCGGCACTATATAAAAGCTAATATAATGTAAATGGACTTTAAAATTTAAAAAAAGCACATGCATGCATTAATGCATGTAGAACCTGACACCCTCTGTCTCTGGCTCTGTCTCCCAATCAAACAAAAAATCTCATTTTTATGAGGAAAAAACAAAAACAAATAAAACAAAAACATTGCAATCACTTGGAGAGCAAGAACACAGAAACCATCGCTAATCAATACATTTGCAAGTAGTGCGTAAATGCCATGGATTTCTCTATGCCTCCCTCCCCTCTCTTCGGCCTCATCCTAACCCTCACAACCTCCATCCACAAACCCTCAACCTTTGTGACAATTTGTTCCATGACAATGCTGCCAACAGAGCAGTTTTACCTGATTATCAGTGATTTATTTCATAGTTAGCCACAGTGTTGAAAAACTGGGCCCAGACATATATTTCATCGTGGATAGACAGCATGACTATAAAATTTCATTGGAAGATTCTTTTAGAGTACTACAGTCTCTTCTCTTATAACCTTAAACATCCCCATTGTGAAACAAGAAACTGTCTTCGCTTAACCCTCATACACGTTTTGAGCTATAACTGCAATACAGTTCAAGCCTAAGGGGCTGGGGCCACTGAGGATCAACAAGGACAGACATCACTACAAAGATGGCAAGAAATAAATGCTCCATGTATGCTATGTATCTAGACCCATTTCTATACGCGAAAACATTTTATCATCGTCGTCGTGATCATCATTATCATCATAATTATTATTATCATTATTATCATTATTATCATTACTATCATCATCATCATCATCATCATCATCATCATCATCATCATTCTTCTTCTTCTCATTATTATTACTATTGTTGTTGTCATTATTATTATTATTATTATTATTATTATTATTATTATTATTATTATTATTGTTGTTGTTGTTGTTGTTGTTGTTGTTGTTGCTGTTGGTGGTGTTGTTATTATTGTTGACATTATTATTTTACTATTAATTCTTCTTCGTCTTCTTGTCATCATCATCATCATCAGCAGCAGTAGCAGCATCATCATCAATCATCATCATTATACATCAATAATCATTAATGAAGTAATAGTGGTAGCTGTTGTTGTTGCTGTTGTTTTGTTGTTTATGATACATTGTGTCATAACTTTGAATATACTTATGCTTGGCGTCATTCACTGACATTGATACATTATGTGGTTTAATTTACATACACTAATACATTGTGTCTTGACTTTCATATGCTGATTCATTGTGTCGCCTTTACATTCCTTGATACATTGTGCCATTATACTCTAATATACTGAGCCATGAATTGACATACACCAATCATTGTGTTGTTACTTTACATACACTGCTACATCGTGTCGCGTCCTTATATACATTTGTATATTGAGTCATTGAAAGTATATACAGCTTCGTCACCGACTTACGCATACAAACACATTATGTCGTTGCTTATCATACACGTGTGTGGTGTGTCATTGACTTTGCATGGACTGATACACTATGTCGTTTGATTTGACCTTCACTAACAGACCATATCGATTTTACATACACTGATGTACTGTGTTGCCCACTTTCAATGCACTGACACACCAGTCTTTGTCATTATGACTTTGCACTACAGGTGTACTGTGGTGTTAACTTAAACACATGATATGGTATGTTGTTGACCTCCAATATCTTGGCAAGTGGAATCGTTGGTTTTATCAATGCTGATAATTTATTCAATTGGCTTCACATCTACCAACGTACAGCGTCAATGGCTTTACAGACACGGATACACTAAGTCGTTGATTTTACAAACACTGATGCATGTCGCCGACACAGGTGCAATGTGTTATCGATTTCTTATGTACTGTACACTACATCATTGACTTTTACATAGACTAAAACTCTCAATGGCTTTATATGCACTGATACAATGCATCACTAATTTTCCATTTACTGATACACTATGCTGTTGACGTCACATACTATGATACTCTTTGTCGAGTACTTTACAGACATTAATACACACTGTTGTGGACTAATACACTGTCACAGGCTTTAGATACACTGATCTCTGTGCTATAATGCTTTACATACACCAGTGAACCGTGTCGTTGACTTTCAAAGTGGGACAAACAGCTGCATCTTCTTTACTGGACACCACTTTGAGGGATGCCCCATCGTCTTTAACTGTCAGCCCTCATCCTCCATGGCGTCCAGTGACTGGGACACTTTCTCCTCCTCTTCTGGTGTCAGAAGAGCTTCAAGGTGCACTTCAGACAGCCACCTCTGAAGAACAAACATTTACAGGATATCCATTTGCCACTTTGCGCACCTTGGTGTTACGTATAGACAGACAGACAGACAGACCGATAGATAGATAGATAAATAGATGGATGGATGGATAGATAGATAGAGAGATAGATAGTATGATGTGACCTAGACAGCTATTACCATCCGCTCACGCTCTCGCTCTCTCTCTCTCTCTCTCTCTCTCTCTCTCTCTCTCTCTCTCTCTCTCTCATCTCACCCTCACAAACATTCCTTAGAGTTATCAGTGTTTCATTTTACGATGCCAAACTTCACCTCTTTCAGCCCACTTCTCTCATACTTCCCTACGTCTCTCTGATTGACTTCGATGCATGCCAACACAGGGATACAACACAACTCTGATGACAATGTTCTTGAGAATTTTGATGTAACTGTAGCGTGGGTAGTCATCACCCCCCCCCCCCCCCCCCCCCCCCCCCCCCCCCCCCCCCCCCCCCCCTTTTCTTCCCCTCTTTATAAGATAGTGCTGTGCGCTCCTGCACGGATGTGAATTTCCTTCACCACCCATGTCACTGTAAAAGACGCGTCATTTCGTGAGTTCACATGTGTCGTGCATACGGCAGGTCCCCTAACTCTACAAATCATGGTAAAGACTGAAAACGTTCAAGATCCTAGAGACTGTCATCTTTGATCCAAACTGTGTTATGTCACACTCCACGTGTTGGGAAGTCCCCATGACCAAATTAGATGACACGATTCCCCTTCCATAATAATTTTAATTGGATGTCATGCAGACAGACATAAGAAAAACAATGATTAGCTTAACCCTATGCAAGGAGAGATCAAGCCCCAAACTACACTGACCCACCATATGCCATAAGACTGAACACGGTCATTTTCAATATGTATGACTCAACACTGCTGCATCTCAGAGAGGGGAATGTTCACCTCTCCTACTGAAATTCTCTGTCAAGTTTCACTGACTGTCTCAGAAGAAATGTGCGTTGATACATATAATATACATACATACATACACACACACGCGCGCGCGCGCGCGCGCGGACAAATATGTGTACGACAGTGGCGAAGCATTACCAAAACATAACAGGATTGACGAGTGAACTCGGTCACTGTGTATATTACGCATCTGTATTGTTCAGGAGCTCCCCTTATTGTCTCTGCTTTATTCTCAAGTACTCTCTGGCTTACATATTAATTCACTATCCTATTTACGGTTCCAATGTATCTGAGATTAGCCGATGTGGTGCAGTTTAAATGGACTATACCGCAAGCAGTGACGGTTCTTCGACGAAACTGAAACTGATCCTGTATTGAAGACAACAAACGTAAAGATAAAAAAAAGAATGAAGAATTCAGGAAGAAACAGATTAAGCGGAATCGTAGAAACTGATAGAGGAAAAGACAGTGATACACCAATGGTGGTGCCTAAATGAACCATGGCATCCATCACTCACTGCCCAATGAACCATGGCATCCATCACTCACTGCCCAATGAACCATAGCATCCATCACTCATTGCCCAATGAACCATGGCATCCATCACTCACTGCCCAATGAACCATGGCATCAATCACTGACTGCCCAATGAACCATGGCATCCATCACTCACTGCCCAGTGAGCCATGGCATCCATCACTCACTGCCCAATGAACTATGGCATCCATCACTCATTGCCCAGTGAGCCATGGCATCCATCACTCATTGCCTAATGAACTATAGCATCATTACTCACTTCCCAATGAACCATGGCATCCATCACTCACTGCCCAGTCAGCCATGGCATCCATTCCATCACTCACTGCCCAATGAACCGTGGCATCCATCACTCACTGCCCAATGAACCATGACATCCATCACGCACTGCCCAATGAGCCATGGCATCCATCACTCACTGCCCAATGAACCATGGCATCCATCACTCACTACCCAATGAACCATGGCATCCATCACTCACTGCCCAATGAACCATAGCATCCATCACTCATTGCCCAATGAACCATGGCATCCATCACTCATTGCCCAATGAACCATGGCATCCATCACTCACTGCCCAATGAACCATGGCATCCATCACTCACTGCCCAATGAACCATAGCATCCATCACTCACTGCCCAATGAACCATGGCATCCATCACTCACTGCCCAATGAACCATGGCATCCATCACTCACTGCCCAATGAACCATGGCATCAATCACTGACTGCCCAATGAACCATGGCATCCATCACTCACTGCCCAGTGAGCCATGGCATCCATCACTCACTGCCCATTGAACTATGGCATCCATCACTCATTGCCCAGTGAGCCATGGCATCCATCACTCATTGCCCAATGAACTATAGCATCATCACTCACTGCCCAATGAACCATGGCATCCATCACTCACTGCCCAGTGAGCCATGGCATCCATTCCATCACTCACTGACCAATGAACCGTGGCATCCCTCACTCACTGCCCAATGAACCATGACATCCATCACTCACTGCCCAATGAGCCATGGCATCCATCACTCACTGCCCAATGAACCATGGCATCCATCACTCACTGCCCAATGAACCATGGCATCCATCACTCACTGCCCAATGAACTATGGCATCCATCACTCACTGCCCAGTGAACTATAGCATCATCACTCACTGCCCAGTGAATCATGGCATCCATCACACACTGACCAATGAACCATGGCATCCATCACTCACTGCCCAATGAACTATAGCATCATCACTCACTGCCTAGTGAATCATGGCATCCATCACTCACTGCCCAGTGAACCATGGCATCCATCACTCACTGCCCAGTGAACTATAGCATCATCACTCACTGCCCAGTGAACTATAGCATCATCACTGACTGCCCATGAACTATAGCATCATCACTCACTGCCCAGTGAATCATGGCATCCATCACACACTGACCAATGAACCATGGCATCCATCACTGACTGCCCAATGAACTATAGCATCATCACTCACTGCCAAGTGAATCGTGGCATCCATCACTCACTGCCCAGTGAAACATGGCATCCATCACTCACTGCCCAGTGAACCATGGCATCCATCACTCACTGCCCAATGAACCATGCATCCATCACTCACTGTCCAGTGAATCATGGCATCCATCACTCACTGCCCAGTGAACCATGGCATCCATCACTCACTGCTCAGTGAATCATGGCATCCATCACTCACTGCCCAGTGAACCATGGCATCCATCACTCACTGCCCATCGAACCATAGCATCCATCACTCATTGCCCAGTGAATCATGGCATCCATCACTCACTGCCCAGTGAACCATGGCATCCATCATTCACTGCCCAGTGAGCCATGGCATCCATCACTCACTGCCCAATGAACCATGGCATCCATCACTCACTGCCCAATGAACCATGGCATCCATCACTCACTGTCCAATGAACTATGGCATCCATCACTCACTGCCCAGTGAGCCACGGCATACATCACGCACAGCCCAATGAACCATGGCATCCATCACTCACTGCCCAGTGATCCATGACATCCATCACTCACTGCCCAATGAACCATGACATCCATCGCTCACTGCCCAATGAACCATGGCATCCATCACTCACTGCCCAGTGAGCCATAACATCCGTCACTCACTGCCCAATGAACCATGGCATCCATCACTCACTGCCCAATGAACCATGACATCCATCACTCACTGCCCAATGAACCATGGCGTCCATCACTCACTGCCCAATGAACCATGGCATCCATCACTCACTGCCCAATGAACCATGGCATCCATCACTCACTGCCCAGTAAGCCATGGCATCCATCACTCACTGCCCAATGAACTATGGCATCCATCACTCATTGCCCAGTGAGCCATGGCATCCATAACTCATTGCCCAATGAGCTATAGCATCATCACTCACTGCCCAATGAACCATAGCATCCATCACTCACTGCCCAGTGAGCCATGGCATCCATTCCATCACTCACTGCCCAATGAACCATGGCATCCATCACTCACTGCCCAATGAACCATGACATCCATCACTCACTGCCCAATGAGCCATGGCATCCATCACTCACTGCCCAATGAACCATGGCATCCATCACTCACTGCCCAATGAACCATGGCATCCATCACTCACTGCCCAATGAACTATGGCATCCATCACTCACTGCCCAGTGAACTATAGCATCATCACTGACTGCCCAGTGAACTATAGCATCATCACTCACTGCCTAGTGAATCATGGCATCCATCACACACTGACCAATGAACCATGGCATCCATCACTCACTGCCCAATGAACTATAGCATCATCACTCACTGCCCAGTGAATCATGGCATCCATCACTCACTGCCCAGTGAACCATGGCATCCATCACTCACTGCCCAGTGAACTATAGCATCATCACTCACTGCCCAGTGAACTATAGCATCATCACTGACTGCCCAATGAACTATAGCATCATCACTCACTGCCCAGTGAATCATGGCATCCATCACACACTGACCAATGAACCATGGCATCCATCACTCACTGCCCAATGAACTATAGCATCATCACTCACTCACTGCCCAGTGAATCGTGGCATCCATCACTCACTGCCCAGTGAACCATGGCATCCATCACTCACTGCCAGTGAACCATGGCATCCATCACTCACTGCCCAGTGAATCATGGCATCCATCACTCACTGTCCAGTGAATCATGGGATCCATCACTCACTGCCCAGTGAACCATGGCATCCATCACTCACTGCCCAATGAACCATAGCATCCATCACTCATTGCCCAGTGAATCATGGCATCCATCACTCACTGCCCAGTGAACCATGGCATCCATCACTCATTGCCCAGTGAACCATGGCATCCATCACTCACTGCCCAGTGAACCATGACATCCATCACTCATTGCCCAATGAACCATGGCATCCATCACTCACTGCCCAATGAACCATAGCATCCATCACTCATTGCCCAGTGAATCATGGCATCCATCACTCACTGCCGGTGAACCATGGCATCCATCACTCACTGCCCAGTGAACCATGACATCCATCACTCATTGCCCAATGAACCATGGCATCCATCACTCACTGCCCAGTGAGCCATGGCATCCATCACTCACTGCCCAATGAACCATGGCATCCATCATTCACTACCCATTGAACCATGGCATCAATCACTCACTGCCCAATGAACTATGGCATCCATCACTCACTGCCCAATGAACCATGGCATCCATCACTCACTGCCCAGTGAGCCATGGCATCCTTCACTCACTGCCCAGTGAGCCATGGCATCCATCACTCACTGCTCAGTGAACCATGGCATCCATCACTCACTGCCCAGTGAACCATGGCATCCATCACTCACTGCCCAATGAACCATAGCATCATCACTCACTGCCCAATGAACCATAGCATCATCACTCACTGCCCAGTGACAGAGCAGAGTGTGCCAAAAGAAAACTGGCAGGACTCTCTGGAAGGGCGTTGATGTAAGGGGTCAGGCGGCTCAACCAATTCTCTAACCACTTCGGGTGACCGCAAATCTACTGTGTCTCGGGGGAAAGGGGTTGAGGGGGAGGGGGCGGGGCTTCTAGAGATGTGGGGCGGTCGGCATTGGAGCACTGCCTGTCTGCGATAACCATGACCGGCCAAATCATGTTTTCGGGACGGCATCGTCGGCATCCTTCTCTGTTGTCGGTGAGGACCATAGAAGGACATGGTGCAGCGCTTCAGCGACATCCATCCTGCTCCCTCTTTGTCAGCACAACTATGAATTAATCTGACGATAAATTGGTTTCAGTCAGTCAGCTCCTTCTTTGAGGCGGCCACACGCGGCACAGGGCCATCGCCATCCGAGCATGAAGAAGGCTATCCGGTACCCTGAAGACAGGCCTTTATAGGAGGGATGGGGGGGGGGGGAGGCGAAAAGTACCGACACCCACTGTCGGCTGGCCAACGCCACAGAGCGAACACCAGTGCATCCGGAACAAGAACCAAGTGCTGGACACCAGTTCAGCAGTAAGAAAGAGGACCGGGACTCCCGAACAAGACTGGACAGCCCCCGTCAGGAGCCAAATCAAAGATTCTTGACAACAACCAGACACCATGCGTCTAAAATGTCACAGATTTTTGTCTGTGACATGTCGTCAGCTTCTGCTTCACCATGCTGAATACTTACATTTTGCGGCTTGCTATGTCCCAGCCACGACCAGACTGCTGCACTAAGTCCATCATCTGCAACAAAGTACTATGATCTACTACTACTACTACTACTACTACTACTACTACTACTACTACTACTACTACTACTACTACATCTCTATCTCTCTGTGTGTGTGTGTGTGTGTGTGTGTGTGTGTGTGTGTGTGTGTGTGTGTGTGTGTGTGTGTGTGTGTGCGTGTGTATGCTTGTGTGTTCGCGTATGAATCACCCCTGATCCCAGGATGACTAGATGGTCTTCGTCGTCTCGACGGACAACAAACATCCCTGCTCACCTGTGACGGGCATTTACGACAATAGACAATGCTGTGGCCTTGAGTTTGCGTAGCAGGGGGCTGTTCGGTAGTTGTAGTAAATCGTAAATTGCGACAGTTTGTTTTCCTCTGCCCTCTATTGTGTACGACGACAAAGCCATTTCTCCCACGGCAGCGTTGAGTGTGGCTTCTACAGTGGAAGGGATACCTTCCACAGGCATGCTGGACGACTTACAGTTCATACAAGCAGAAATTCACCGGGGCGGCTGAAATACATCGTGCCGGGAGCCGGACAAGAGAGGCCACTCAAGAGAGAGAGAGAGAGAGAGAGAGAGAGAGAGAGAGAGAGAGAGAGAGAGAGAGAGAGAGAGAGAGAGAGAGAGAGAAGAGAGAGAGAGAGAGAGAGAGAGAGAGAGAGAGAGAGAGAAGAGAGAGAGAGAGAGAGAGAGAGAGAGAGAGAGAATCTGGGAACAAAACTGTACATCGACACTGACTTTACTCTCAATAATGTCTGGGGTGATGGACGTTGGTACACCAATAACAGTCAGAACCGCCTTGAAATTTGGGACAGCTGCAGCAGTATCTGCACACACAGATAATATTTTGGAGCGTGGGCAGACAAAATGTATGCATAATTTCCCAAAGGATTTATGTTAAACCAGGTGAATCTTACTGCTTTACAACGCAATATACTTCCATACCATGTACTCACTTACGTATACATGTGAAATTAAAATAAAAAAAACTGGATCTGAATCAAATGAATGAACAAGGTCCCCATTTACATTCAAGTACGTATATGCATCCACTTTCCTAATACCGTACATTATAAAGCTGAAAACCCAAAACAGATATCGCTTGTCAAACGCTTATGTCCCCTTTGAAGCACAGTTCTTACAGAACAAGGCTCTAGAGAATGATTCTGTCCCCTTTGAAGCATAGTTCTTACAGAACAAGGCTCTAGAGAATGATTCTGTCCCCTTTGAAGCACAGTTCTTACAGAACAAGGCTCTAGAGAATGATTCTGTCCCCTTTGAAGCACAGTTCTCACAGAACAAGGCTCTAGAGAATGATTCTGTCCTCTTTGAAGCACAGTTCTTACAGAACAAGGCTCTAGACAATGATTCTGTTTCCGGTTCCTTTCATTCTCAGCGCAGATCTGTCAATTGACGTCATTTCCTGAGAAAGGGGTGTGGATTAAGATTGAAATGAACAACCTGAATTTTTCTTTTTATTTCCTATACTAGCTAATAGGATAAGTCTAACACATTTAGCAGAAATGAACGCGCGCGCGCGCGCGCACACACACACACACACACACACACACACACACACACACACACACACACACAGAGAGAGAGAGAGAGAAGAGAGAGAGAGAGAGAGAGAGAGAGAGAGAGCTGTGCACACACACGCTGACACACAACACTAATACAGGACATTTTTTTTCTATATGCAGTAACGGCCAATAAATCAATGTTAACACTTATATTATGCCTTCCAATGTCTTTTTAAGTGGCACTGTGCTTTCACGTAGCACACACTGACACCACACGCCCACTGACACTACACGCCCACCAAGTAATACACATGACCATGTGCAGTCACTTGCATGTGCACATGTAACACACACACACACACACACACACACACACACACACACACACACACACACACACACACACACACTGAGTCATCGTTTAAAACAGCAATGGGAATAGGGTCTGGATAGACTTGGTTTTTTTTTTTCCGTCTTTGGATCAAAATGAAATCTACCAACAGCATCCACAACATGTACATGAACGTTTACTTCATTTTCGTCATATTAATGTTAAAGGCTTCTTGACAATTCGTGTTCTTCTTCATCTTCAAATTGGAGTTATTCATCTTATCCTGCCCTGTAGTCCGTGATCTTGATGTAGACCTTTATTACCAGACAGGATGCCTGCAATGTGTCTATGTGCCATCGGTCAGTAGAACCTACTCTCATGAAGTTGGGATTTAACGTGTGCTCAAGCTGTTCCTAAACTATCATTAACATTTTATGGTAATGGTGTGGATACAAAACAAACTATTTCCCAACATTTCCCAACCTATATGTAGGCCTGTTCGGCTGTTGCGTAAATAATGTTTACTTATATCATCATTTTCAAGTTCACGCCGTGCTGTTCAGACTTTCATCATTCCATGACAACCACCTGGTCTGTTGGTGTGACTTGGATCAGTTGGGGCTGGATGAATGAATGGATCACGTTCACACATGACAATGCAGAACGATATTATGTAGTCGTGTCAAGTGTGAGGTACTGGAGCTTGATCAACTGCAATGAAATGTGTAACAGCATTCCCACACGGGCCGGATGCATAACATCGAAGTATATGTGAACAGCCATGTAGATCTGGCGTCTGCAATCATTTCCATCTCATCGCTTCAGTCAGTTTGCCCACAAATTCGCAGAAAACAAATCTTTATCAGACAATCAGTGTTACAGTCGGTCTTCCAATGGGTGTGTGTGCCACACGTCCTTCTGTCGCTTCAACGCCAATACCATAACCATCTTATTTCACTGCATTTAGCTGCCGACTGCTGATTTGACATGAGGAGGTGCAAATCTGGGGACCAAGTTCCGTTAAAAGAACTGGATATGATGACATATACAACGGAAACTTTTAGTTTTAGTTGACGTCTTGCACTTGTTTACCTTTCGTAACGCTTCATGCAAGGGACGGATAATCTAAAATATTGTTCGTATACAATGCAACGTACTGAAGGCGGAAGTAAGCAACTTCCGAGTTGACAACGATCGCGTGGTTGTCTACAACTTCTGTAAGTCTTCATGCAAGAGAGTAGAGCCTTATCATGGACTATCATTTGTGCTTTACATGTCTACAACTTCTGTAAGTCTTCATGCAAGAGAGTATAGCCTTATCATGGACTATTATTTGTGCTTTATTATGTCTACAACTTCTGCAAGTCTTCATGCAAGAGAGTATAGCCTTATCATGGACTATCATTTGTGCTTTGTATGTCTTCAACTTTTGTAAGTCTTCATGCAAGAGAGTATAGACTTATCATGGACTATCATTTGAGCTTTACATGGCTGCATCATGCACTCAGCCTTTTCCCAGCTCGCGCGGCAGAGTCCATTGCAAGGTTTTTCTTTTTGTACTCCCAGTTCTTATAGAACAGGGAGCACTTTAGAATGGGAACGAAGAAATGCTGTGTTGTGTGTGTGTGGGTGTGTGTGTGTGTGTGTGTGTGTGTGGTGTGTGTGTGTGTGTGTGTGTCTGTCTGTCTGTCTGTCTGTCTGTGTGCTGTCCGTGATCAAAATGTGTTCCACTCGCTCCAGACAAAACTACTGGGCCGATCTTCTGAAATTTGTAGGTATGTTCGTTATGGATCACGGATGATGCCCGATGTTTAAGTGCACCCCGTTATAGCCGTTACTAACGGCTTGTAACGGTTTTTCTTCTTTATGGAATATCTCAGAAAGTACTTGGCCGATCGTTGTGAAAATTAGCAGGTATGTTCACTGTGGGTTACGGATGATGCCCGATGTTTTAGTTTATCGTTATAGCCGTTAGTAACGGCTATAACGGCCTGTAAACAGTTTTTCTTCTTTATGGAATATCTCAGAAAACACTTGTCGATCTTTCTGAAAATTTGTAGGTATGTTCATTATGGGTCACGTGATGATACCCGGTGTTTTAGTGTACCGTTATGACCGTTACTAACGGCTATAACTGCCGTAACGGTTTTTCTTCTTTATGGAATATATCAGAAAGTACTTGGCTGATCTTTTCTGGAAATTTGTAGGTATGTTCATTATGGGCGACGGTGTGATGCCCGATGTTTAATTTACCGCCCACAGCCGTTACTAAAGGCTATAACGACCCATAACGTATTTTTCTTTTCATAGAATATCTCAGAAAGTATGTGGCCGATCTTTCTGATGATTTGTAGGCATGTTTGTAGGGACACGGATGATGCCCGATGTTTTATTTTACCGTTATAGCCGTTACTAACGGCCCATTATGGTTTACTTCTTTACGGAAAATCTCTGAAAGTTCTTGGCCGATCTTTCTGAAAATTTGTAAAATGTTCATTTTAGGTCACAGATGATGGCCGATGTTGACCAGAATAGCCATTACGAACGGTTACATCAGCCCAAGACGTTTTACCTCTTTATGGAATATCTCATGCAGTGGTTAAAGCGCGAGTCATTAAGTGGAAAATGAGCATTACCAGAGGGTCATGGGTTCGAATCCCAGCCATGGCTCGTCTCAAGATGGGGAAACAAAAAAAGGGGCAGCAGAGGGACATCCGGAGTCATGAACCGGGTGTGGGCCCAACCCCCTAGAGCGTCAGGAGATAAGGGCCGAAACACTTGCTTGAAGGGGGCTTCTCTTCTGAGGATTCTCTGCTGCCACGCTCTCCACGAGTTTCTTTCTGCTGCATATTCAGATAAACTGGGAGTACGTTATGCTTTGCATCTTGTTCTTTCTTTCTTCTTTAAATCTCGCGACTTGGTTTAACGCTCTCTCTTTTCATCCCTTTCTATTTTTTCTCCCTTGTTAATGGGGCCCCTGTGTGGCATAATGCATGTTTGCGATGTTCTGGGAAGATTCCGGTAATAATCACCTGAACTTGGAATCGGAATGGCGGACTGTGTGTTTGAGAGAGAGAGAGAGAGAGAGAGAGAGAGAGAGAGAGAGAGGAGAGAGAGGAGAAGAGAGAGAGAGAGAGAGAGAAATAACTGCACTGACTCAAAATAACAGCTACTGGCACAATATAACATGGTGTCAGAAAGTGTATTGAACCTATTCTCAGCAGTAATTGAGTAAGAAATTCAGCGCTAACAAGGTAAGGCGAATTTGCTTACCCCTCTGTCACACGAGCGACTAGTCGCCAGTGCCCACGAGCTTGGGACTAGCCAGGACAGCCTTGAGACAAGCCAGGACGGCCTGGGATGTGTCTTGGCCCGTCCCTGCATGTCCCGGCAGGTCACAGAAACTGAACGGGAAATTCCGTTTTTCAGTCACAGACTTGTCGCAGCGGTCGATTTTATTTTATCTCGAGAGATAAAATTTTCTCCCCCTCCGGCGACAAAGATGCAACTAAATTGTATTGGCCCGTCCCGGCTTGTCCCAGCTAGTTAGACGAGGCCTGTCACACGAGGTGCGATCGCTCGTGGCCCGTCATGGACAGGAACGGCGGACGCAAGCACACCGCGTGTGTGTCTGGCTGTGCCACGCAGTGAAAAATAGGAGGGGCTTGTAGGTCGCAGAGTAGTTGCAGATTTGTGGTCTCACTGTCGCACTTTTTTGTCTGACGTTTGTCCCAGGTCCAAAGTCTGCGACTAAAAAACCCTAATTTTAGATTTAGTTGCACCTTAGTCGCGCTTCGTGTGACAGAGGGGTTACGAACAGTAACAATCGTGTGGAAGGGAAGTCTCCAGTGACGTCAAGATCGCCTTTCTCCTCGGTTCCGTAATCGCGTTCGGCAAATGAACTGTTCCATTTTTTTTTGCTTTGTTTAACTTTGAACTTTGTTTTGCGTGAATTTTTTGTTGTTGTTGTGAACGATGCATAAAGGGTCCAGCACAAAAAAATTTCACAACAAACATACCAGTCCCATCAAAACTGGATCTGTCAGCAAATGTGGAAGTGAATTGGAGAAAGTTCAAGAGACAATGGGAGAACTATCAAATTGCCACAAGACTTGATAAAGAAGAGCCATCCTACCAATGTGCAGTCTTTCTCACATGTATAGGAGAAGAAGGCCAAGAAGTCTACGAGGGATTACATTTTGGAGAAGGAGAAGACAAGGACATTACGAAAGTGATTGAAAAGTTTTCAGAGTTTTGTCTAGGCACTACCCATGAAGTCTACGAAAGTTACAAATTTCATGCAGAAATCAAGAAACGCATGAATTTTTTGACACCTATGTTGCTGTCCTACGGAAAATGGCGAAATCATGCAATTTCAAAGAACCAGAACGAATCATCCACGACAGAGTGGTGATAGGAGTTACTGATGACACTTTGAGAGAGAAGCTCTTCCAACACAAAACTTTGACGCTGCAAACAGCTATAGAGATCTGCAGGGAACATGAAGCCTCGAGGAATCAGAGTCAATCAATTTCAGGAGGAAACCAAGAAGAGGTCTCAGTTGATAAAGTGGGACGTCATCAGCAAAGAAAATTCCGACCACAGAACCAGAAGAACAACTCGGGTCTAAAACAACGCATGCTTCCAGAGCAAAAAATCTTTCACGATGTGGAAAAGGTCCACACAGCAGAGAGGTCTGTCCAGCTAGAAACGCTAGGTGCAGAAAGTGTTCTAAGAAAAGGTCATTACGCCATCGTCTGCCGTTCCCGAGCTGTCTATGCAGTGGAAGAAGAAGAGGAAGACGACAATGAAGAAGAAGATGAGTTCTACTCAGGCATGATCGTAGTAGCGTCACAACAGATTCCTGGAAAGTCACTCTCGAGATGGAGGGCATCAGGAAAGAGTTCAAGCTCGACACAGGTGCCGATGTCACTGTCATTCCAGAATCGATGGTCCCGAAGAGTAAGAGACCGCTGCAGAGAGCCGGCAAGAAACTCTTTGGTCCAGGCCACGCAGAATTAGCTGTGCAAGGAAAATTTCATGCAGAGTTTGTCTTTAAGGACAGATCTATCAGACAAGATGTGTTTGTTTGTACAAGGACTTGAAGAGCCTTTGCTTGGACGTCCAGCCATTTCAGCACTGAAGTTGGTTGAGAGTCGATAGTGTTTCTGATGGCCTCGATAAGCAGTACAAAATGAAGTTTCCCAAAAATGTTTGCTGGTCTCGGAAAACTGGAATCTCCATACAAGATTCATCTCAAAGAAGGCTCAATCCCTTACTCCGTTGCTGCACCCCGCCGTCTAGCGTTGCCCTTGAGAAAAGAAGGTCAAGGCTGAACTGGAAAAACTTGAAAGCGAAGGAGTGATAAGAAGTATCACCAAACCCACAGATTGGTGCGCGCCCATTGTGGTTGTTCCGAAACAGAATGAGAAAATCAGAGTCTGCGTTGATCTTAGCAAACTCAATGAGTCTGTTCCCAGAGAGAATTACCCACTGCCGTCCATGGATCACTTACTGGCACAGCTGTCAGGAGGTAAGGTTACCAAGTTAGACTGTAATAGTGGACTCCACCAAGTGCCACTGGATGAACAAAGCCAGCAATTGACAACGTTCATCACACCCTTCGGGAGATATTGTTATACGAGGCTACCTTTTGGGATCAGTTCTGGCCCAGAAGTGTTTCAAAGAAGGATGAGCCAGCTTCTCTCAGGCCATGAGGGCGTGAAACAGCGACATTGACGATTTGTTTGTCTATGGCGAAAATCAGGAAGACCATGATCGACATCTGGAGAAGGCGTTGTCAACACTTAGCAGTTTCAGGAGTCACCTTGAACGCAGAGAAGTGCCAGTTCTCCAAAGACAAAGTCATCTTCTTGGGCCACATCATCTCCAGGGAAGGAGTTGCCATCGATCCTGAGAAGTTGATGGCAATCAAGAATTTTCCAAGACCAGAAAATGTCACGGATCTCAGGAGACTGCTGGGCATCCTCAACCATGTCTCAAAGTTTGCGGGCCCAACACTAGCGGAAGACAGCAAGCCATTGAGAGATCTACTCAAGAAGGACAATGAGTGGTGTTGGAGTAGTGTGCAAGAGATAGCTTTAAAAAAAATCAAGGATCTGCTGACAAAAGCTCCCATCCTCGCTCTCACTACAGTCCAGACAAGGAGACAGTTGTTTCGGCTGATGCTTCTTCCTATGGTCTCGGAGCCGCACTGATGCAGAAACAGTCAGATGGACATCTGAAGCCAGTGTTCTACACTTCCAGAAGCCAGTCAGCCACGGAGCAAAGGTATGCCCAAATCGAGAAGGAAGCTCTTGCCATCACTTGGGCATGCGAGAAGTTTTCAGATTATATTTCAGGACTCCATGATCTAACCATTGAAACGGATCACAAACCTCTGCTCTCGTTGCTGAAAACAAAACATCTTGAAGAGTTGACGCCCCGAATTCAGCAATTCCGAATGCGATTGATGCGTTTCCACTTTGACATTCAGTACACCAGCGGAAAAAACCTGGTGACAGCTGATGCTCTTTCAAGAGCACCAGTGAACTCGCATGAAAACGAAGATCGTAGGAAAATCGAAGAAGAGGATGCACGCTGTGTCAGTCAGGTCATTCAAAACATACCAGAAAGTGAGAAACGCATTGAACAGATCAGGAAAGAACTAGCCAAAGACAATCTTTGACAGAAGGTGTTCTGTTTCGTTCAAGAGGGATGGCCTAGTTCTTGTCCTAAAAACCCAGAACTAAAAGCACTTTGGACAGTTCGCTCAGAAATCACTGCTGAAGACAGTCTACTTCTCTTCAGAACCAGGCTGATAATCCCAGAGACATTGAGAAAGGACATTCTGCAGACACTTCACACCGGACACCAAGGCATAGTGAAATGCCGAGCATTGGCAAGAGAAGGCGTCTGGTGGCCCAGACTGTCTACCTAAATTGAGGAAACGGTGCATAACTGTTCTGTGTGTGTAAAGAACGTCCAGTTCCCCCAGAACCTCTCATTCCTTCGGACACACCAGAGTACCCTTGGCAAAAGGTTGGCATGGATCTCTTTGAACTCAAAAAGGAGAAATATTTGTTGGTTGTGGACTATTATTCACGGCATAGTGAGGTCGCTCACCTGAAAACCACAACAGCATCATCAGTCATCAACCATGCAAAGAGCATTTTCTCAAGACATGAAATTCCACAAACTGTCACACCAGACAATGGGCCACAGTTTTCTTGTCAACAATTTCAGGATTTCGCCAAGAAATATGATTTTGCACATGTTACCAGTAGCCCGCACTACCCAAAAGCAAATGGTGCAGCAGAGCGAGGGTACAGACTGTCCAAAACCTCATGAAGAAAGCTGAAGATCCCTACTTGGCTCTCCTATCTTACCGTGCGACGCCACTTCAACAGGGACTTAGCCCCGCAGAACTTCTCATGAGAAAAAACTACGAACTGAAATCCCGACGCTGCCTTCGCAGTTCTCAGAAGGTGAAAAGAGGGGAAAACTTCAGAAAGAAAGATGCCCAACTGAAGAGGAAACAGAAGCAGAACCATGATCGAGCCCATCGTGCCCGACCTTCCAAAGAATTGACATCAGGCCAACCAGTATGGGTAAAACCAGCAATGACAACGGAACCGTTGTCAAAATCCTCCCCAACAGGTCTTACGAGTGGATACACTTTGTGGACATCAGAGGCGGAATCGCGTACATCTGATTCCCCGCGATCCAAATCCTGAATCTCCCAAGCCTGTTCCCGAAAACCTGTCCACACTCTTTCCCAAATCCATTGGAGCAGATCCTGCTCCTGACCCCATTCCTTACCCGGATGCCAGCACAGGAGCCCCTCCTCAGTATTCCAGAACCAGCCAGCATTTCCAACCACAGTCAGCACCGGCATCGCCGGAGATGGTGTCGCAGAGCAGACCATCTGTACAGACTCCATCACGACCAGCCACGCGTGCTTCAAAAGGTGACGTTGCACCAAAGCCGGCCAGACTCTGCCAAGACTGAAAGCAGTTAATGTGCTGAGATCATTGTGTAATTTAGGGCATGTTTGAAAATGCGGAGCTCTGTAGTGTAGGTGACTGTTAGGGCCTTGCAGAGCCTAGTTAGGTTGTGAGAGCATCAGCTCTGTGGTGTTTAGTATAGGTGGATATTTGTTATAGCTCTGTAGTGTAGTTGGCAGAGCTTAGTCAGGGTTGGACTACAAACAAAAAAAAAAAAAAAAACCCCAAACCCCCCCCCCCCCCAAAAAAAAAAAAAAAAAAAACCAGCTCTGGTGTAGAGGCTACTTCTCAGCCTATGAGAGCTTAATTTAGGGTTTGCTATAGCTCTGCAGTGTGTGGCGGATATGCCTCGTATTGTGTGTTTTGCATGAGCATGTCATTTTTTTTGTGTTTCATTTTAATTTTCGAGTTTGTGTGTGTATGAGAGGAAGATTAAGAGAACGATATTTGTTAATGCTTTGTTTTAAAAGGTTACAGTGACATTATTTAGAGACAAAGAACATTACCCAAAGGATCAAAATGAAGTTTTTAAAAAAAATTTAAAAGAAAAAAAAAGAGAAAAAGTATGTAATATATTGTATGTTGATGTGAAGTGACAATGCAGTACAGTACAGTATTAAGATGTTTAAAGTTGTTTTGCTTTCCAGAAGAAAGTTGTTCAAACGTTGAACTTGTTCAGACTAGATTAAAAACAAAATTTGGCAATTATATCCAAAGAAAGGGAGATGGGCATAATGCATGTTTGCGATGTTCTGGGGAAGATTCGGTAATAATCACCTGAGCTTGGAATCGGAATGGCGGACTGTGTGTTTTGAGGGGAGAGAGAGAGAGAGAGAGAGAGAGAGAGAGAGAGAGAAGGAGAGAGAAAATATCTGCACAGACCCAAAATAACAGCTACACTGGCACAATATAACACCCTGGGTGACGTCTTTTACAGTTCAATTTTTTAAATATACATTTCACACTTCTGATTGCGCCGTATGGATGGCACAGGAAAAATAGATAGATTAAATAAGTAAACAAAGGAATGAATGAATTTATACATGAAGATCCTGCTTAAAAGTACTATTCTATTAATAACAGTATCATGACCGAAACGCTAAATCACGTGTCAGGTTTACTTTTGCAATATTTGTTGTTAAATGACGTGAGAGAAAAAAAATTAAGCACTCGAGCTGTAAGTGATGACAAATATGGGAATATTATTGTCGCTCCGCGCTACCACCACTCTCTTGGATATCGCTTGTCGTTTGGCCGCGTCTGCAGTGACTGATGCAATCCGCATGGCGCAGCGATGGCACCGCACACAGCGCAGCTAGCTCACAACTCGTAGTGTGGCATCACCCCAAGACTAGTACCAGCCGATAATGTCACTTAAAGTGAATACTTCTGTCTTTGGAAATTGAATTCTTTAATGGATAATGGACAAGCTACATTACCGGATTTGCTTTGTACTTACGTGAAGATAAATTCCCTGCCTTGGCAATCCAGTTGTTTACTGATGGGTTCTCCACGAACAACAAATGTCGTTTACCTGTTCCCTTCTCATTTGATTGATTTACAGAGCACTCACTTGATAAACAAACTTTCTGCTATCCCATCTCTCTTGGGATTCATTGATGCACACAACCGTCGCTGAAAAGGTTTTCTACCTGTCACTTCTCTTTAGGGAACGATTGATATACTGAGCACTCACCAGAGGAAGCGCTTTTCTCATACCCTTCTATTTTTGAAACGATTAATTCATTACATGGTATTCGCAGGCGAAGGAATGTTTGGTGCACCCCATCTCTTTGGAGAACGACTGACTTTCCGAGCACTCACGTGAACCCTTTCCTCATAAGGGAACGATTGCTGTACAAGGCACACACTGGGAAGGGTTTTTCTCCTACATCTTTTTAATTTACAGAACCTTCACTGGAAGCCTCTCTTCTTGGTTAAGAATTGCTTTACAGGGCACAAACTGGACAAGGAGTCTTTCCTTTATCTTCTTTGAGGAACGACACACTTACCAAACTCTCACTAGAGAGAGAGAGAGTCTTTCTCCTACCTATTTTCTTTGTTTACAGAGCACTCACTACAGAAGTCTTTCCCCACCTGTCCTCTTTGTTTACAGAGCACTCACTACAGAAGTCTTTCCCCTACCTGTCCTCTTTGTTTACAGAGCACTCACGAGAGTAGAGTCTTTCTCCAACCTGCCCTCTTTGTTTACAGAGCACTCACTACAGAAGTCTTTCTCCTACCTGTCCTCTTTGTTTACAGAGCACTCACGAGAGTAGGAGTCCTATTCCCCTACCTGTCCTCTTGTTTTACAGAGCACTCACGAGAGTAAGAGTCTTTCTGTTACCTGTCCTCTTTGTTTACAGAGCACTCACTACAGAAGTCTTTCCCTACCTGTCCTCTTTGTTTACAGAGCATCACGAGAGTAGCAGTCTTTCTCCAACCTGTCGTCCGTGTTTACAGAGAACTGACTACAAAAGGAGCCTTTCTCCAGCCTGTCCTCTTGCTGACATAGCACTCACTGGGAAGGAGGATGTCTTCTTTTCTTCGAAAAACGACAGAATTACAGACCACTCACAACAGAGGGATTGGCATACTCCGCTGAGTGGAAGCATTTGTGACGTTGCACTACATACGCTCTGTAAATGGCAGACATAATCCATAGAGTCATGCTGGCTTGTGGCGTTGTTTTCTATTCATAGCTTTTTTTAAGCTGTCCGATTGGGGAGCCGGAATAGCTCAGTTGGTAGAGCGCCCGACTCGTAATCTTGGTGATCCTGGGGTTGCGGGTTCGAACCTCCGTCGGGGCGTTTCGGTACAGGGGGATTTTTCCCTCGGAGTTAACATTGGCTCTGACTCCAACCGAGGTTCCGTGTGTGAACGCATGCATAACATCTTGCACACACGTAAAATCCCATCACCAACTTTCGGAAGAGTAGGTCCAGTTTGGCCGTTGGTATGGATGACACGTTACACATAGCATGCACCCTGCGTGAGAAATGGAAAGAATGAAGGAAGTAAGGAAAATGAGTGATCGATATTGAACGATACTGACTGGATGACACGGGAAACGACTGAATGAAGCGCCAGCTGGCAGCTCTTCAGTCGCACTACCCAGGTAGGCAGCCCGTTGTGTAAACGAGTGTGGATTGTAAAGCGCTTAGAGCTTGGCCTCTAGCCGAGAATAGGCGCTATATAAGTATTCATTATTATTTATTATTATTATTATCAAGCCCTCATAGCTGGCTTCCGTAAGCTATGACTTGTGTATTTCCCCTTTCAGGATGACTTAAGGACTAGTTAGTTGTTTTGTTGTGCTCATTTCCCTCTCTTCACGACATGTTGTGTGCTCAACATTCCTCCGTCTTCCTGGGACATAGTGCCTGTGTACCAACACTTTCTTCTCCTAACAGAGAAAAAGAGTCTACAGACAGTACTGACCGTGTTTGCATGGACTGATTGTGTATGGGTGACTCAAAGGGTCCCCCGTCAGAGTGCTCAATGTGCAGGTGCTTTCCATGGCATCAATATGTACCACCTTTTTTCCGTCTCCTGTGCAGACTGAGGAACAACTGACAAACCGCCCCTGTCAGACAGTAGCTTTGCTGAAGCAATAAAGTCCCAAATGTTTGATTTACAAAAAATGACACTTTCACGTACTTGCACTGAGCAAAAACGTCAAACATGTTGCATGACAAAAACGTCCACACAAGTTTGTTACAAAAATGACAATAAAACTGTAGCTTGCATGAAGCAAAAAAACGTCCACACATGTTTGTTACAAAAATTACAAGAAGTTATTGTGACTTTTCACACACAGAAATGATTAAATAGATTTTCGTTGGCTGCAATCTATGTAATACACGTGTCTTTCTTTTCATCCTTCTTCCTCCATTGAACCTCTCAGAAAATAGAAAAAAATAACAATACTGACCCCCCCCTCTCTCTCCTCTTCTCCTCTCTCTCTCTCTCTCTCTCCTCTCTCTCTCTCTCTCTCTCTCTCTCTCTCTCTCTCTCTCTTCAAGAGTTCTATGTAATGGATAATTCATTTGTTTGTTTTCCTTCATATCGGCGATCGCTTACTGGTCTCTCGATTTATATTTCATCTCTGTCTGTCCCAGATCTTAAGCCAAGCACCCCTTCCTCCCTCCCCCCCCCCCCCCCCCCCCACACACACACCACTTCCTTATCCTATTCTTATTTCCTTCATTTTTATTCTTTGCTGGAATACTCCGTCCCATTTCTCTCGACAAGCCCTTTTCTATGTTCATAAATGTATCCATTTACATATTTACAGATATGACCATTACTTATTTACAGATATGACCATTACTTATTTACAGATGTGACCATTACTTATTTCGTGTGACATGTACATGTATTGTCTGTACATGTACCTTACAATGTCATGCTTGTCTGCGTCATGTTATCCTTTGACTAACGTACTTATTCACAGATATGACTATACTTACTTCCCCTCCATGGATTAACGACATATTTCTCTACGTCATGCTGTTGTGGTGACTAACATATTCACAAATGAGTAGAGATCCAGGATCACTGGTACCGTCTGCATATGGACACCGCACAAGCTCTCCACATATATGCCTGTCAGCGCAGAAGCAACCCAAGACAGGACAAGAGGTCCATGCATTTTCGGCATGACACTGGAACAACAGTCCAATCATCAACGAATGAAATATGGATTAATAGCATGTATAAAATGGTCACACCATCCGCAAAGGCCCCTACGCTGAGATGTCCCACAAGAACCAACAGATGAAATCAGTCCGACAATAACCAACTGAAAAAGTTTAAATTTCAATCCTTAGTGAATAAATTTAACATTCAAATCTATAATCCTCCAAATCAATTTTCTAGAAAAAGAGAGAACGAGCACTCACTCACTCTCTCTCTTCTCCCTCTCTCTCTCTCTCCTCTCTTCTCTCTCTCTCTCTCCCTCTCTCTCCCCTCTCTCTCTCTCATCTCTTATCTCTCACATGCTTATCTACAATCTAATGTAAACAACTGATGTAAACAACATGGTCAAAAGTCTGACCAGCTGACTTTACTATTGGACATGTGGACCAAGTCATAACCTTCGTAAAACTTGCATGAAAGCCACAAACCATTTCCAAACATTATACCCCCCCCCCCCCCCCCCCCCACACCCCCCCCAAAAAAAAAAAAAACAACAACACATATTTAAACAAACATAAGCGGACATTTGTTCCCAGTTTTTCTTACGTCTTGCATCCAACTCATTCAACATATCAATCATATGCTTTACGTGGAATTCTGTAATTCTCCATTTGGATTAACCTAAGGCAGTAGCTGAACAGCAGAATTATGTAACTGGATATCGATTTCTTTCACCATAAACAAGGCCATTTGGTGTTTGTCTGTCTGCTCCTGAAAATGTCTTCAAACCAAATGAAATGATTCACAATAGACAACAGCATCGTCTAAATCTCATAATTCAGAGCCACATTGCACAATCAGCTGTATCTGAGAATTAAATAATTTCATTAATAAATCAAAGGAGTTGTTATTTAACATGTATAACCTTTTCAAAAGATAAATCATAACATTTTTAGCTCTGCTTGCAAGGTCTTTGCGTGCAGCAGTAAAGCTTAAACGCGTAGAGAAAAATATTCCTAAGTAATACGCATTAACTACAGGTATTGCCGTCATCATTATATGACCATTTTTCTCTCACACTCAAGATTTAGGCTCGGGTTTTCCGTACATCATTATCGATATAAAAGATTTATATATAACGACTTAATTTGTCCCCTTTGTACTGAAAGCGAAGAAAATAAGATGCATTTTGTTCTCTGTTGCCCAGCACTTTGACGTATACGCTAAACGTTGATTAAGCCTACCTATTTTATAGACATCCTTCACTAATTAAATTGAGTCTGTTTAATGAGAGGTGTATGACTCAATGAAATGTACACGAATACACTTTATATCATCTGCTACATATCTTTAACTCCATTACATGTTCAATTCCCTTGATATAGGCTGGGGCCTAATGTAAATGGAATATCTTGAGTTTTCTCTCTCTCTCTCTCTCTCTCTCTCTCTCTCTCTCTCTCTCGCTGTTGTTGTGTGTGTGGTGGCTGTGTGTGTGTGTGTGTGTGTGTGTGTGTGTGTGTGTGTGTGTGTGTGTGTGTTCGTGTGTGTTGTGTGTGTGTGTGTGTGTGTGTGTGTGTGTGTGTGCGGGCGTGTCGCGGTGCCGTGTGTGGGGACATGCTCATGCTCATACGCGCGCGCGCGCATGTGAGTGTGAGTGTGTGTGTGTGTGTGTGTGTGTGTGTGTGTGTGTGTGTGTGTGTGTGACTTACAATCGTTTAATTTGCAAGTCTTCCACAGTACCAGTCTCTCCG
This sequence comes from Conus ventricosus, assembly GCA_018398815.1. Classification (NCBI taxonomy): domain Eukaryota; kingdom Metazoa; phylum Mollusca; class Gastropoda; order Neogastropoda; family Conidae; genus Conus; species Conus ventricosus. The sequence continues at coordinate 12,851,799 of CM031625.1, read as the reverse complement.
AGGGTGGCCTCAATCTGAAACATGACATTGTAAACGTTTGCGAAACAGCGCGCGCGCAACAGAATGTCTCTGGAGTTCAGATATGTGCTGAAAGAAAACTATGTGATGTACATCGTTTTAAGTGTAGGATCTGTCTATCAGGGTAACATGCTATTGCATTCATGCGATTGCTTAAAATTCCCTTTTCATACTTCTTATCAACAAAGGCATAAGGACAAACGCACTTTTTTGCTATCCTCGCCGCTGGCCGATAGGTGTAACAGGTTAAAAAGAATCGAACGAAGAAATGTCGAGTGTCAATGTTGTCGAGTGATGGTTGTCAGTGAAGGGGATCTACGAAAAGTAATCTACGCAAGGTGAAACGGCTGTGCAGCCCCTGTGTGAATGGTAACATAATTACTTTATTTCATATTAATGCTTTGAAATGTGTGTGCTAGAATACAAGCACATCCCTGAAAGTTTAGAAGAAGGACAACACACAAAACACCACGCAGGCACACGAGCGTGTCACGCAGGACTTACCTCGTACGCAGAAAGCAAACGAACGTCCCTTGAACAGTCAGCACGCAAACACACACACACACACACACACACACAGGAATGACAGATGGAAAGACAGTTGTGTTCATGATGATGGCCAGTGTAAAATATGTTACAACATTCTCACTGGGTAACACAATTTGAACATTTTACAATCAGAGAGAGAGAGAGAGAGAGAGAGAGAGAGAGAGAGAGAGAGAGAGAGAGAGAAGAGAGAGAGAATTACAAGGACAATGACAGTGACATGACTATAATAATTTAGTTCAACAAGGCCTTGGTTCTTTCCAAATGGGACCAGCCCATAAAGTATTAATAATGAGGAAAGATTACAGTTCTTGTATTGTACTGTCGGGCATCGGTTCTCTGTTGTTTTTGTTTGTTTATTTTTCTGTTTTTCTATTTTTCTTGAGTTTTTCACTTTAGGTCATACCGACTGGGCTGTGACGCCATTTGACTCGTGAGAAGGGATCATTGGGACACACGTCCCGATTGGCGATTCTCCGCCCTGGCAGAGTTGTGTGCGAGCTGCTCGAGAGCCCTGTTACTGCTGCTGTCACCTCCTACCTGTCAGGCGGGTGTGAGTTAGTTTTCAGTGTGCGAGGAACGTTCTGTAGAACTTGTGAAATTCAAAATTTACGGGTTATTTTGTATTGTGATTCTTTCCTTTCCAAATTGTCAAAATTATTTGTCATGAGAAAGTTTATTCTTTTATGATATATTCAGCTGGCTAATCATAACCCCCATTCCTTCAAATCTTTGAACAACAACAAAAAAGTTGGAAAAGGTAAAAAAAGTAATTTGTAATTATGAAAAGGAATTTAGACCGGTACTGTGCTTCTTCAATTGCACTCTCGTGTCTTGCCCTTAACAGTCAACGTCGGCGCTGGGCGTGTCACCTTGGTCATTTTCTCCTCCACAGGAAGAGCCCCCCCCCCCCCCCCCCCCCCCCAATCCTTTGTATGTGCAGCTGACCTGAGTTGCTGGAGAATCAGAAGTGACTTACCTTCACGTTACGGGTATCACTTATTCGTCGTGAATGAAAAGCACAAGGTGTCATTGAGCGGCAAGGGGGGAGCAAAACGAACTTTTGGTCTTCAACCTTGAAAAGTCTCCGTGCATGGGATCACTCTCAACAACACGAGTTTAAGTTGAAAAAGATGGAAATACAATTTTAAAAAAAAGAAAAAAAAGGAGAAGACCAGAAGAAACAAGCCTACATTGATCTGTTCATAACAAGCCTACATTGATCTGTTCATAACAAGCCTACATTGATCTGTTCATAACAAGCCTACATTGATCTGTTCATAACAAGCCTACATTGATCTGTTCATAACAAGCCTACATTGATCTGTTCATAACAAGCCTACATTGATCTGTTCATAACAAGCCTACATTGATCTGTTCATAACAAGCCTACATTGATCTTTTCATGTTCTGAATCGAAGCACAGACTATTTTGTGCAGGTGGCGCCGCGAATAGCAGCCCATCCATTTTTTCCTCCCGTCTCCAAGACCCAGCCCTTTCCTTTTATTATTCCTTTCAGCCGTATTCACTGTAATACCCTTATGCAACATTTCCTCATCAAATTCCAGTGTATAGTTCATGCCTTTCGTGAAGATTTTACCGAGACAAACCGTACTCTGAAGAATCATTTCGCATCTCTCTAACTAGGTTTTAGTATTATGTTGATAGGTGGACAGCTATTGACCAGGTTTTAGTAATATGTTGATAGGTGGATAGCTGTTGACTAGGTTTTAGTATTATGTTGATAGGTGGACAGCTATTGACCAGGTTTTAGTATTATGTTGATAGGTGGATAGCTGTTGACTAGGTTTTAGTATTATGTTGATAGGTGGATAGCTGTTAACTAGGTTTTAGTATTATTTTGATAGTGGACAGCTGTTGACCAGGTTTTAGTATTATGTTGATAGGTGGATAGCTGTTGACTAGGTTTTAGTATTATTTGATAGGACGAACTGTTGACCAGTGTTTTAGTATTATGTTGATAGATGGACAGCTGTTGAATTTTGATATGAAGACCTGTGACCAGAGTTCAGATGAACTTTGATAAGGGATACTTTGACAGTTTAGATTATTGAAGGCGAAGCTTACATTTAGATTGTGATTTAAGGTACACTTTTATGATTTTCTAAGATACAACAAAAACATGATCAATAACACCTTGCATGGAGTAATGGTCCTCCAAGCAAAACAAAACAATAAAAAACACAAAACAAAACAAAAAAAAAAAAAAAGAAAGAAAGTAAAATGACTGAGAAGTTGGACCCAATAAAACTGGTACCAATCCAATACTAACATTTTTTTCAACAGGTTGCAGGTTTTCCTGTTTGTACTTTTCCTCACATCTCATGACAGAAAAGAACGCCGGACAGACACTTTGAATTAAATTTGATGACAACATGTGTTTAGACTTGAAAATGTGGCAGAGAGGATAGAGATATCCTTTCTGTATCCCTCCCTTTTTCCTGACTCGCAGGCTTGCTTCCCCACCCCCTCCCTGCTACCTCCCTTGTGTTTGGCAAACTCCTTTAAAGGCTTTGTATGGCGGGTATGCAGTAATTATCACACATTATTAACAGAAAGGTGACATTTTGCTAGAAAGATGAAGATGAATCTTGCCAATTTTTCAATCTTGATTTCTTTGATGATGTCCTTGTTCCAACTGCTTCCTGGAGCATACATTCAACTTGTCTTTTGGGTATGTGCAAGGTGCACGGGGCACTGCCCTTCCTTCCTAGATGTGTGCTCGCTTCATACAGCTAGATGCTGCGGGACATGTGGTTCCCCGAGGTATCATTAAAACACCGGACGAAAAAGTTAAAAAGATTCATGCTTTTCCCAGGCCTACTTTTTAAAAAGTAAATTCGTTCCTTGCTGAGCTACTACAGGAAGGTCATCCCACATTTCGCAGCTGTTCCAGTTCCTCTTGTGAGCAGGCTTTTCTGTAGGTTCAGAAACGTATGGCTATTTTTCCTGTTTTAAGATCACCAGATCTTTCTCAGCCATTTATAAAACTAAGGCCAGCACTACTACAGTGTCCCTACAGTCTCTTTAGGACACTTCGCATCCCATCTTAGAAAGTTCTTTGAGGATGCACTGAAGATTTTACGTAGAAATAAAAGAATAAAAAACCGTTTACGTTTCGTTGTAAATCGTATTATAATGACATATAATCTTTATAATGAACTCACGAAGACGTGTTTAATGGCGCGCGCGCGGCGCGTGTGTGTGTGTGTGTGTGTGTGTGTGTGTTGTGTGTGTGTGTGTGTGTGTGTGTGTGATGGGGAGAAGGAAAAAGAGAGACAGACTTAAGGAGAAAGCAAACAGAAACAGCGATAGAGAAAAATAGAGACAGAGACAGAGAGAGAGAGAGAGAGAGAGAGAGAGAGAGAGAGAGAGAGAGAGAGAGGGTGATAGAGGAGGAGTCTTATGCTCGTGGGGGGTGCCTGGGAGTGTGTATGGGGTAAAGGAGGGGTGTAGAAGATCCCCTGAAAATAGGCCCATATGGATTGTTCACATGTGTACGTGTCTGTGTTTACACATACCTGGATGGTGAAAGTGGTATTTTGAGTATTCAAGTTTTATTTCATGATGATGAAGATGGGTTGTGAATGTAAAGATGGTGGGATGGAGAAATGGGCGAGTGTGTAGGCGAGTGTGTATATGCAGAGTGAGGGAGGAAGAGGGGAGTGAAGAATGGAGGAGAGGGTGGGAAAAGAAAAGAGGGCCGAGAGCTGGAACGATTGAAACTGAAGGTCAGTTGTGGGGATTCAGTCCGTCAGGACCTGTGCTGAAAACGACGGAGATGACCGTTGACTCCATAAACTTTCTTTCTGGAGCGAGGACAGCAGTGACGGAGATATCAGTCTGGTTGTGGCAATCAGCATTGAAATGGTTGGGCCTGAGGTGATCTACGAAGCGTTCGTTTGAGGGTGCAATATGTCTCCCTTACATACTTTGAGCAAAGACTGTCTCTCAGGATGAACATCATGAAGTTATGAACGGCCTGCTGGAAACTCAAAGACAGCATCATGAACGGCCTGCTGGAAACCCAAAGACAGCATCATGAACGGCCTGCTGGAAACCTCAAAGACAGCATTATGAACGGCCTGCTGGAAACTCAAAGACAGCATTATGAACGGCCTGCTGGAAACTCAAAGACAGCATTATGAACGGCCTGCTGGAAACTCAAAGACAGCATTATGAACGGCCTGCTGGAAACTCAAAGACAGCATTATGAACGGCCTGCTGGAAACTCAAAGACAGCATTATGAACGGCCTGCTGGAAACTCAAAGACAGCATTATGAACGGCCTGCTGGAAACTCAAAGACAGCATTATGAACGGCCTGCTGGAAACTCAAAGACAGCATTATGAACGGCCTGCTGGAAACTCAAAGACAGCATTATGAACGGCCTGCTGGAAACAACTGTCATCACGAGCTGCGTGAACTTTTTATTTTATCAATGGCTTTAGACAGAGGGAAAGAAAAGTTAGAAAGGAGAAATGAAAGGCTGAAGAACAGATTGGACTCACATAGTTAGAAAGAGAAATGAAAGGCTGAAGAACATCGATTGGACTCACATGTTAGAAAGAGAATGAAAGGTGAGAACATACGATTGGACTCACATAGTTAGAAAGGAGAAATGAAAGGCTGAAGAACATCGATTGGCTCACATAGTTAGAAAGGAGAAATGAAAGGCTGAAGAACATCGATTGGACTCACATAGTTAGAAAGGAGAAATGAAAGGCTGAAGAACATCGATTGGACTCACATAGTTAGAAAGGAGAAATGAAAGGCTGAAGAACAGATTGGACTCACATAGTTAGAAAGGAGAAATGAAAGGCTGAAGAACATCGATTGGACTCACATAGTTAGAAAGGAGAAATGAAAGGCTGAAGAACATCGATTGGACTCACATAGTTAGAAAGGAGAAATGAAAGGCTGAAGAACAGATTGGACTCACATAGTTAGAAAGGAGAAATGAAAGGCTGAAGAACAGATTGGACTCACATAGTTAGAAAGGAGAAATGAAAGGCTGAAGAACAGATTGGACTCACATAGTTAGAAAGGAGAAATGAAAGGCTGAAGAACAGATTGGACTCACATAGTTAGAAAGGAGAAATGAAAGGCTGAAGAACAGACTGGACTCACATAGTTAGAAAGGAGAAATGAAAGGCTGAAGAACAGATTGGACTCACATAGTTAGAAAGGAGAAATGAAAGGCTGGAGAACAGATTGGACTCACATAGTTAGAAAGGAGAAATGAAAGGCTGAAGAACAGATTGGACTCACATAGTTAGAAAGGAGAAATGAAAGGCTGAAGAACATCGATTGGACTCACATAGTTAGAAAGGAGAAATGAAAGGCTGAAGAACAGACTGGACTCACATAGTTAGAAAGGAGAAATGAAAGGCTGAAGAACAGATTGGACTCACATAGCTGGTCAGATGAGCACTTTCGTTGGCGACTACTGGTAAACCCAGGATGTAGAGTGTGGCTTGATAGTTGGGCGTTACTGCCACACAAGACACACCATGACGGTTAGCATACATAAGATATAACACACACACACACACACACACACACACACACACACACACACACACACACACACACACACACACACACACACACTCAGACATACTAACTGAAATACCATCACATACACCACGTGCAAAAGACACACACACTCCACCATCACTAATATCATAAGTCAATTATTTAAAGAGAGCTCGTTCTAGATATCTGTTTATGGCGCTTTACAAAATTACTCTGTGACTTGTTTCATCAGCTCATAGTTCACAGATACGATGGCATACACATAATACAGAAAGGTCCAATGTCTATCCATACACATTCTACATATACTCATACCAGCATCACATATTCTTATTGTGGAAGAGATTAGTGCTAAATTCTGTCTTAGATTAGCACGATAATCGGAAAGTCTGTAAAACAGGTAGTTTGTTCTATGTTGCTTAGCCTTGGAAAGGACAAGATCTTTGACCTTGGGCCTTGTTTTGAATGTGGGTAATGGCAGGAGAGGAAGAGCCGAGCTGACCAAGTGTGTGGATACAAAATAATTCACATAGGTAGTCAGTGTGTGGATACAAAATAATTCACATAGGTAGTCAGTGTGTGGATACAAAATAATTCACATAGGTAGTCAGTGTGTGGATACAAAATAATTCATAGGTAGTCAGTGTGTGGATACAAAATAATTCACATAGGTAGTCAGTGTGTGGATACAAAATAATTCACATAGGTAGTCAGTGTGTGGATACAAAATAATTCACATAGGTAGTCAGTGTGTGGATGCAAAATAATTCACATAGGTAGTCAGTGTGTGGATACAAAATAATTCACATAGGTAGTCAGTGTGTGGATACAAAATAATTCACATAGGTAGTCAGTGTGTGGATACAAAATAATTCACATAGGTAGTCAGTGTGTGGATGCAAAATAATTCACATAGGTAGTCAGTGTGTGGATACAAAATAATTCATAGGTAGTCAGTGTGTGGATACAAAATAATTCACATAGGTAGTCAGTGTGTGGATACAAAATAATTCACATAGGTAGTCAGTGTGTGGATACAAAATAATTCACATAGGTAGTCAGTGTGTGGATACAAAATAATTCACATAGGTAGTCATGTGTGGATACAAAATAATTCACATAGGTAGTCAAGAACAGAATCGGATAAGACAACAAAAGTAGAGGGTGGAAAGTTTGTAAGTTTGTCATGCCAGATTAGCAAGCAGACTGAGAATGCAGGAGTGCAGGTACACATATTCGGATTCGGAAGATCCGAGTACAAGTCTAGCAGTATTGTTTTGAATTCTTTGAAATCTGTTGATAAGAGGGCAGTTGTATAGGTCAGCGAAAAAAATGTTAGAATAATCTATGTTAGAGAGGATAAAGGCGCGAATCAAAATCTTGGTATATTTTTCTAAGCTGAAAATGTTAGACACATGTCAAAAGAAGAAAAGGCTTTGACCTAGCAAAAGGGCAAGACTGCCGATCAAAAAAGACAAGCAGACAGAGGTATTGATTTTTTTTTGATCTGGTAGAGGCGGAGGATCTAGCAATTTCTTGGGACATTCCAGCATTACTTCAGTGTTATCATCATTACGTCGTATTTTGCTATAGGTCGTCCTGATTTTAAGGCCTGCAATGCATACCTGCCTCCACAATACCGGCTTGTCAACTTCAGCAAGAGAAGTCGGTTCATGAAGCTGTGTGGCATCATGCATGGGATAATGCATGTCTGCCGATAACATCAACCACAGTGGAAGCATATCGCACAAAAAGAAAAGTCCAAACACAGAGCCCTAATGAAAACCATATGAGACACCAGAAAGCTTGAGTAACTGGCATTCATGCAGACAGTCTGGGAGCAGTCAGTCAAATTAAGAGAGAGCAAGATCTTGAATACCGAAGAAATGGTGAAGACTTTTAAGGAGTATAGAGTGGCACTGGTATCAAAGGCTGCACTTAAATCTAACATTGTAAGAACCGGTACACCTTTGTCATAGAAGTCGGGAAGGATATCATTTATATTCTACAGAAGAGCTGCTTCGGAGCTACTAGATTTTCTGTAAGCATACTGATTGGGTTTTCGTAGGCAGTTTCTTCTAAATTGAACACAAGTTGAGAAAGGACTCTCTTTTCAGTGGCATAGGACAGACAAAGGACTAGCTGAGTATAAGTCTGTAGTTCTTCAAAACATTCTGATTCAGGGAAGGATCCTTTCTGAGCGGATAAGCGGGCGCCCCATTGCTGGTGTGAAATACAGAACGAAAACGTCCAAATAGCAACATACCACAATACCCCCACCACCGCAACAACACACACATATCGACACCACTACCATTGCCACCTTAACAACATCAATTACAATGCACATAAATAAACCACCACCACCTTCACCACCACCACCACCACCACCACCACCACCACCACCAGCACAAAATGTACACAAAAACCACACCATCAACATAAAAAAAACCCAGAAGAAATGACAGCTTACCTGGCACTACACACAGTGCACTGCTTTGGTGCTGACAACAGATCTCCTGGCTGGAACAATCGTCATCTGTCTGGCAGCTAACAGACGACGAGTTACCGACTTCGGACGTGGAGCACAGTCTGACCTTCTCTGCAGAACCAGTCAGTCAACAATCAGTCCGTCAATCAATTGTTACAGTCCATCAAATACGGTGCAACTGATACTTATTTGATTGATTATGAACGTAGCCTATTTTATGTTTACTTTTTCAAATCTGTGCTTTTTCTTTTTTTTTTTCTTTCTTTTGTTCTTTTTTTTTTTCTTTCCTTCTTTCGTTTCTTTCTTTCCCTTTTCTACGTAATATTTCACCAGGCCAATCCTTTCAAATATCTGACCACTTTCGTTTACAATTCAAGTCATTTAATCTTTCTTTCACAGTTGTTCCAGCAAACTCTTCCTCGCTTTGTGTTCTGTGTCAGTGGCCACAGACATCAGTCCCTGTGTTTTCAACTACTGTCTTCCACTTTATGCATTATGTGTCCGCCGCTTCAGCCATGAGTCAGTGTGTGGTTTCTTGAACCCTGATTCAGGTTATCGTATTGACCTGTGGTTTTACACCTTTCCCCAAATCATAGGTTGGTGAAAGTGTCCATAGACTCTTGAGTACTGTGGGGTCAGTCTAAGACGAAGGAAAGGTGAGGGAGCACTGGCTGGACTGCTCTTCCAGGCAAGTCACCGTCTTGTTCTCGGCTTAATGCGCACCTGCCTTGCTTGCAGACCTCATCGATATACGCCCTCTGCTGGTCAAACGTACTTACAATTGGTTCGATAACTTCTGACAAAACGGTTTCTCTAACTATTTAATGAGAAAAGTCTCTGAGTTCTAAAAGCCAGGTTAGAACACAAAAAGGTGAAAGTGTCATTACCTAATGATTGTAGGGTTGGAAATTGTGAGAGGTTCATTGTCTAAGACACTGTATTAAGGAAAGGTAAAACTAACCCCTCCCCTTCCGCCGCTTTACCTTCTCTGAACTGATCCAGGTACCCATTTACTTCTGTGTGGACGGAGAATCTTTCAAACCGTACAGAATCCGCCCTCACGAGTGCTTCAAACTAACGACGGTCAGCTTCATGGCCAAACATCACTGTTACCATTCGATTACGGGCCCGTTTGAAATCAAGGCTGCAATTCACATCGACAGTCTTTCGTCATTACAGATAACGTGCCGAGCGAAACATGATTTGTCATTGTTTTCCTTTGTGAGATGATGAGATATCTCTCCAGCAGACATAGCAGTCATTTTCTTCATCTTAAGGTCATAATACATGTAGCGGCACATTTTGATACTCAGCATGTTATATCATGTGTCAGTAGATAGGCTACAACACGCGTTGCAGTGGCACGTCTCGTCAAAAGTGTGCCGATGAACTTTCTAAGCCCCCCCTCTCTCTCTCTCTCTGGGTATGACGGGTAATAGCGTCCGGACAGCAGTTTGTTAACTGATTCAAGGAATGTTGCTTTATTCGGTGTTGTTTTGGGCCGTTTCAAACTGGTGTTCTTCGTGATTCAGTTAAGTAGGCCATGTCATTGAAAGTGACAATGGTGTACTTGTCGACGTGGAGGGCCGCTACCAGCAGCTTTTGTGGCAGATTGAATGTCGGGTCAAAGTTCATCAGAAATATGACTGATGTTTTAAAACAAGAGAGCAGTGACGCGGACAGTTAATTGCAGGTAGCTTTGGCTAATGTTATTTTCAAATTTATGAGAATAATAATAATAAATCACGTGCGTCTCAAATCGTGGCAAAAGTATTGTTGACTATTGTATATGCTCTCTCCTGCGTTTGATATAGTTGCAGATTATTGAAAACCGCACTGAGTCTGACCACTTCCCTATTACAACGTCCTTTTGTTGTGAAATTAATGGTGAAGGGAGGGGGAGGATGGCATTAACATTGAAGAGGGCGTCAGGTTTATGTGGAAGGAACAACATATAAATAACTTCACGGACTTTCATGAATGAAAACGCTGATTCCTGTTTTCGGCATTCATAGTTTACGTCGGCATTGCAGACAGGGGTAGATGAGGGTCGGCATTGCAGACAGGGGTAGATGAGGGGTTGAATGTTTTCCTTTCTTTCGTGCAAACCGCGGCTAGTAAAATGAGGTCACGCTTAGGCACAGGGTCAAGACAGACTGTACAAAACTCACGTGCACAGCCATCATGGTGGGATGAAGAATGCGAAGTGTCGAAACAAACGAAATATTCCAAGTTAAACATATTTAGAAAGACAAATGCCGACAAGGATCTGTGCGGTTATTTTGATTCAAAAGCAGACGTTAAACACTTGTGTAAAATAAAACAAAGTGATCACAACACATGTGTTTTGAGGGAAATAAATGAAACCTGTGAGGATACAAATTCAAACTCTTTTTTGGTAAAAAATAAAATATTTACTTCATGCAAATCGCAGGATTTGAATTCAATTACACCTCGGTCATGGTTTCGATATTTTCCAAACCTGTTCAATGTCGAGGTGGAAAGAGTGGTTATGGAAATGGAGATGAGGTTAAAGAGGCCCACAAAGAGCACGCAACTGCCGCTTGTCAAAACTGTTTAATTTTTTTTGGGGGCCAACCTCTGCGCCACCTCAGAGGCAGTGCACACACGCCGCTCATTCCGACACCCCGTCCACAGCCACAGCCCGGTCGGCCCCGCCGCAGCCCCGGCACCGACAATCCACAGGGGGCAGTCAATGTCAAGTCGTCAAGAGGCAACCCACCGGAGGAGACACTGCACTGCTGCCGAGTCACTTCGGTGGTGTTCAGTGGCGCCTGTTCTGATCTAACATACGCAGGACACCACCTACTAAGCCCCCTACTGACGACAATAATTGCTTAGTCGCGGAGCCGGCGTAAGTGAGCTCTCTCCCTCCAGAGGGCGCCACCACGTCCGTCCAACGACAGCCCCCATGGACCACCGATACCGGTGACCTCGACGGAACCAAACCAAGACCACAGACGTGGAGAGGACATAGAAACTGAGGTCACCATGAGAGCAGGGCATGAAGGGCCACAGAATTTGAGACATTTTTTTTTATGCTGATCGATGAGAATGAGGATGATTAAGATGATGCTACGGATTTCCATTTCGGTCTGAGACTACATGACAGGGCTGTACTCTACGCTTCCTTTCATAATATATCCCGGCGTCAACCAGGCCCGAGAGATACAGGCACCTGCAGTGTTGGTCAGGGAATTTGAGCAACACTCTCAGAAACGCATCCATTAAGTGGATGAAACTCGACTGTGTGGTCCCAGTCTTCCCAAATGAGTCCGCAGCAAACTCAACTCTGGGTAGGAGCCGTCGGGGCAGAAAAACCCACATGACTCTGATGGGATTCGAACCCACGACCTCCCAGCCGGGAGTCCGCGACGCTAACCACTTCGCCACGGCGGCTGTATGTTTAAATTCTTAACTGGATAATGAAATCACTCGTGAAGAAATAGTGGAATCTATTAGCGGGATGAAATGGTGCGTTAGGTCGTGATAAACTTCAAAGACTGTTATTGGTGGAATATAAAGTTCAGACGTGATGTTTTTAGCATGGCGATATTGTTTCAGAATTTGAAGGTCGTTTGATCTGGAAGAATCTGTCGTGAAAACTTTATTGGCTATAGTGCAAAAGTGGGTGTTCAGTTGTTCGACAGAGATGTCTTTATACACAGTTGATTGTGAAGAGGATTGATTGTTTGTAAGCTCGTTAATAGCTCTCCATACTAATTTTGGGTTCTGATTTGATGACATTAGTTCTCGATCATATTTTTTCTTCTCTGCGCTTCTGTGAATGTATTGCATTTTCAGTATTCTCGATTCCTCTTCATAGCCATGTTGTTTAAGCAGATCTCTAAGGTAACCTTCCTTGCTGATCCATGTGGATGATGAAGATGATGCAACGGAATTTCATTCCGGTCTGAGGCTGCATGAAGAGCTGTACTCTACGTTAACTTCCAAAACATATCCCGGCGTCAACCAGGCCCGAGGGATGCAGACACCTACAGTGTTGGTCAGAAAATCTGAGCGTCACTCTCAGAGACGCATCCATTAATTAACTTTTTCGCAAATTGCCGCGAGAATGATCGCGGACACCCGACTTACCACTCGGCGACGTGGGGCGAAAATACTCGCGGCAAGCGATCTGTCACTCAGGACACGTCGCGAGAATGATAGCGACGGTCTTCTAAAAATACATATGACCGAATTTCCTGGAGAATTTTTAACCAGTGGTGTCAGCGTACATATACAATCCTTCCTACGTGCTATCATACCAGTTAGCGAGCGACTAACAGTCGATTTCATTGGTTAATTTGAAGAGAAAGCAACTAACCCGTTGGCGTCTTCAAGCACGGAATCAGTGCTCCTTGTTCGAAGTGTGACATTTTCAACTCAGTCAAACAGCAACAAAATCATTTTGACTTTTAAAACATTTATCATCACAAAGATGAAAGATAGCTCTATTTCAATGTGCAAAAATAAAGTCACTGTCGGGTCCAGGCTTTGAAGGAAAATGAAATAAAAAATGGTCAAAATCAGGTGTCCTGAGGGAATTTCAGTGCTTGACTGTAGTGTTAACTGGACACATAGAGCAGAACGAGGGTCTGTGTTGATAGTGTGGATGAACTCCACAGTGTGGTCCCAGTCCTTCAAACTGAGCAGCAAACTGAGCTCTGGATAGTAGGTAGCCGGTCGGGGCAAAAACATTCCACAAACAAATGGCTCTTCTGGGATTCAAACTCCCCGATCTCCCAGCCGGGGTGTACGATACTAAACCACTTTACCACGGCGGCTGGTACCTAAGAAAACGCACACATTTTAATACATTGTAGTAAGCACAAATATATAAAAATAAATAAAGAGTTCACTTAGCTTTACCTACATTGTTTTGCAAATCTACTGAACTTTGCTTTGTTTTTTTTTGTTTTCAGGACGAACATAAACAAGTAGATGATCACTAACCAGTAGTAAATGAATAACATGTCATGAAGACAATGGAAATACCCGAAGCACTAAGGATTAATCTGTGCATGAACTTTTCATCAGCACGATCAGCAATTTTGATAAAGACAGTCATTTGAGGATGTAAGGTTAGGTTTAGTGTTGGTAAAATATTCACTGTTTGCTTTTCAGACCCAAAAGTAAATTGATACTTAACCTGACTAATAACAATTCACAATGGTTCAAAACTGGTCCTTGACATTCTCCTCTATACAGCAGCAGTATAAACTTGATCTATTGAAGCTCAGGGTGACTTGATAGTTAAGCACAAAATTTTGTCGATACATACTTTGTGATTTCAATTTCACTATTCTGTTTAAGAATTATTTAAACACGTGTCTAAAGGAATCCATGAAGTTAGATAAATCATGTTTATGGTAATCTGTTGTCATTGTTATTATCATTATCGTCGTCTTCATCTCATCATCATCATCATCATCATCAGCATCATCATCATCATCATCATCTTCATCATCATCATAACTATTATCATTATTCTTTTATTACTATTATCATTATCATTTCCATTATTAAGACTATTCTAAATAATAATATTGATGAAGATGCAATCATATCAAAGTAATTGTCTTGCAGGAAGGGTTGTA
>CM031625.1:12820063-12835063 GCA_018398815.1 Conus ventricosus | reverse complement strand
CCACAGACTTCAACCTTGGACAACAAGACCCCACAGACTTCAACCTTGGACAACAAGACCCCACAGACTTCAACCTTGGACAACAAGACCTTCTGATGACTTTATCAGCTAAGGCCAACAGGGCCATATCACACATCTTCTCCAAGTTGGCCACCAGACCGCACTATTTCCAAATAACCAACATTGCCCCTCGAGGCCACAGGTAAGTAGTTATCGTCTTCCACTCTCAGATCATCCCAACCTAACTGGAACCTCAGTCAATCTTTATTTGTTTCATTTATTTTCTTCCAGTTTAGACTTTCACTGTCGGGCACTAATTTATTCTTTTTATTTTTGTCACATAGGGAACTTAGAGGAACAAACTATTTGGCGGAGAAAAATCCCTGCAAAAGAAAAACCGAGACTTTTGTTAATAATCATTTTCAAATGTCAGATAATATTTCTTTATACTCACTTTTTTGGTGCTTCCAAAATCATCAGGAAATCTATATATTTTTTATGCTTACCTTTTCCTTTCCACGTTTAGGCCGACACTGGCAATTCAATGCCTTAATTCACAATTAAACTTTTTACGTCAAAGGTGAGGATGACTCCCATATAGCACCTCTAAAACACAGCCCATGTAAAATATTAGCACAGCTGAGGCCAGTCTCTCTCTCTCTCGAACGCCTCTGCCGACACTGACTTCTATCTTTGCCAGGTAGTCCAGCAAAAGCCAGTGAGCACTGTTATCCTATCACAGGCAAAAATCATGCTTTTCTTGCAGTTAAGCCAAAATCATGCTTTGCCTGCGGTCAAGCCAAAATCATGCTTTGCCTGCAGTAAAACCAAAAACATGCTTTATTTGCACTACACTCCCAACTGATACTGTTAAAACATGCCAGGCAAGCTAACTTATTTGAATCACCGACCCTCTCAGGGAGTGTGAGTGGAAGCAGAAACACTTTCCACATAGTTTTACCTTAGTCTACAAATTGAACCTTCTAACATAAGGGACACTTACAAATGTTAACTCTAGGTTTACTGACCATTGCCTTGAGTTAGAGTCTAAAGCAGCTTTTAATGATGAATGAAGAAAGGAAACATTTTTCAAACATGTGCACTTAATATGGTGCACATGACATTGTTGTTGCTGTTGTTGTTGTTATTGTTGTTATTGTTTCTCTCCGCTATCAAATCAGCACGTCAACTCCAGTCTTTTTTTTTAAGCTGGTATTTTTTAACACAGACGTTTATAACAAGTCACGTGCAACACACCGACAAACAAACACACACACACACACACACACACACACACACACACACACACACCATGGCATCACATGTCACCAGTATGCACTTCTGTCTCTGTCTCTGTCTCTCTCTCTCCAGTGGAGCGAAAAATGCGTTATTATCTACAATGGAAAAGATACACGTCGTTAAATAATACTTCACTAAAGTTGCTTTTAAACACATTTAATTAAAAACACAACCTATTGTGCAAATGGTTTCGTACCGTGAGGATGAAGCAAAGCAGCTGGTTATTGTGAAATTGTGCATCTTTTTGCTTTGAAGAAGTTTTTGAATGCAGATCTACGAACACCTAATGATTTAGTCTCTGGTGAAACAGACAGACACCCAATACATTTCAGTTCTGCTGTTCGGTTCCTAAGATAGGGGCATACTGATTTAGAGCGTTACAGCTGGATGAACACAGATTACCTAGTAAAGCTTACAAAATGTGGTATGAATTACTATTGGGAAGAACTGGATCCCGGAGGTACTTATTTGTTTCTTTCAGTATGGGTTTGGTGACGTGTGGTTAAATCAATGTGTTAGTGACGTAAAACTATAGATTGTTCGACAACGTTTAATTGATTGCAGATGGATCGTGAGAGATTCGGTATGTAGAGAAAGTAGTACACGACTTAAAAAAAAAAAAAAAAAAAAAAAAAAACGACCTTACTGGATGGTGAATTTTAATCCCAGTATTCAGTGTGCAATGACGAGACTTAGGTTTAGTATATCAGAATTAAGTGTGCATAGTTACAAATACTGAGGATGTAATTCCACAGATTTAGTCTGCCCATTGCTTAAGACAGATATCGAAAATGAATTGCATTTCGTTTCGTGGTGTTCAATGCTAAGTGATTTATATAAATGTATATAAATACATACATACATCTATTCCAGCCAAATATTATCGACAGACTATATATATATATATATATATATATATATATATATATATATATACTGAACAACATTAAAAACGCACCGTTTTGATTTGCCGATTTCCCATTTGGAAAAAATGTGTATTTGGATTTGGTATATTAACACAATTTTTAAGGGACACAGATTCACACTGCCTCGGTTTCTCTGCGCTTGCCAACGTTCGTGTGACGCCCACGTGCAACTCGCCCAAAACACTTTTTTTGCCACTGGGGCCGAGACTGAACGTAGCTCATCTGTTTCTTTGTCTCAAATGGTGAGTTTGAAGTCATGCCGACTGGAAAACGGTATCAGTTGTCATTCGACCAGGCGAAGTGGTCCGAAAACAATGCCGCGACTGTCTATGCAAGAACGCGAGCGAGCCATTGGAATGTTGATGGTCGGCATGTCATAGAGAGAGACAGCCAGACAACTGAACTGCAGTCACTCTACAATTGTAAGGCTATCACAACGTTTGGCAGCAACTGGTTCCACCACTGATCGGCGCCGAACGGGCCAACCTCGTGTTACCACACCAGCGCAGGATCGATACATTCGACAGCTTCATCTTCGTAATCGATTCCTTACAGCAGCAGAAACATGTCGCCAGGTGGTTGGTCGATGGGGTCCAGTGTCTGGACAAACCGTTCGACGTCGATTGCAAGAATCAGGGCTCAATGCAAGACGCCCTCATGTTGGCCCAGTCCTCACCCGTAGACACCGTCAGCAACGCCTGCAGTGGGCCAACCAGCATCTGCCATGGACACGACGTCAGTGGAGAGCTGTGCTGTTCTCTGACGAAAGTCGCTTCGCGTTATCTCATGCTGACGGGAGAATGAGAGTCTGGAGGCGTGTCGGGGAACGCTACGCCAACTGCTGCGTGTTTGAAGCCGATAGATGGGGAGGGGGCAGTCTGATGGTTTGGGGGGCATTCAGTCATGACTACCGGACACCTCTGTACTTTTTTGACAACCATGTGAATGCCAACACGTACCAGCAGGTGCTGCAGAACCACGTCGTCCCACTGTTTGGCCAGCACCCGGAGCTGCAGTTCTTCCAGCATGATAATGCACGACCCCACACCGCAAGAGCCACCGCTGCGTTTCCAGGTGAACAACATTGCCGTGTTGCCCTGGCCATCTCTGTCCCCTGACATGGCTCCCATTGAACACGTCTGGGATGAGCTGGGGCGTCTTGTGGCCCGTGGAAGACGTCCACAGACTCTCGATCATTTGAGGCGCGCACTGACCGAGGAGTGGGATGGACTGCCACAGGCGTTCTTGCACAACCTTGTCTACTCCATGAGGAGGCGCTGCGAAGCGTGCATCGGGGCAAATGGCGGACACACTCGGTATTAGAGCTCGCGGACGGACATGCTCGTCGTGGTGTACTTTTTGACAGGGACCCTAGTGAAGTCAACAGCTAATTTCAGATGAATTCGGCCATTCTTGTCAAGAACAGACATTTTGTTTAATTGAAAAATGGATGCGTAATCAAATATGCTTACTTTCATTAAATAATTCTGTACTACCAACGTTGTCTGGGTCTTTTGGCAAGCGGTGCGTTTTTAATGTTGTTCAGTATATATATATGAACAATATAAAAAGTGCCCTTAAAAAATCTGAAGGTGCTCAACCCCTTGGGGAGCAACATCTGTTAAAAATAGCAAGGCTTGAAACAAGCTTGTCGATTTTAACACTTCATTAAAAAAAATGTTTTTTAACAAATATATATATATGTGCGCGGGTAAACAGACGTTTTGGAGGGAAAGGCAGACATGACGAGCTGTGTGAGGTATTGCGTATGTCTAACTCACTACACTGGTGCACAGTCCAGAATTCAGAAGACAAGGAAAAGATGCACTATACGTCTTATGCCGCAGTGAAATTTCGCTGTGTATGTGAACATTCCCTACCTGTTTTTCATAGGCTTCATGTTGAAGCGAACAAAGAAATAAATGGCAATTCGCTGTGTATGTGAACATTCCCTACCTGTTTTCATAGGCTTCATGTTGAAGCGAACAAAGAACTAAATGGCCGCACGATGGGCCATTGTGACACATGCATGGTTTGTTGACAGTGTGGCTTCTGGTTTGCTCCTGTGGAATCTGTTCTGGGCGGTCTGCTGTCACAACGCGTTGACGTGGAAAGCAGCCCAGGACCCAACCCAGCTCCAAACGAGGACAACACAAGGCAGACCCGACTCAGCTGTGCGGAGTCATCTCAGGGAGTCAACTTCGGGAATCAATCAATCACCCAAACCAACACTGAACGATGTTCTGACAAACATGAAGGCACTGAAACAAGAGATGGTCTCAAAGTTCGCGGGGGTCAGACAGAACGTACAACATTTACGTGACAAAAATGCAGTGTTGCAGAACGAACCGAAAGAACTCGGACAGAAAGTGATCCAACTTACAAAAGAAAACTAGGACCTCCAGGGATGAGCAGTGAGCTGAGTGTAAAGCTGACGGAGTGTTGATGACCTGAAGAGCCATTCCAAGTGGAAGAATGTCATCTTTTGACGGAGTGTTGATGACCTACAGGGCCATTCCAAGTGGAAGAATGTCATCTTTTACGGGCTGCCTAGGCGACGGAGTCACACTCCTGCAGACTGTGAAGGCCTGTTGCCGGACCTCTTCACAGACAAGCTGGATCTGACGGAAGACGTGGAGCTGGGCTGGGCATACAGTCTGACTGCCAGACCGCACTCCCTGGTCATTACCCGCTTCACGATCTTCCAGCAAAAGGCACTCCCTGGTCATCACCCGCTTCACGATCTTCCAGCAAAAGGCACTCCCTGGCCATCACCCACTTCACGATCTTCCAGCAAAAGGTACTCCCTGGTCATCACCCGCTTCACGATCTTCCAGCAGAAGGCACTCCCTTGCCATCATGTCTATTATGTACTCCAGGTTTACATCCATATTGGTCATATATGCTGACATTAATTCTAACGTCTTGGAACAAAAATGTAACCTATTTTCTTGAAAGAGAATATTTCTGCGCCTCTTTAATTTGGGGTGGGTTTTTTTTATCCGCATGCTAATCATATTACAATTTTCAATGCGTTTTTCGACATGCTTCTTACCTTGAACATTTAAGATAATTTTTACAATGATGATCATTGAGATCGAAGATTAATACGATATTCAAACTTTCAAGATTAATACGATATTCAAACTTTCATCAATAATTGTTTAATTGTGTTTAACGTGTTCTTCCAATTCGACAGGAAGTCTGGATCATGGTGATTAAGATCATAGACATTAACAATGACAAAGGTTTTTTTGGTTTTTTTTCCGTTGCACTGGCACAAGTAAATATTTCCTCTAACGTCTTTATATAACTTCTAAATTTCGAATTCAATTTCATTGTTAAACAAACAGCAGTTCTCCCTGACTTTGATCGGTTCGACGCAAAAACGACTTGTATCTGTTCAGAGCGAATACACTGCACAAGGTTCGGATCGAAATTTAACTTGCAACACATATATTGAAGAAGCTTTTTCCTCAGGTTTCTCAGTATATCTCTTGTTTTCTGTGTGTCACATAAGCCTTTAAAATTCCTTGATACAAGTTTGATAGAAATGTGATCTGTAGCTGTTTTTCAATGAAATCGAGAACAGTTAAACAATGTAATTCGTAGTAAATGGACATTGAGAACAATTTAGATCTGCAACGTTGGTCAACATACTTAACCGCGAGATCGTGAAGTGAAATGTCCACATGCAGTTCAAGCTTATTTCAGCGACTAAAGAAACAAAACAAATTAAAAGAGTGTAGTATGAACGCGTAGCTGCCTTTCACATGTAACAAAAGCAAATAAAACACAAACCATTACGAATTGACCACAACAGGAGAACGTCAGTGTATGCACATTGCCTAAATGCTGCAAAGCCTCAACTGAAAACATGGTGCTTTTTTTAGAAGAGAAAATTTCAGAGAAATCACCAGCTACACACGAATGACTTCTAACTTTGTACTTTTCATCAAAAGAAATCTCAAGAAAAATCTATCAGTCACTCAGTTTTCCATTTCTTCCACGAAGGATGGGTATGTAGCCTGTATGTATTGTCCGAACCAATGGTTAAACTAGTGTTCTCCGAAAGTGGGTATATGGGATATTATGTGAGTGTTAGATGTTATGCATGCGTTCTCACAGAAAGCTGGTATATGGGATATTATGTGAGTGTTAGATGTTATGCATGCGTTCTCACAGAAAGCTGGTATATGGGATATTATGTGAGTGTTAGATGTTATGCATGCGTTCTCACAGAAAGCTGGTATATGGGATATTATGTGAGTGTTAGATGCTATGCATGCGTTCTCACAGAAAGCTGGTATATGGGATATTATGTGAGTGTTAGATGTTATACATGCGTTTTCACAGATAACCTTTGTTTGTTGTATCATTTGAAGGAGTATGCGGCCAATGGAGTCAGAACCAATGTTAACTCCGAAGGGAAAATTCCCTGCATCAAAACGGCCCAATGGAGATTCGAACCTGCGACCTTTGGGTCACCATCAACCAGTGGTCTGTCAAATGACCTATGCCGACTCCGAAAACCGTATGTAATGACAACGCGGCTGTTTCCAACGAAAGCTCCATTAATTTTGTGCAGACCGTGTAGTTCTGGTTGTGTTGGCAGACGGAACAATAATCAGTGTCGTCAGCTGACATACATGCCAGCACTAACGCCGGCCGGAGGCAGGTGGGTGGTGATCAGGACAATAGCAATCCGCCATGAAAATTGCTAGGTGTAGTGTGTTGGGAAGGCCTACCCGCATGTCGACAGGGCTCTGACTTTGGCCTGAATTCAGTTGTTGGACCAGTCATTCAAAGATTGTTTTTGATGTGTCCGTTGATAGGTGCTCTGTCTGTCTCTGTCTCTGTCTCTGTCTCTCTCTCTCTCTCTCTCTCTCTCTCTCTCTCTCTCTCTCTCTCTCTCTCTCAAAATGCGTTCAGAAAGCAAAAAGGTAGACCCATTCATAAATCTAGCAATAATTGAGATCCTTCAAACACAGACCAATAACAATCATATCTACTCTTTCTCAGATTCCTAGAACACTCCAATAAAAGCAAGTTCGGTACTGATCCCCCGTCATAAACATGAGTGTCGACAATGAGTGACACTAACCTCACCACAAGCATGTCAATACTGGCGCAGACAATGCCGCTGACACGGATAGTGACCCACTTCCATGGAAATGGACAGTATTACTACTAGTAACACTAACCTTGCTACCACAAAGGCAAAGTGTTATACTGAGTAACCCTATTCCCACCGCCACAGAAAAGTAGTTATACTACCAGTGACACCACAGAGGTCAGCACTAGCAACGACACTGCCATACGACATATGTGCAGCAGTCTTCATCATTCACCGCATTGGTATGTACGGCTTGTATTAAACACTTACTCAAGGCATCAACATTCAGACTGACAATAAACTCAGAATAAATGTAGTCTGTAAATGGAGTGCAACACACCGCTAGATCAGTTAAACGAACAATAGAATCTTGTTCACAATGTGTCTGACCGTCAAAAACTCTTTAGGGAAAGAAAGCGAAACTGCTATGATAACCTTCAAACCACGCCCATTGGACAGTGACTGGAGGGAACAGTCCGGTCAGTAATAGTACAGTCTACCAAAGAGTGGGACTCGATTGGACATAGCGATGTTGCTGCTTTCGAAAGTCAGTCAGTCAGTCATTCCCATGACAGCTGGGGTCGTTTGGGGGGGGGGGGGGGGGGGGGGGGGGGGGGGGGGGGGGGGGGGGGGGGGGGGGGGCGTGATGAGGCAGCCGCCGTTTCTCTCCAGGCTGTTCTGTTGGTAGCTGTCGTGAGGAGATCTGGCATGGCCATTTTGGTCCAGTCCTTTATATTTTCGGACCAGCTCTTTCTCTGCCGTCCTCGTCTGCGCCCTCCTTCAAGGATGGTTTTGGAGAGGGTGTTGTGATGAATGACTTTGCCAAACCATGCCATCTTCCGTCGCTTGATGGTTGCCAGAAGTGGTTCGTGGGGCCCAACTAGGTTGGTGACCACGTTCCGCACATAATCATTGGTCTTGTGTTCTTTGTAGGAGTTTCCTCAGGCACCTGGTATCAAACGCCTGGATTCTTCTTTCTGTTTCGGCCATCAGTGTCATGTCTCGCAATCATATAAGAGGGTGGAGACCACTAGTGACTTGTAGAGCCGGAATTTTGTGTGGAATTTGATGTTGCTCTTCCACACTCTGTTCAGTCTGGCCATCGCTGCTGATGCGGAGCTGATCCTGATTCAGATTTCTGCTGTGCATATGCCATCTTTGGACAGGGTTGGCACTGCTGTTTGTCGTGCTGTTGACCATGACCTTTGACTTCTCTGTGCTGACCTCCATGCCGTAGGCACTTGCTCTTGTGACAAGTCTATCAGATCCTGGAGCTCGGTGTTGCTGCCCCATGAGGTCGATGTCGTCTGCGAAACGAAGGTTGCAGACCGGCCTGCCGCCAATGCTGATGGATGTGTGATGTTCTTCGAGGGTCTCTTGCATGATTCTCTCCAGAAAGATCTTAAAAAGGACTGGAGATAGTAGGCACCCTTGCCTGACTCCGACTGTGGTCGGGAAGAAGTGGCCCTGCTGGCTATTGAGAACTACTGTGCTGCTGGAGTGTTCGTAGAGGGCCTGGACGACTTGGACGAGCAGCTCTCATCAATGTTGAAGTCTCTGAGAACCTGCTATAGGCCATTGTGCCACACCCGGTCGAATGCCTTCTTAAAGTCGATGAAGTTGTGGAAGAGGTCCTTTTGGTGTTGTAGATGTTTTTCAATCAGGACTCGGCAGTGGGCCATTACACACCTCCTTGTGACCGACTAGCAATGTCACAACAGGTAACAACGGAACAGCTTCCGACAGAGCGCAGTCGGCGCGTTCTAAAATATAAACCCATCTTTCCCCTAAAGGCAAAGTTGTCATTTTATTTTAGGGATTACCATCTCCAGAAGATAAACTGACTGAAATGGGATAAAAGAGGCCCTCATAGCGCACAATGCTTGGGCGGAAATGAGTGACGTCATTACAGAAGGGGACAGTACTTTACACGTCATCACTTACTATGGAAACACTGCAGCGGGACTTCGATACATTTCTGGCGCTGGTTTAAAGGGTTTATCCGGCTGCCAGCATTACTGGGTCTGCCCTTCTTCCCAGGAAAGCTTGTTCCTTTCAAATTTATGAATTTCTGGTACGGTGTATGTCATACCTTTCGTGCAGAAAAGGGGTAATTTTTGTATGAACTAAAGTTCTTACAGCTAAATTTTCGGATCGTTTAAATACCAGTTTCTCATCCCACGGTGTCCACCTGTCTGCTGTGTCTGGTCACTTTTTCAGTCCCCAAACCAGCCTCCGTGGAACAGAGGACACTGCACCAGCCAGCCCTGTCAGAGGATCAACCCGCGCCAGTGCTACATAACCAGCTGCAGTTGGGAAGATCAAGGGAAGATGGAACCAAATATACTGTCCCTAAATATACAAATTAACGTACGCAACTCACTCACTCCCAGTGGGTCGAAAATCGCGCAAACCTCAATCCACCATAAGCTCTTCACCCGGTCAGGTGTGGTCCAGCCTGGACAATGAACTTTCTCCACCTGCCCTTTCCAAAGATTTCAATCCCTGACATAAAAGCTTGAATACAAGCGGGAATTAAAACATAAGAACCAAAGCAAAATTACTTGGCCGCCTACCGAATGGAACAAAGCGACCACAAAAAAAGACAGAACACGTGTTGACTAGTAAAGACAGAACACGTGTTGACTAGTAAAGACAGAGCACATGTTGACTTGTAAAGACAGAGCACGTGTTGACTTGTAATGACAGAACACGTGTTGACTTGTAAAGACAGAGCACGTGTTGACTTGTAAAGACAGAACACGTGTTGACTAGTAAAGACAGAACACGTGTTGACTTGTAAAGACAGAGCACGTGTTGACTTGTAAAGACAGAACACGTGTTGACTAGTAAAGACAGAGCACATGTTGACTAGTAAAGACAGAGCACGTGTTGACTAGTAAAGACAGAGCACGTGTTGACTTGTAATGACAGAGTTGACTTGTAATGACAGAACACGTGTTGACTTGTAATGACAGAACACGTGTTGACTTGTAAAGACAGAGTTGACTTGCAATGACAGAACACGTGTTGACTTGTAATGACAGAACACGTGTTGACTTGTAAAGACAGAGTTGACTTGTAAAGACAGAGCACGTGTTGACTTGTAAAGACAGAACACGTGTTGACTAGTAAAGACAGAGCACGTGTTGACTTGTAAAGACAGAGCACGTGTTGACTTGTAAAGACAGAACACATGTTGACTTGTAAAGACAGAGCACGTGTTGACTTGTAAAGACAGAGCACGTGTTGACTTGTAATGACAGAGCACGTGTTGACTTGTAAAGACAGAACACGTGTTGACTTGTAAAGACAGAACACGTGTTGACTTGTAATGACAGAGCACGTGTTGACTTGTAAAGTCAGAACACGTGTTGACTTGTAAAGACAGAACACGTGTTGACTTGTAAAGACAGAACACGTGTTGACTTGTAAAGACAGAGCACGTGTTGACTTGTAAAGAAAGAGCACGTGTTGACTTGTAATGACAGAACACGTGTTGACTTGTAAAGACAGAGCACGTGTTGACCAGTAAAGACAGAACACGTGTTGACTTGTAAAGACAGAACACGTGTTGACTTGTAAAGACAGAACACGTGTTGACTTGTAAAGACATGACACGTGTTGACATGTAAAGACATGACACGTGTTCACTTGTAAAGACAGAGCACGTGTTGACTTGTAAAGACAGAGCACGTGTTGACTTGTAAAGACATGACACGTGTTGACTTGTAAAGACAGAGCACGTGTTGACTTGTAAAGACAGAGCACGTGTTGACTTGTAAAGACATGACACGTGTTCACTTGTAAAGACAGAGCACGTGTTGACTTGTAAAGACATGACACGTGTTGACATGTAAAGACATGACACCTGTTCACTTGTAAAGACAGAGCACGTGTTGACTTGTAAAGACAGAGCACGTGTTGACTTGTAAAGACAGAGCACGTGTTGACTTGTAAAGACAGAACACGTATTCACTTGTAAAGACAGAGCACGTGTTGACTTGTAAAGACAGAGCACGTGTTGACTTGTAAAGACAGAGCACGTGTTGACCTGTAAAGACAGAGCACGTGTTGACTTGTAAAGACAGAGCACGTGTTGACTTGTAAAGACAGAGCACGTGTTGACTTGTAAAGACAGAGCACGTGTTGACTTGTAAAGAAAGAGCACGTGTTGACTTGTAAAGATAGAGCACGTGTTGACTTGTAAAGACAGAGCACGTGTTGACTTGTAAAGACAGAACACGTGTTGACTTGTAAAGACAGAGTTGACTTGTAAAGACAGAGCACGTGTTGACTTGTAAAGACAGAGCACGTGTTGACTTGTAAAGACAGAGCACGTGTTGACTTGTAAAGACATGACACGTGTTGACTTGTAAAGACAGAGCACGTGTTGACTTGTAAAGAAAGAGCACATGTTGACTTGTAAAGACATGACACGTGTTGACTTGTAAAGACAGAGCACGTGTTGACTTGTAAAGACAGAGCACGTGTTGACTTGTAAAGACATGACACGTGTTCACTTGTAAAGACAGAGCACGTGTTGACTTGTAAAGACATGACACGTGTTCGCTTGTAAAGACAGAGCACGTGTTGACTTGTAAAGACATGACACGTGTTCACTTGTAAAGACAGAGCACGTGTTGACTTGTAAAGACATGACACGTGTTGACTTGTAAAGACAGAACACGTGTGACTTGTAAAGACAGAGCACGTGTTGACTTGTAAAGAAAGAGCACGTGTTGACTTGTAAAGACAGAGCACGTGTTGACTTGTAAAGACAGAGCACGTGTTGACTTGTAAAGACAGAACACGTGTTGACTTGTAAAGACAGAGCACGTGTTGACTTGTAAAGACAGAACACGTGTTGACTTGTAAAGACAGAGCACGTGTTGACTTGTAAAGACAGAGCACGTGTTGACTATAAGTCTTCTTTGGGAAGGACTAACAACTTTTCAAACATTGAAAACAAAAACAAGCAAACAGTCACGTATCTCTTTGATCTGTGCAGAATGAGGTCGTGAGTCAAAACCTAACACTGTAAAATGGAACTAACGGAAAGAAGGAGAAGGTTGAAGGGAGAGGATACGGACAACAACAACAACAACAACAACAACAAAAACAACGACGACAATACTACTACTACTACTACTACTACTACTACTACTACTACTAATGATAGAAATAACATTGATGTTGATGCTGATGATGAAAATCACAGTAATATTAATAATAATGATAATAACAGAGGAACAAGGAAGAAGAGAAAGAAGGAGAAAAAACAATTACCACAATAATCAATTAGTCATGACAACAACAGCACCAGCACCAGCAGCAACAACAACAACAATGATACCAGTATAAAGAAGGGGAAAGATAGTAAAGTCGCAGAAATCCATAGAAATAGAAAATGCGGAAAATACAAAAGGAATAAAGTTCATCATAAAGTATGAGCAGCGATGAATGATTTTCATGATGATGATGATACGACAATAGAAATTATACTAATGTTAAGAAGGTTGCAAGGGAATAAACTGATCAATGTGTGAAAAGTTTAATGTAGTATTAAAGCAATGTATCAGGAGTACATGCATTGTAAAGAATGTAAGAGTAAAAGGAAAAAAGGGGTGGGTGAAAAGATAAGTAAGTAAAGAATAGTTTGATAAAGAACATGTGTTGCTCGTCCGTCCAGTCGACGAGGACCACTTCAGACATCTTGGGGTCAAGCGGGTGAGACACTTGTGGGTAGGCAGGTGGCTGATCAAGCTGATCCGTGCACGGTATGTGCAGTGACAGTTTGGACAGGGATTGTGGGAGACATCCTCCTGATTGCTGGCGCGGGCTTTCCTAGTCTTTTTTGTTGCACTGCAGTTGTTCTTCTTTCTTCACTTTCTATACCCTAATGGATAGAACAATGTCATCCAGCTCTATATACGGCAGTTTGTTCCCAAATGTCAGGGTTGATGTTAAACGCTTTCAAGTATGTTTTGAGAATGGCTTTGAAGCATTTCTGCTGACCTCCATGGGAATGTGCTCCTTGTTCTAGCTCACCATAGAAAAGTCTCTTTGGTAGCCGGTGGTCTGGTATGCGAGCTACATGACCTGCCCATCAGAGCTGAGATAGCACCAGGACGGTGTGGAAACTAAGCAGGCTGCGTGGTCAAGAGCTTTTTGGGTGTGGGATTTTGTCTTGCCATTTGATGTTCGGCAATCTTCTGAGGCACGTTGTGTGGGAGTGATTCAGCTTCATGGCATGCCACTCGTACACTGTCCACGTATCACATGCATAGGGGATTGTGGGAAGGACAGCTGCTCTCTGCACCTTCAGCTTGGTATCGCGACTGACAGCTCTTCTGTTCTAAACATTGGCGTGTAGTCTGCCAAAGGTTGCTCTTGCTTTTGCAGTTGTGATGCTCACCTCATTCTCGATGGTAACGTTTTGGGGCAGTGTCTTGTCAAGATAGGTGAATTTACTCACCGCAGCAAGTCTTGCACCTTTGACTGAAATGTTGGTCTCAGCGTAGGGTCTGCCTGGCGCGGGTTGATGCAGAACTTCCGTCTTCTTTATGGTCATGATTAGACCAAAGTTGGCACAGGCTACGGAAGACTTGTCGACGCTGCATGATATGTCAGTTTTCAACGTTGAGGTGGAGCCATCAGCAAACTGCAGCAATAACATAACGAAGATCCTCATAGATTTTGTCCATCAGGTCATCTGAGACGGTCATGGTCGGCACGTAAGCGCTGATAATTGTCAGGTGCTTCTTTCGAAATGAAAGGGGGCTTCATGGTCATCAGCTTGTCGTTCAACAAGAGCTGTCTTCACTGCAAAGCCGACACCAGCTTCTCGCTGCTCGTCACTTCCTCTTTCGCTCACAAAAAGGTATTGTTAAAGCCCCTTTCACAAAATTCCTTCTGTTCCACAGCCCGGTGTTACAGCACATTCTGACCCCCCCCCCCCTTCTCCCCCCCCCCCCCCCCCCCCCCCCCCGGAACTTACCCTGGGGTAAATCTGGGCTAGCCTGCTTTTATCCCCAGGGTCATTCCAGGACTAGTTGGAAATTACCCACCCTAGTTGGAACTGACCCCCTGGGGTAAGGTTGGGCTAGCCTGGACCCCCCCCCCCCCCCCCCCCACACACACACACACCTTAGCAACTCACGCCCCACATTCACACACGCAGACTTTTCTGCCTTTGATGGTAAATATGGGCTAGCTTGTATTCATTCACCCCCACACCCCACACCGATCCCATGCCTCTCCCCCTTCCACGTGCGATCAAGTTGGAGTAACAAGAAGAGTACATCTGGCCTTGCCTGCCTGTATTTCTCTCCATCCCACATCACGCTTCCACAACTAGAATAACAAGACAACAGAGAAGACATGACACAAAGACCTATAGAATGGAATGTGTTATTTCAGTCGCATCGCTCATCCGCGAAACTTGTTCAGTAAATGCTTCAATCGTCCTTTGAAACCCTGTATCAGAGAGAAAAATATTTCAAACGGAGAGCCTGTAACAGCAACTTTTATCCTAAGCAAGCAGCGGTTGTAATCTTTGTGAAATTATATACTTTCGAGTTGAATCACTTGTCTTTGATGATGAGAAACTGTCTGACCAGATTGACCTGTCGTTTGCCTATGTAAGTCCGCTCTATT
>CM031625.1:12764059-12814722 GCA_018398815.1 Conus ventricosus | reverse complement strand
GGTATGCAGTTGGGACTGTTTCTCACTCCTTCCTTGTCGTGTCGGGTCCTTGGAACAGTTTGCTGGCAGAAATTCAGGGGGATTGTCTTCCTCACCACGTCCTTGTCATGACCGCCCTTCGACAATTTACTTAGAAAATTTGGGGTTAGACTCCCTTTTCCCCAATGCTTCATGCTGTCCCACAACACTTTGCTGACAGTATGCAGGTGTGCCTGTTTTCCTCATTTCTTCACAAAACAGTATGCCTGTCTTCCCATTGCTTCACAAAACAGTTATGCCTGTCTTCCTCATTGCGTCACAAACATATGCCTGTCTTCCCATTACTTCACGAGCAGGTATGCCCGTTTTCCTCATTGCTTCACAAACAGATGCCTGTCTTCCCCATTGCTTCACGAACAGTATGCCTGTTTCCTCATTGCTTCACAAACAGGTATGCTGTCTTCCTCATTACTTCACGAGCAGGTTTTGCCTGTCTCCTTCATTACTTCATGAGCAGGTATGCCTGTTCTCCTCATTACTTCACGAGCAGGTATGCCTGTCCTCCCATTACTTCACGAGCAGGTGTGCCCCGTCTTCCCCATTGTTCACCCAGCAGGTATGCCTGTCTTCCTCATTTTCTTCACGAGCAGGTATGCCGTCTTCCTCATTGCTTCACACACAGGTCTGCCTGTCTTCCTCATTACTTCACGAGCAGGTAGCCTGTCTTTCCCCATTGCTTCAAAGAGCCGGTATGCCTGTCTTCCTCATTTCTTCACGAGCAGGATGCCTGTCTTCCTCATTACTTCACAAACAGTATGCCTGTCTTACTCATTGCTTCACAAACAGTATGCCTGTCTTCCTCATGCTTTTACAAACAGTATGCCTGTCTTCCTCCCCCTACTTCACAACAGTATCCTGTCTTCCTCATTGCTTCACAAACAGTATGCCCGCCTTCCTCATTACTTCACAAGCAGTATGCCCGTCTTCCTCATTACTTCACAAACAGGTATGCCTGTCTTCCTCTTACTTCACGAGCAGGTATGCCTGTCTTCCTCATTACTTCACGAGCAGGTATGCCTGTCTTCCTCATTACTTCACAAACAGGTATGCCTGTCTTCCTCATTTCTTCACAAAAAGGTATGCCTGTCTACCTCATTACTTCACGGCAGGGATGCCTGTCTCCCTCATTACCTTTACAAACAGGGATGCCTGTCTTCCTCATTACTTCACGAGCAGGGATGCCTGTCTCCCCATTACTTCACAAACAGATATGCCCGGTCTTCCTCATTACTTCCGAGCAGGTATGCCTGTCTTCCTCATTACTTTACGAGCAGGTTGCCTGTCTTCCTCATTAAATTCACGAGCAGGTATGCCTGTCTTCCTCATTACTTCACAACCGTATGCCTGTCTTTCTCATTACTTCACAAACAGTATGCCTGTCTTCCTCATTGCTTCACGAGCAGTATGGGCCCGTCTTCTCATTACTTCACAAACAGTATGCTGTCTTCCTCATTAAATTCACAAAACGTATGCCTGTCTTCCTCATTACTTCACAAACAGTATTTCCTGTCTTCCTTTATTACTTCACAAACAGGGATGCCTGTCTTCCTCATTACTTCCTTGTCATGCCCTGTCCTTTGAGGGTTTACTGACAGCGTGTAGGTGTGTCTGTCTTCCTCACTGCGTGTAGGTGTGTCTGTCTTCCTCACAGCGTGTAGGTGTGTCTGTCATCCTCACTACAGCGTGTAGGTGTGTCTGTCTTCCTCACTACAGCGTGTAGGTGTGTCTGTCTTCCTCACTACAGCGTGTAGATGTGCCTGTCTTCCTCACTACGCGTGTAGGTGTCTCTGTCTTCCTCACTACAGCGTGTAGGTGTGCCTCTCTTCCTCACTACAGTTTGTAGGATGTGCTTGTCTTCCTCACTACAGCGTGTAGGTGTGCCTCTCTTCCTCACTACAGTTTGTAGGTGTGCCTTCCTTCCTCACTACAGCGTGTAGTGTGCCTCTCTTCCTCACTACAGCGTGTAGGTGTGCCTCTCTTCCTCACTACAGCGTGTAGGTGTGCCTCTCTTCCTCATACAGCGTGTAGGTGTGCCTCTCTTCCTCACTACAGCGTGTAGGTGTGCCTGTCTTCCTCACTACAGCGTGTAGGTGTGCCTGTCTTCCTCACTACAGCGTGTAGGTGTGCCTGTCTTCCTCACTACAGCGTGTAGGTGTGCCTCTCTTCCTCACTACAGCGTGTAGGTGTGCCTGTCTTCCTCACTACAGCGTGTAGGTGTGCCTGTTCTTCTTCCTCACTACAGCGTGTAGGTGTGCCTGTCTTCCTCACTACAGCGTGTAGGTGTGCCTGTCTTCCTCACTACAGCGTGTAGGTGTGCCTCTCTTCCTCACTACAGTTTGTAGTGTGCCTGTCTTCCTCACTACAGCGTGTAGGTGTGCCTGTCTTCCTCACTACAGCGTGTAGGTGTGCCTGTCTTCCTCACTACAGCGTGTAGTGTGCCTGTCTTCCTCACTACAGCGTGTAGGTGTGCGTCTTCCTCACAACTTCATGTCATGCCTGGCCATTCATCCCTCCTACAGACAGTGGGTACCAAACATGGGACATTGAAGACATAGCGTATGTGTGTGTGTGTGTGTGTGTGTGTGTGTGGTAGTGTGTGTGTGTGTGTGTGTGTGTGTGTGTGTGTGTGTGTGTGTGTGTGTGTGTGTGTGTGTGTGTGTGGTCGTTCATGCAGGAGTGCATAGGTGCTTGTGTGTTTGTAGTGAGTGCTTGTACGCGTGCGTGTACTCACGCGTGGGCTTCTATGATTTGTGTTTAAGTTTCTTCCGATGAAGCCCTGGAGTACATAGGATGACAAAGAATAGTAGGGCGGATTAGCAGGCCAAAGTGTGTGTGAAAGCTGTGATGCCAGAACATGACGTTGGGGTGTATTAGCAGGCCAAAGTGAGTGTGAAATTTGTGATGCCAGGACATGACGTTGGGGTGTATTAGCAGGCCAAAGTGAGTGTGAAAACTGTGATGCCAGGACATGATGCCTGTGGCTGTTTCAGCACTGTGTGACCTGGTTCAACAACGCTGCCAGACAAGAGGCGGCCCAGCTTGGGTAAGGCACTCTTCGGGCTTCCTGATTCTTATAGACCATAGGACACAAGAGAGAGAGAGAGAGAGAGAGAGACGGACAGACAGACAGACAGATAGAGAGAGAGAGAGAGAGAGAGAGAGAGAGAGAGAGAGAGAGAGAGAGAGAGAGAGAGAGAGAGAGGTATAAGATAGATAAGATAAAATTCTACGGTTACGAGGATAAAAGAAAAGCACTGATGCGCTTTTTAAAAATCTAATCCTCCCCTGTGCCGTGAAATCGAATAATGTATGAACAAACAAAACAAAACAAAACGAAAACAGAAAAAAATGGTAATAAAATTATAATGGAATATCAAATGAAAAGAAAAGAGAAAAGAGAGAAAAATAAATGGGGGAGAAGAAGAGGAGTGGGGTGGGGGAATAAAGGAATGTACTATAATGGACAACAATCAGACAAAAGTAAAACAATCAGTAAAACAGACAATAAAAAGATGATGAAGTACACACAAAATTTGGAAAGCACAAAGAGGGAGGGAGAGAGAGGGAGGGAGGGAGAGAGAAAGAGTGAGAACGTGTTGGATATGTTAGACAGACAAGTTTTACGTGTACATCGAATTTTTCAATATCTCCGCCTTGTTTGATCTAAATGAAACAAAACATTCTATTTTGGTTGCATCGTGTCTGGCTTCAAAATGGATATTGCATCATTCATACTTTTCAGAGCGTAGTAATCAGTGTTCTCCAAGGCTGGAAACTAGGAACTATCAGGCTGAGACCGGGAAGGAAAACTACAGAGCTTCCGGAACTTCCCATATCCATCCTGACTTACCTCCTCTCTCTCCCACTACCTGGCATAATTTGTCAAAATCAGACTTCTGAGAGCGCCCAAAGAATTATTTTACCGATTGTTGTTTAGCGTAGAATGTTCGCTTGTCCCCTCCCCTTACCTTCCGCACAAACAGACAAATGCACACACACAGATATACACAAACACACACCGAACCATTCACACAAAACCACACCCTCACCACCCATTCCCGTTTCAGAGATTGTTTTTGGTTCGTTTTATATGCACGAGTTCTTCTTGGGTGTAGCCTGTCTGCTTGGGTGTAGCCTGTCTGCTTGGGTGTAGCCTGTCTGCTCTGCTTGGGTGTAGCCTGTCTGCTTAGGTGTAGCCTGTCTGCTTGGGTGTAGCCTGTCCGCTTGGGTGTAGCCTGTCGCTTGGGTGTAGCCTGTCTGCTTGGGGAATGAGGAATGGGCAGCTGGGAGATCCTGCAGGGAGGGAGGCAGGGACAGTCATGTTGTCCGGGGTCCACCTTCTTGCAGTCCCTCG
This sequence comes from Conus ventricosus, assembly GCA_018398815.1. Lineage (NCBI taxonomy): Eukaryota > Metazoa > Mollusca > Gastropoda > Neogastropoda > Conidae > Conus > Conus ventricosus. The sequence continues at coordinate 12,810,329 of CM031625.1, read as the reverse complement.
CTGCTGCTGACAGTCAGGTTGTCCGGGGTCCACCTTCTTGCAGTCCCTCGCTGCTGCTGACAGTCAGGTTGTCCGGGTCCACCTTCTTGCAGTTCCTCGCTGCTGCTGACAGTCAGGTTGTCCGGAGTCCACCTTCCTGCAGTCCCTCGCTGCTGCTGACAGTCAGGTTGTCCAGGGTCCCCTCCTGCAGTCCCTCGCTGCTGCTGACAGTCAGGTTGTCCAGGGTCCACCCTTCCTGCAGTCCCTCGCTGCTGCTGACAGTCAGGTTGTCCGGGGTCCACCTTCCTGCAGTCCCTCGCTGCTGCTGACAGTCAGGTTGTCCGGGGTCCACCTTCCTGCAGTCCCTCGCTGCTGCTGACGGCGGTGGTGGTGGTGCTCCCCAGCACATCCTGTGAGTCATCACACCCAGGACTCTGGCAGCCAACCCTCATCCGACCACATGACATCGTTAGTCCCCGTGACCGCAGACTGGATCAGCCTGGTCTTGGGAGTGGAGACGGGCACTGTGTTTTCCATCAAGAGTTACCACCAAACGCACATGTTTGCCATGGACTTAGCACAGGCCTTAAATTGACGGAGGTTCAAAACTAAGGTTACCAACAGCCCAGGGATGAAAGATGACGCAACTTGAGGCAAAGCACTTGATGTTAGCATTCTGGGTAAGGTTAAGAATAATGACGATGATGCTATGACGAACCGTGTTTGTTTCAGAGCCTGGCCATCCTATAGTAGTGCTTCACCTCTTAATGACACACACACACACACACACACACACAACACACACACACACACCACACACACACAACACACACACACACACACACACACACTCGTCTAATATCACACAATTTTGTGAAAAGACGTAAAATGAAATATAACTACTACTACTACTACTACTACTACTACTACTACTACTACTACTACTACTACTACTACTACACACACACACACACACACACACACAAACACACACACACACACACCACTCTCTCTCTCCTCTCTCTCTCTCCACACACACACACACACACACACACACCACACACACACACACACCACACACACACACACACACACACACACACACACATACACACACCTACCTCTTTTTTATCTTTCTATCTATCTGTCTGTCTGTCTCTCTATCTATCTATCTATCTATCTATCTTTTTTAACCTTTCTTTTCCAGATGCAAGGTGTTCCGCACCCTGGTTTTTCGCATAAAAAAAGACAAGCCAGTAAAGGAAATCTTGCCATACTTGACGGTATTGCCTATGATAGCCACCAGATTAATGACAACAATAGTGATGATAGTAATCATGTGAACAGTGTTAATGATAATGAAAACCACCAACGCCAACACCACCACCACATACCACCACCAAATAACACACAAACATCACAACAACATTAATAGTTATCCAATGGGCACGGATCGAATGAGTCTGACTCGAAGAGTCCATTGGTGGCGAGGATAACGTGGAAGATTGTTGTCGAAAGAGCATGTCATCCAATCAGTGTCACGCCTTGGGATTAGGGGAGGGAGGAGGTGACCAGCTCAGTCATCTTGGGCTGGTCATCCAATCAGCCGTGTCTTGGGGAGGAGCGCATCATGCAATCGGCCTGCATGGATCAGTCATACTGGATTGGTCATCCAGTCAGTCATACCTCAGGAGGGAACGGGTTTGGGAGGGTCATTCAATCAGTCATACCTGGATGGGTCATCCAATCAGTCATACCTGGATGGGTCATCCAATCAGTCATACCTGATGGGTCATTCAATCAGTCATACCTGATGGGTCATTCGATCAGTCATACCTGGATGGGTCATCCAATCAGTCATACCTGGGTGGGTCATCCAATCAGTCATACTTGATGGGTCATCCATCAGTCATACCTGGATGGGTCATCCAGTCAGTCATACCTGGATGGGTCATCCAATCAATCATACTTGATGGGTCATCCAATCAGTCATACTTGATGGGTCATCCAATCAGTCATACCTGGGTGGGTCATGCAATCAGTCATACCTGGGCGGCTCATCCAATCAGTCATACTTGATGGGTCATCCAGTCAGTCATACCTGGATGGGTCATCCAATCAGTCATACTTGATGGGTCATCCAATCAGTCATACCTGGATGGGTCATCCAATCAGTCATACTGGTGGGTCATCCAATCAGTCATACCTGATGGGTCATTCGATCAGTCATCCTGGATGGGTCATCCAATCAGTCATACCTGGTGGGTCATCCAATTCAGTCATACTTGATGGGTCATCCATTCAGTCATACCTGGATGGGTCATCCAATCAGTCATACCTGGGTGGGTCATCTAATCAGTCATATCTGATGGGTCATCCAATCAGTCATACCTGGGTGGTTCATCCAATCAGTCATACCTGGGTGGTTCATCCCATCAGTCATATCTGATGGGTCATCCAGTCATTCATACCTGGATGGGTCATCCAATCAGTCGTATCTGATGGGTCATCCAGTCAGTCATCCCTGGATGGGTCATTCAATCAGTCATAGCTGGGCAGGACATCCAGTCACTTAATGGGTTTTCAATCAGTCACACCTGCATGTGGTCGTTCTTTAGTCATACCTGGGTGACCATCAAGTCAGTCATACGTATGTGGACATCAAATCAGTCATACCTATGCGGTCATCAAATCAGTCATACCTATGTGGTCATCAAATCAGTCATACCTATGAGGCCATCAAATCAGTCATACCTATGTGGACACCAAATTAGTCATATCTGGGTGACCATCAATTCAGTCATACCTATGTGGACACCATTTCAGTCATACCTATGTGGCCATCAAATCAGTCATACCTATGTGGACAACAAATTTGTCATACCTATGTGGCCATCAAATCAGTCATATCTGGGTGACCATCAAATCAGTCATATCTGGGTGGCCATCAAATCAGTCATACCTATGTGGCCATCAAATCAGTCATATCTGGGTGGCCATTAAATCAGTCATACCTATGTGGCCATCAAACCAGTCATATCTGGGTGGCCATCAAATCAGTCATATCTGGGTGGCCATTAAATCAGTCATACATATGTGGCCATCAAACCACTCATATCTGGGTGGCCATCCATCAAATCAGTCATATCTGGGTGGCCCTCAAATCAGTCATATCTAGCTATGTGGCCATCAAATAAGTCATATCTAGGTGACCATCAAATCAGTCATACCTATGTGGCCATCAAATCAGTCATATCTAAGTGGCCATCAAATCAGTCATATCTGGGTGGCCATCAAATCAGCCATGTCTGGGTGGCCATGAAATCAGTCATATCTGGGTGGCCATGAAATCAGCCACATGTAGGGTTTTCCCATTATCCATATCTACATGAGTCTTCCAATCAGCCATATCTGGATGGGTCATTCAATCAGCAGTACCAATATAGATCATCCAGTCAGCCATTCCAGGATTGGCCATTCAATCAGCCATAACAGGATGGGTCATCAAATCAGCCATACTTAGTGGGTCATCCAATCAGTCATACTTGTGGGTCATCCAATCAGTCATACCTTAGTGGGTCATCCAATCAGCATACCTTAGTGGGTCATCCAATCAGCCATACCTTCGTGGGTATCCAATGAGCCATGCATGGATTGTTAACCCAATCAGCCATACCTTAGTAGGTCATCCAATCAGCCATAGGTATAGATAGTCAGGTGTTGTTGCGTAGACAGTTCATTTCAGGTAGACAGGTATAGTAGTGTAGACAATTCACTTCAGATTGTTAGGTATAGTTATGCAGACAATTCATATTAGGTGAACAGGTGTAGTTGCGTAGACAATTCACTTCAGATTGTCAGGCATAGTTGTGCAGACAGTTCATTTCAGATCGTTGGGTATAGTTGTATAAACAGTTCATTTCAGATTGTCAGGTATAGTTGTGCGCACAGTTCATTTTATATTGTCAGGTGTGGTTGTGCAGACAGCTTATTTCAGGTAGACAGATATAGTTGTGTAGACAATTCTTTCAAATTGTCGGGTATAGTTCTGTAGACAGTTCACTTCAGATTGTCAGGTGCTCCTGTGCAGACAGTTCATTTCAGGCAGACAGGTATAGTTGTGCAGACAGTTCATTTCAGGCAGACAGGTATAGTTGTGCAGACAGTTCATTTCAGGCAGACAGGTATAGTTGTGCAGACAGTTCATTTCAGGCAGACAGGTATGTTGTGCAGACAGTTCATTTCAGGCAGACAGTATAGTTGTGCAGACAGTTCATTTCAGGCAGACAGGTATAGTTGTGCGACAGTTCATTTCAGGCAGACAGGTATAGTTGTGCAGACAGTTCATTTCAGGCAGACAGGTATAGTTGTGCAGACAGTTCATTTCAGGCAGACAGGTATAGTTGTGCAGACAGTTCATTTGCAGACAGTTAGTTGTGCAGACAGTTCATTTCAGGCAGACAGGTATTAGTGTGCAGACAGTTCATTTCAGGCAGACAGGTATAGTTGTGTAGACAGTTTGCTTTCGATTGTCAGGTATAGTTGTGCAGACAGTTCATTTCAGGTTTCACGTATAGTTGTGTGGACAGTTCATTTCAGGTTGACAGGTATAGTTTGTGAGAAAGCTCATTTAGGTAGACAGGTAAAGTTGTGCAGACAGTTCATTTCAGGTTTAAGGTATAGTTGTGTGGAAGTTCATTTCCGATTGTCGGTAATTTGTGGACACAGTTCATTTCAGGTAGACAGGTATAGTTGTGCAGACAGTTCATTTCAGGTGGGCATGTGTAATTATGCAGACAGTTCACTTCAGATTGTCAGGTATAGTTGTGCAGACAGTTCACTTCAGGTGGGCAGGTGTAATTATGCAGACAGTTCACTTCAGATTGTCAGGTATAGTTGTGTAGACAGTTCATTTCAGGTGGGCAGGTGTAATTATGCAGACAGTTCACTTCAGATTGTCAGGTATAGTTGTGTAGACAGTTCATTTCAGGTGGGCAGGTGTATTATGCAGACAGTTCACTTCACACAGGGAGGATAGTTGTGAAGACAGTTCATTTCAGATCGTCAGATCAGTTGTGTAGGCAGTTCATTTCAGATTGTCAGGTGTATTTGTACAGACAGTTCATTTCAGGTAGACAGGTATAGTGTGCAGACAGTTCATTACGATTGCAGGTATAGTTGTGGGACAGGTATCTTGCTACAGACAGTCATTGACGTGGACATATGTTGTAGTGCAGGCAGCTCATGTCACATAGATATTGTGGTGCAGACAGCCCATGTCACAGATATTGTGGTGCAGACCAGCCATGTCACACAGTATGTGGTGCAGACAGCCCATGTCACACAGATATTGTGGTGCAGACAGCCCATGTCACACAGATATGTGGTGCAGACAGCCCATGTCACACAGATATTGTGGTGCAGGCAGCCATGTCAACAGAATTGTGTGCAGACAGCCCATGTCACCAGATTTGTGCAGGCAGCCATGTCACATAGATATTGTGGTGCAGACGTCCATGTCACATAGATATGTGGTGCAGACAGCCCATATCACACAGATATTGTGGTGCAGACGCCCATGTCCATAGGATTGTGGTGCAGACAGCCCATGTCACATAGAGATTGTGGTGCAGACAGCCCATGTCACATAGAGATTGTGGTGCAGACAGCCCATGTCACATAGAGATTGTGGTGCAGACAGCCCATGTCACACAGATATTGTGGTGCAGACAGCCCATGTCCATAGATATTGTGGTGCAGACAGCCCATGTCACACAGATATTGTGGTGCAGACAGCCATGTCACACAGATATTGTGGTGCAGACAGCCCATGTCACACAGATATTGTGGTGCAGACAGCCCATATCACAACAGTATTTTGTCAACGCCATATCACTTAACGATATAGTGGTGCAGACAGTCATTATCACATAGAGATTGTGGTGACAGACATGTTCACATGACTGCAGTATTTTGCATATAACTTCCATGAGACTTCGTAATATAGTGGGTGCGAGTTCGTTTTCGTCGCAGACGATCAGGGTGTGGGGTACTGATCGTTTCCAGTTGAGACATCGTGACTGGTTGCGTGAATGAGTTGCCTTTCTTCCAGTCTGCAGACTCGGTAAACAGACTGGACCGTATGAGTTCGCCTTTCTCCAGTCTGCAGACATCAGGGGTGACTGGCTCGTAAACCGAGTTGAGTGGCCACAAGCATCACGACGTGCCAGTTTCGTGGTGCTTCAGATGCACCCAAACATACAGTCCTCTGGATACGGAACGACCAACCGTATGCAGGTCACAAAATGCTGGCCCAGCAACTGAAGTGAACAGCGTGCATGGTTTGTCGGACTTCCTCCTTGGCTAAGCACACAGACATAAAGCTATACACGTATCACATTTTCTTCTAGTGCACTGACGACTTGATGCTTACAAGCATGTCAGTGAACAGAACAAGGTAGTTTGCATGGCTGCCTTTTCCGTCTTCGTCTGTTGACACACTGTTGCTGAGACCAACAGGCAGGAGAAGACACACTCTGTTGACAAAATCTGGCCGTTTTTTTTTTATATAGATCAATCTCTACACGCTTTGACTATTGCTGGTCCTCAGCACCAAATTAATGAATCGACAACATCCTCATTCAAACCTAATGCAAAGAGAGAGAGCGATTTTGTTTTGTTGTTGTTGTTCTTGTTGATTCTTTCATTGATTCTAATTCATCTGTTCTAATAGCTTCACTCTGTTCTAAATAGCTACACCTGTTAAATGACTTTCTAAACGTTTTCTCGATTTCCCGCAAATTTTACAGATCAATTCATATCGATGTTATGATAATGTTTTCTCTGAGTCAGTGGATTATTCCCGTAGGTAATTTGGAAGATGGAGTTCATAGTTTGTGAAGGTCAGTCTTGAAGACGTTCTCCCGAGGCAGTCACCAATGTTGTGAATACTGGATACACAGAACTGGAAACTTACAACAGACCTAGTTTGCCAAGAAACTGAGAACGCATCCACTGATTTTGTTATAAATTGTTTGGCGAGGGAGTGCATATCCTCTTCTTTGCCTATGTCTTTATTTTTATTGAAGTCTTAAGTGTAACAGCTTATTTTGTGTCAAAGTTGTGAGGGCAATGCATGTCATGTTTGATTGCAATAGTTCTGACTGCCCTAATGTATTTCACAAACAGAAATGTGGATTTGTCGAGTGGCTTTCACCCCAAACGTTATATACATCAGCGACGGTGTACAATCCTGGTGAGTAGTCTCCCTCTCCTGCCCGTCTGCCTTTTGTTCCTTCTACATGCCTCTATCTCTTTTACCTTACCGTGTCGTGCGATGTTGCCCACGTGCTTATCATTTCCCTTTCATCCATTTTCCACCTCCCTCTCCTCGGTATTTTCTTCTTCTTTTTTTTTTTTTTACATTTCATTATTTTTTCGGTTGTCATTCTTTTCTGAGGTCACCCAGTAAACAAGGTTTCTTTCCCACGTTAAGTCCTCTCTCTCTTCTCTCTTCTTCTCTCTCTTTTTCTCTCTCTCTCTCTCTCTCTCTCTCTCTTCTCTCTTCTCTCTCTCTCTCTCTTCCAGGACTCATGTTGAATGTGGCGCTGAGAGAAAAATAACGTCGTTCCCTCTTAATACCAATGTCAAGGCAATCAAAGTGTCATCGTACAAAGACTGAAAACAATCGGTCAGCATTCTGTCCTCCAGCGTTTGATCACTGCACGTGTGTTACATTACTGCATGTTGTTTCATTGTTCGTGTGTGGAAGGGAGGAAAAGGAGTATGGACAGGCAAAGAGACGCAATGTCCCCACAAATGCACACATGGCCCAATGGGCAATCCTTTCCGGTCTTTCCAACACATTAAACACTACAAAAAGTGCCCACTTAGGTTATCGTTGACTAAAAGGAGATGAAACGGTAAGAGGAAAGAAGATGTAAGTCCCAATCGAAAGAACAGACCTTCTGCTAGGTTCGCATGCCAAGAACGTAGGTGCTTCGGTTCGGCATTCCAAACGATTCAGTAACATGGCTTAAAAACGGACCGTTCTGAATGTACCACGTCCGATGAGACCTTTGTAAGACAAATCAACCGTAAAGAACAGACCTTCGTAAGGTTCGACACGTAAGACCAGACCTCTTAAGTTGACATCCGTTTGAGCAGTAACAATGCGGAACCACACAAACGGCCGTTCAGAAAAAAAATGGACAAAAACATTGATGATTTGCTTATATTGAAGCACGAATCAAAACATGTGTGATAGACCCAACCCTGGTGAGGAAAACAGTCGGCTGTCTACCTCTAAACATCAACGCTGCTGTTAATGAAAACAGAAGCTTCTGCAAACCCAGCACTTCAAACAGAACCACTGAATCACTGGACCACTGAATGTCATCTGGACACATCTGAATGATCATCTGACAGATCTAAGATCAACCTTTTCACTGCCTTTCACCACGGAGAGAAAACCATGTGCTACAGAGAAGCAGCTGCTAAACCCAGCACCGACCTCGTTCACATCGACAATCCAGAGGCCCTGTTGCGCATCGACATGACCTGAATCAGCCACCAGGAACTGGCACTGCAACACTGGCGCCCTCAGCCTAGGAGTCTGCCGGAGGACATCGTGATCATCAGTGTTTGCGCCGCTGTTGTGGTACAACCTTCTGTTTGTTTCTGCAGAAACATTTCTGTGGTTTTCATACAGCCAGTTGTTCTTTGACTGTATCTGTCTCCAGTACCATTGAAGACTGTTTGCCAGGTTGGGAGAGCCCTGTAAATGAAACATTCAACTTTTCTGTTCTTGAACGTTAGTGGCAATCGCATGAAACAAGACTTTGTCGTTAATTACATGAAACGATCTGCTGACCTTCATTCGAAAACGGATAACCAGGACGTCCTTTTTTCTGGGCTATTCGATGAACTTAGTTGTGATATTATTGTTTCATGTTCGTAAACATTTTGAATACCAGCAGTCTGGAGGAATTGCTTTTCTGACTCTTTAAACAGGATCTTGTAGTAACAGATGTACATCCTGGTTTCTTCTTACAAAGGGTTTAACAGGTCATGGAAATGACATTTTTTCTCTGACATAGTGTCTATTCCTCCAGAACATCATGTTACAGCGACATTTATCTTGATGATAATCTTGATTAGAATCTCATCGAAATGAAAAGCAAGAATGATTGTTATGAGTTATTGGGCGATGTTGATGCTTACACATGCCACTTTCTGCTTTTGTTCCTGTAGAGGGTTAGACACGAATCTCTTTCCCCGGATACGTGAGAGGACTTGTGAATACTTGGACACACGACCGCAGTGGTATTCTAAGATAAAATCAAACCCGTAATATGGCTATCGATTGTTATAACGTATAACGCACATAGCTTATACATTTTAATGGAAGGACAGGCGTTAATGCTGGTTTAGGAATACATCAGCGGTGGGTGTTCCGTCGTTCACTATGTCATCGGGTCTTTCTGCATACCTCGAATGTTAATGACTTGTCGGAAGAAGCATTCGATGCTATTTCGTCAGGTATTCATAGCCCTTTGACTGTATCTTCGACTTTTCCGAGGCTAGTGAGAAAAGATCGTTTAACGTTGATTCAGTACTGCAAAGGTTTCAATTGCACTGTCATGACATGTACGTTCTAGGCGACAAAAGATCCAAAGAAGAAAATGAAAAGTGTTAAATACAGTCTACGTCTTGAGAATAACACACTTAGGGCATTCCTGTTCCCCGCTCAAATAAGGAGCGTCTGATCTAAGGAATCCTTGATCTAGGAAAGAATTCGTTGTAGACTCCATTCGGTGACTGAACATTGTTACAGATGCTCTGGACCTGACGGAGGACCCTGAGACGGCTCGAAAGTTGTCGCTGCGTCATCTGGAACTCTGGAATCGCTCCAGGAACAAGAGAGGATATTGTGCTGCCTTCCGACTTCTGTTCTGCCCAGTGTCTGCTAGCATTGTCTCCGCTCTGTGGTGGGCTGGTCTGGCTATGGACACGCCTCTTCAGACATGGCCTCTGCAGACCTTTCCCTGCAGGCCTCCAACCAGGACAATGAGGAGGAAGGCCCCCAGCAGCCTACTGCGATGACTTGGTGACAGGGGCAGGCTGCACGCGCAAGTGTTGATCACTGGTAGTTTGCTCTGGTGGGAGGAGCTCTCAGTCTCCTGCAGCCGAATTATGGGCGTAAATGGCTGCAGTTTAGTTGCTCTGCTGGAGTCCGGGACTTTGGTGATGGAACGATCAGTTTATTCATTTGCTAGTAAAAGGTGTTGGTGTTGTTACATATACTTTAATCACGTGGTTTCTGGAATGTAGTAATCATGTAAATTTGTTCACATATTTTACTTTGATAATAGCTATATGCCACCAATTTCATGTTGGGAAATATTGAGTGAGGATTGCAGACGGGATATGAGCCCCCCCTCATCACCCTCCTTTAGTCACCTTACCCTCCATAACCTCTTCGCCGAAATGGACAATCCTTATCTTGTGTGCAAAAATGGTGAGCAAAAATAGGTACGTGATGATACAATGAAAGTACTGAATCAACCGAAAAATTCTCAATGGGGAACAGGTGGGTAATTCATGTGGCATGATGAAATAATTCCACGCCAAATGAATGCTTTTTACGACACCAAATCCCCGTGGCAGAAATAACAACACAGAACACACAGAAGAAAACAAGAAGACATCCCCCCCCCCCCCCCCCAGAAAAAAGGAATGTTCCAGGCTTGCCCATATACCCTGTACCTTACGCAATAACAGCAAAGTTTAACCGGAGAAACGGAAAAAAAAATTAACTCAAGACTGATACAGCCTTTTGATTTGAATATAGTCAAGTAAACACGGGGACGAACAGCAACAAATGCATGGTAACCATGGTGTGATTGGTATGAATGTCAATCTCAAATAAGACGGGAATAGTGAATAACGAACAAGCAGGAGGTGTTAAAATTATGATATTTTTTTCGGTATGACATCGTCTGGGGATGAGATCTGAAGTGTCTAAATTGTTGGATTCCTTGGATGCATGTTGAAAGATGGATTTGAGCCATACAGAGAAATACAGAGATATTTCATCCCCGCTTCCAGGTTAATTTCTCTACTATTGCTATTTGTAGCAATTCGCAAATTGGTATTCAATGTAATTAGAGTGTGTGTGTGTGCTGGAATGAGCATGGTGTACGGATGTGTGTGTGTGTGTGTGTGTGTGTGTGTGTGTGTGTGTGTGTGTGGTGTGTGTGTGTGTGTGTGGTGCGTGCGCGCGCGCTTGTGTGTGTGTGTGTGTGTGTGTGTGTGGTGTGTGGTGTGTGTGTGTGTGTGTGTGCGCGCGCGCACGCGCGCGTGTGCATGCGTGTTGTGTGTGTGTGTCTGTGGAGAATGGGTGAATTTTAGGAACGACATGCTGGGCTGGTACATTCATTTTGTTTTCAATTATTGGTAAGAAGGTGGTTCGGCTAACACTCGATTTGTTGCAGTTTAGAAATGAAAATAAAAAGCCATAAAAGATCAAAATGAGTGTGCGCACGTGTGTGTGTGTGTTTTGCATGTGTGATTTGATCCAAAGTGTCAGTGTCGACAACAACATCCACCTTTCTGTCATTCTCTTCATGAACATTATTGCCATTGTCGTCGTCATGATCTTCCTGTCTTCACTCTAATTCCTTTTAGCTTAATGGTATCACTACCGTTGTTTTTGTGTTACTTCTCCTCTTCAAACCTTTTCTTGGTCCTCCATCACCTATTTCTGCTTTTTTTAGTCCCGCTCTTTTACAACAAGCATCGCACCTACTGCTACACAATCTGTCCACCTTCTCTTCCCAACACCTATTTTTCTTTGTGTTATTTTCCTCATCCTTCATCTTCTCTTCTTTCCTTCACTTCCCAATTCTCTACTTTTATCTTTCTTCCTCTTCAGTTTTTTAAAAATTTCTCTTCCTTTGTTTCTCTTTATTTCATCCTTCTTCTTGACGCGGTTGGACAGACCTCCTTTTAGATATCATTTTAATCGACCTGTTCCGGAAAAAACACACGTAAGAAGACGATAACGTCTGTCTTTCCATCGCAAGTACAGTGACTCTTTCACAGTTTACGGGACATACAAGTCGACAGAGTCAAAGTAGACTAGAGGTCAAACATGTGATCAAAAGTGCACCCCAGGTTAACGATCGGGGTTTGGACAGCCTGCTTCATCGGCGCACCATTTCACACGCATATTTTGCCTTTTTCTCTCTCTGATTGAACTGCTACACCGGCCTATGGGGCAAAATGGCTGGCGTGTCCTCAGGTAGAGTCACTCTCACCGAACGCGAGTTCTCACACAGCTTATCTCTCTTGAGGGTTTTCGAACATCCGCTATCGGCCATTAGTTTCCAAAACAGTCGAGCAGCCATCACATATCTTAACAGGTCAAACTGTTCAATCGGATGCAGTTTCACACATGAAAATGAAATCGAAAATTAACACATGTTCCGGCCCTGCACTCTTTACAGGCTAGGTGAGCCGGGTCACATCCAGGTCATGACTCGTAGACGTCCTTTTGTAGTCGGATTTTTTATTCCCTGGCATTGCCAGGATTCGAACCAACAACTTTGGGTGAGTGAACCTTTCAAGGCGTCTTCACCACATTGCTCATTGCTGTCTGACCCCTGTTTTGAGCTGTGGAATTTAAACCTTAAACGTTCCCTTTGTTGCCCCTGACCAGATCCAGCTGGGAGGGATGAGGGACGGGGCGGGATTGACTGGGTTACAAGTTTGCCCCTGTAGTAGGAGAAAAGTATCTCAGAAGGAGGCGAAAACAAAAAACCGCTCGAAGTAGGCGGGGCGGGATGGTGGGTTGTGTTTGGGTGTGTGGGGTTGGGAGGGAATGGGGAACAAAACTGAAAAGGGGGGAGGGGCAGGAGGGTGTAGAGGGAAAGTGATAGAAAGGGTGGAACGTTATGAAAGAGAAGGTAGGGCCACGGGAGAGGGGAGGGGAGGCGGAACAAGAAGACCTAGGAATAAAGCAGGTGATGGGGGAGAGACCTAGGAATAAAGCAGGTGATGGGGAGAAGACCTAGGAATAAAGCAGGTGATGGGGGAGAGACCTAGGAATAAAGCAGGTGATGGGGGAGGGGCGGGCACAGGGGCTATAGTAACTATAGTTAAAGGAGGGGAAAATGGAAAAGGTTTGAAGCTACTATAATAGATGTGACAAAAGGGAGGGGGTGGGGGTAAGAAAAGAGGGGAGGAAAGGACGGGGAGGGGGTTAGGAGTTGGTGGGGGGGGGGGGGGGTAAGATGACATTCATATCACAGTATTTTCAATTTATCTACTCAGCCTGCTAATTACTTAGAGGACTAAGGGGAAGGAGTGGAGGGCGCAAAGAAGCAGAGGGTGGGGGGTGGGGTGACACGACAATTGAGCGCCAACAATTGAGCGCCAATTACAATTGAGCGCCGTACAATTGAGCCGGACAATTGCGCGCCGGACAATTGAGCGCCGTACAATTGAGCGCCGGACAATTGAGCGCCACACGCACGCACACACGCACACACGCACACACACACACACACACACACACACAACACACACACACACAAACACACTGACAGAACAGTGAAAGTTATACTGATATCCTATATTGACAGATTTCCATGTCAGTGCATAAAACCTCACGTGTACACCCACGCACCCACATACATATTATGCACTCGCCTACACAGCACACACATAATAAACAAACATTAAAAAAAAATGAGCGCCGGACAATTGAGCGCACACGCACGCACACACGCACATCCCGCAATCTCTGGCCTAAAACATGAAAGCAAAAGCCACACACGCACGTTCAATGAAAAGTCAATAAAATCAGCTTAGCCTCAATTCCGCAATCTCTGGCCTAAAACATGAAAGCATAAGCCGTCCTTCCATGGTTTCCTCGAGCGAACGTTATCCCTGAGTGTACCGAGTGATGATGTTTTTGATTCGCCTCTGTACATCTCGGTACTTGCGCCGCTTGGGGCAGGTGGCTGGCCTGCAACGAGACGAGTCACGTCGGCTTGGACCAAGGCTTGCTCTTTCTTCAGCACTCCAATCAGCTTCCACAAACCTGGTGAGTGTCCACCAACGTGGTTCTGGAAGGCGTTGTGAAAGCCCTCCACGCTGTTGTTTGACCTCGCTGGTCTGAGATGATTCGACCGTGGACATTCCACATGTCAAGTTGGAACATTGGTGCATGGCGTGGACCTCGGCGAGAGGACGGCCGATGTACGTGTCCTCGAAGTAGTCGAAGATTTCTTGTCCCCGCACATCGTAGAAACGTGAGGCAGGGTCGAAGATGACTTCAAAGGCCTGCTCCACGTCTGCCGGAGGAAGATAGGCCAAAGCGGCAGCATGCGCATGACTTTGGCAAAGTCCTCATCATTTCTATAGTGAACGGACAGACCTTGGTCTTGGATTTTGCGCACACACGCTTTGGGCGAGATTAAAGTGGCACCCTGTGATTTCAAGCCCGGGACGCTGCAGTGAATGCCCGATCGCGGCTTTCTCGAAATCAGTCATGAGGGTGCTTGGTGCAAGTCCAGGTTTCAGAGTCAGTAGAGCTTGGACAAGTCGATCGTAAGTTTGGCGTGACTTGCTTGGTAGTAATGCGAACACCACGGGTACGGTTGTGTCCATGAACAGGACGTGGAGAGAGTAAATCTGAGTGAACAAGCCCGGAGCCACTTTGAAAGTTCCGTCGGCGAACCAGTGTGTACGCTCCGACAGCAACTGCAGCCCAGCCGGGGTAGCAAAGATCAGAATCCTGTCAGCCCCTGGGCCAGAGTCGAACGCCAGGAAGAGTGTTCCGTCCGAGAGAACCTGTGACCACAAAACGATTCCTGTTAAGATCAACGTATGTGATATAAACACACACACGAACGCACACACACACAAACACACAAGCCGCACGCACGCACGCACATACAACACACACACAAACACGCACGCACGCACGCACATACAACACACACACACAAACACGCATGCACGCATACAAAAAAAACACACACACACACACACACACACAAAGACATCTCACCTTCAGGTCTTGTGGAATTTCACCAAGTTCTCCAAGGGTGAGTGGTAGAGCAGGGAGGGTGTTCGTTTGTCTCTCGCGCTGGATTGACCTCGTCAGTGACTGTTTGCTGGGGAGACTCACCACAGTCGCTTGCGACAGTCCGTCTTGCACATCCGCTAGAATCTGACGTGTGGAATCCCTTGTATTTTGGGCTTGAAGTTTCAATCGCTGCACAGCCTTGGCTGCTTCAATTTTCGAAGGTTGGGAGCGTGTGCAACATGCTCCCCTGACTGTTGGACGACATCGCCCGCCTTCATGTGAATCCTCGCTTTACATCCCCTCACATCCATCTCCAAAACGAGAGGGCTGGATCTCTAATACTGTCTTTGTCGTGGCGATAAGAGTATCCGGCAAAGGCCATTTTCTCCTTCTTCTTCTCACTGTGGTAAACCTTGGGCCATGGTCACCTCTGTCAGCGTACGCGCTAGGTAAAAGTGGTGTGTACGACAACAACTCACGTCAGCCAAGAAAACATAATACTCACACGCACACGCGACAAATACTCACACAAGCCATTGGTAGGGTCCGCGCTGGTTATTATATCGGATGTGCGACGACAACTCATGTTTACAGTAAAAAAAAAAAAAAACGGCGCTCAATTGTACGGCGCTCAATTGTCCGGCGCTCATTGTGGCGCTCAATTGTCATGGAACCGGGGGGGGGGGGGGGGTGACGAATCGAAGGGAAAGGGCATTGAAGAGAGGCAGTCAGGTGGTTGAGGGAAGAAAACGTGTGGGGGGGGGGGGGGGGGGCGGGCGTGCGTGTTTGTCTGTGTGCGTGAGAGAGAGAGAGAGTGCACGCGCAAACGGATGAGAAGAATGGAGGGAAGATGTAGCACAGGGGGAAATGCGAAGGGAGGGGGCAAAGGGAAGCGACAGGCGGATGGTACTAAAACGACCGTGTGCACAACAACATCATCATCTCACAAAAGCAGTCAGGCTGAACATAGCCAGAATTATATTTCACCTTCATCCAGGACCGTCATTCTTGCATACAGTTAAAGCTATAGTAGATGCACAGCTCAATTACGTAAGGGGGAAGGGCAGGGGGGGGGGGGGGGGGGAGGGGGAATGCTGGGGGTTTGATGCGGAAGGAAGGCTGTAATTAACTACTGCGAGTGTCACTTTTACTGCCGTACAAGTCCATTCAGACTGGAAGGTCAATACCACAACACGTGGAGCATATCGGCACAATCGATGCTGCAGGAAACCAAAGCTACAACAGTCAGTATCGCCCGCGTCGTTTGTCGTTTCTACACCTAATGCCGTGGGTTCTCATGCGTACTTCTATCATTCTGTGCTGCCATCGACCGGAAAGTCCTGTGCATGCTCATTCTATTCTGCGCTGCGATTAACTCCACCACCACCCCACCCAGAGAGAGAGAGAGAGAGAGGAGAGAGAGAGAGAGTGAGAGCATGATGGGTCCAAATGTTTTAAGAGATGTCACGTGGCTTAAAGCTTCTGTGGATTGCCGGTGCCAGGATGTGCTGGGACGGGCTCGGCTGTGGCTGCAGATGGGCACTGGGTGGGTGGGGGAGGGGGGGGGGGGGAGCATAGACAGGTTTCAACAGCTTTGTGAACAAACGGGGAGCTGATGATAGGCCACTGGGTAAAGCATTGAATTCATAGAGTTGATCTCTCCATTGAAATCTGAGTAGTTTCCTGTGCTTTTTCATAGATTGCTACACTATAATAGGCATCCTTCAGATCAATTGAGGTCATTAAGCATCTTGAGTTATCAAAGTCAGGGCTGTGTTCACAGTATCCATTTTCAATGATGAAAAACTGACTTTAAATTGAGTCTTTTTATATTTAAATCATGTGATTAAGATCCATCTTTCTTTTCCCTGGTAAACACTGGAGAAATAACTTCACCAGGGCAATGCCCACAAGGGGAAATTACTTTCTTAGCAATCAACTTTTGAACTTCTGAATCAACGATCTTGCACTCTTGCTGCTTTGTGACATTTGTGTTTGTGCAAGATAACCTGGATAACTGGTCTAAAGGACAGTCAGATTCAACCTTAACCCTTACTATCATGCTTAAAATCTCTGGGTTGAAGTGATTTTAGACCATGCATCTTCAAACTGTCGTAATCTCCCAGCAGTAAACTCATGTTTCTGAGATTTTAAAGATGGAACTAAGCTCACCTCTTCTATTGGGAGCCGGGGATTCTGATGTCCACTGTTTCTGCTGGAACCAATGCTGTCTTTTGTTTGTTCTGTTCCTTTGGTCTAAACAATGACCACGTGTGCGGACCGGACTCGGAGTAGTAAGAACTGCACGCTTGTCACGATAGTGATGGGCGTTTCCGTGGTATCTGTGCTCATGGCCTACACTGGAGCTGATGTGGTCGTCTCTACGCACGTCTTTCAGTGTCGCGGACAAACTGTCACCAACTTGCCTGTGATCAGGACCGATTCATCACAGATTCGCGAAAACTGCTTGTTTACATGTGGTCTGATGCCACTGCGTCTGCGCAACGAAATCTCACGCGAAACGTGACCCAAAATAGCCACTGCATTGGTGCAGTGTTCAACGGCCTCAGAATTACCCTCTGAACTGGGCAAGCCGCTATCAGGTAATCCGTTTGCGGCACGCACGTGCGCAGTCGCCGCCTTGATGACGCTCTTTGAATATGTTGCATTTTCAGGTCGCCTTTGATGGCCTCAGACGGTAATTTCGACCGTATTTCGCGATTTACTGTCGGGACGATCAATTTCTGGCAGTCTTTACCTGTATTTAACAGCTCGTTTTAATGCTCACAAGATCAGCGTTATCACATTCAAAATTAATTTCTTGTACATAATCTGAAATTGATTTCTTCACAAAGAAAAAGAACACCACCTGAGTTTCGACCTTGAAATGAGAGTTCTTGTCAGGTGCAGTAAATTTGATAAAGTCATTAAAGTATCCTCAAGATGTAAAAAGAAATGTGTGATGAAAGTTCTCCGTTAAAGACAAGAACAGACAAACGAAGAAGCGTGTTTAACAAAGGGAACATCATTCAATTCATCAAACACATTTTCCACGTTATAATTTAATAAAGAAAAAGCTGATGCCTGCCGATATTGTTTATGTATTCATTAGACGAGTGAAGATTTCTGTCACCGAACTGTGTCTGCTGGCACATAGATAACCGTCCAAGCCAGTTTATTGTTGTGCTCTGTTCACCCCACCTTTACCGCCACGTGCACCACAAAACTGCCACTGTCTCTTACACTGACGTCACTGGGCCGAGAAGTCAACCATGACCATGACCCTGTCAGTTGCAAGGTGCTGCTTGTTGCTGGTTGGGTCAGTCTGTCACATGACTTTCACTGGTGGGGGGGGGGGGGGGGGGGGGGGCTTGATTACCCCGTTCTGTTGATAGGTCACACGAGGTCAGCGGGTTGTCCCAGCGCGTGGAAAAGTTCACACGGTCATGCCTGCCGCTGTCACCTCGGCGTAGGTCCGTGGGTCCAAAGGTCAGTGCCCCCTGACAAGTTTACACTGACCTGTCGTCCTTTCTGGCTGGCACGCAACACTGGCCTACCAACGAGTCAGGTCATTTGAGAGTGAAGGCAGTATCAGACACTGTCTTTGTATTCATTAGCAGTGCTTGCTACTGCGTTCAGCTCAACAATCCCGTGAGCTCTGACACTGTGGCGTAATCTGCCATTTTCTCGTCCCAGGTATCTCTGTACATTGCTGTTTTTTTGTACTGAGCTGTGTCTAATGTCACCAAGGTCTTTTGTGATCGCATTGTTCTGTCTGCAGTTCACTCTGTTGCTGATCACATCCAGAACTTCTGTGACGCGACAGGGGGAAAAACTGGACTCGCCTTCATGACAGCCCGTGCATATTTTCATTATTCTCCTCACAACGATCACGTCCAGGGTTTCCAACTTTTCCCCCTTTGAGGAGAAGGTAATTAGCACATAGCATGGTATTGAAAACACAGACAGCAGGAAAGGCTGGGACATCGGAAAATGTTTGGTGCTGGCCAACTTCACTATGAGGAAAAACATGGGTGGTCGCAGCTGGGTATTTTTAATTCTGTACTATAACTACAGGCAAATAATGAAACACCGCAGACGTTAGCGCTAATGCAGTGAATGATAGCCAAACACAAAACAGCACAAATCAAGCGGAGGAAAATGCCACACATTGCACAACCGTCGTGCAACCTTGACCTTTGACATGACTTAAATTTCACCGCTTTCATCGAGGCACAAAGTGGATTCAAGCTCCCCACTAACTTGAATCTACTCCGTTTTCATGACTCTTAAAGGGACAGGTCGCATATAAATCATATCTACATTTTTTGGTTCTGTATTCAATATTCACTGTACACGCAAATTTTTTACCTACGCGCTTTCACAAACGTTGTTGAATGTTGACATTTTGGGCCCGCAGTCCCAGGGAGAGGGAGAGAGAGAGAGAGAGGAGAGAGAGAGGGGAGAGATCTTCTAATGATTTTATTTGTCTTTTTTCGGGGACCGTGTCAACAAACAACGCCAAATTTCTACGTGACCAGATGAAATACTAGTATCAACACGCGCACGAGAGTTCTGTGTAAAATGCTGTAATGGCAGATTATCACCGCAGTCCCAGAGCTAACCGCAGTTGTGTGAAACTGAACGCAGTAGCAAGCACTGCTAATGAAGTAGCAAAGACAGTGTTTTTCTTTTCTTTCTTTCTGCGTACGCGGCTGATACTCCTGCGGACATCCCGTATAGCCAGGCAGTGGAGTTTGTGTGTATGACCCTTTTTTATCCCGCCATTAAGGCAGCCCTACTCCATCTTGGGGAAGGTGCTGCTATGTGTAACGTGTCATCCATACCAACGGCCAAACTGGCCTTTTCTTCCGAAAATTGTTTGGGGTTTTACGTGTGTGCAAGATGTTATGGTGCGTTCACCCCACGGAACCTTGGTTTTAGTCTCATTCGAAGGACTATTGGGGAATGGAGTCAGAACCAATGTTAACTCCGAGGAAAAAAATCCCCCTATACCGAAATTCGAAACCCCCCCCAGGTCACGAGTCCGGCGCTCTACCAACTGAAACTATCCGGCCCCAAAGACAGTGTTTGATACTTTTGCTCAGGTAGACAGTGTTCCCCCTTTTAAGGAAATTCGGTGCGTGTACAAACTTTAGGTTTATTTTCTTATTAGGGAGGAATTTAGCCCGAGGTAAGAATCGTAAGTGATTGATTGTTAGCTTCCGCTGAATAAACCTAGCCTGTTTTTAAAAGGAAGCACAAACGATGGCCAACAGCTGCTATCAGCTGCACACCACTCGGAAATATTTACAAATGGAGCTCAGTGGCCCTGGCGTGGCGGTTTTGGTTTGTTTGTTTGGGTTTTTATGTTTATTTCTGACCCGGGGTGTGGTTGAAGCGGATAGAGTAAAAAGTCGCACAGTCTTTTCCAACCAGTCAATGGACGTTACTATGTTTGGTGCGTGGGGCCCAAAATTTAAAACTGGCTGAAGATCATGAGAGCAGATTTTTTTTTCCTGACCTCTACGTACTTCAGAGGCCCCACCGGTTTTTCTCCAAAATGGCAGATTTGAGAAATGCCACTTGAAGTTTTTTTAAAAATGGCAAAGCACACGAAATACTTCTATAGTCACATAACTCACAATGGTTCAAGTTCAAGTTGTAATGTATAAGTGCTGTTAGCAGCATCAAATGTATTCAACAGAAAAAATAAAAACGCACATTTACAAAAAATAGTCATTCCTTGCTTGAAAACTGCCTCCTAGGGCTCTTCTTAATTTGGAGCAAACCAGACTTCCAGTAGTAAGCTGGTGTAGCGCACTCTTTATTGATGTCCTAGCCTCTCCCCCCCCACATGGCAGAGCAGGCCAAAAAATCAGTGTAATGAGGAAGGCAGACGTTTTCCCTCTCCTGCTGCCCGCATCTTTCACAGCAGGGAAGAGTATCAGCCAAGTGTACAGAGGTAGCCCACCCCCCCTTCCTTTCCTTAAATATCCTCTTTCTCAGCCAGTTGGTTAAAGCCGGATGTTCCGCTGTTGCTCCAAACACATAGGTTTAAACTTGCTCTGTGCCAAGTGTTTTTTCGCTTTTTCTCTGCTATTATGCAAACTCACATCACCCGGTTTGGAGCCTTGATAAGACCCTGAAAAGACACACAATGCACCCAAAAAAACCCCAACCCCAAAATTTGGAGTTATCTGGTGTGGCTCTAATGTAGCGTTAGTACTTTTCTTATTTCTGAGGTGGAAGACGTGGACTTTAAACGAAAAATGGCTGAACTGGAAACTAGATTTTCTTTAATTCTGTTCATGTTTTTCCTCTATCTCTTTCTTTATATGTCCATATTACTCAGTGTGTAGGGCTGTGTTAATCGTCACCAAATGTGTACACTACCCTTTCGATGGTTAAGAATATCATAGTATTTCCCTGAGGGAGCGACGTGGTGGTCATGCTGTTGTGGCATAGTGAAACTGGTCACAACACAGAACTGTAGGTGAACAGGAATACGAGTGGACATGACTAAAGGTGGACAGGACTACGGGTGGACAGGAAAACAGATGGACTGGACCACAGGTGGGACTACAAGTGGGCAGGATACAGGTTGACAGGACTACAGGTGGACAGGAAAACAGATGGACTGGACCACAGGTGGGACTACAAGTGGGCAGGACTACAGGTGGACAGGACTACAGGTGGACAGGATACGGGTGGTCAGGACTACAGGTGGACAGGACTACAGGTGGACAAAAAAACAGATGGACAAGACTACAGGTGGGACTACAAGTGGGCAGCACTACAGGTGGACAGAACTACAGGTGGACAGGATACAGGTGGACAGGACTACAGGTGGGATGTAGGTGGACAGGACTACAGGTGAAACTACAGGTGGACAGGACTACAGGTTGGACTACAGGTGGGCAGGACTACAGGTGGGACTACAGTTGGACAGGCCTACAGGTGGTCGACAGGTGGGCAGGACTGCAGGTGGGGACTACAGTTGGACAGGTCTACAGGTGGACAGGACCACAGGTGGGATGACAGGTCTACAGGTGGGCAGGACTGCAGGTGGGACTACAGTTGGACAGGTCTACAGGTGGACAGGACCACAGGTGGGACGACAGGTCTACAGGTGGGCAGGACTGCAGGTGGGACTACAGTTGGACAGGTCTACAGGTGGACAGGACCACAGGTGGGACGACAGGTCTACAGGTGGGCAGGACTGCAGGTGGGACTACAGTTGGACAGGTCTACAGGTGGGACTACATGTGGGCAGGGACTACATGTGGGCAGGACTACAGGTGGGCAGGACTACAGGTGGACAGGTCTACAGGTGGGACTACATGTGGGCAGGACTACAGGTGGGCAGGACTACAGGTGGACAGGTCTACAGGTGGGACTACATGTGGGCAGGACTACAGGTGGGTGGGACTACAGGTGGACAGGTCTACAGGTGGGCAGGACTACAGGGGGACTACAGTTGGACAGGTCTACCAGTGGGACTACAGGTGGGCAGGATTACGGGGGGGGGGGGGGGGGGGGGGGGAGGGGGGATTACAGGTGGACAGGACTACAGATGGGACTACAGTTGGACAGGTCTACCAGTGGGACTACAGGTGGGCAGGATTACGGGGGGACTACAGTGGACAGGTCTATCGGTGATGAGACTACAGGTGAGCAGGACTACGGTGTGCAGGACTACAGGTGGACAGGTCTACAGGTGGGCAGGACTACAGGGGGGACTACAGGTGGGCAGGACTGCAGGTGGGACTACAGTTGGACAGGTCTACGGTTGGGACTACAGGTGGGCAGGATTACGGGGGTGACTACAGGTGGACAGGACTACACGTGGGGCTACAGGTGGACAGGTCTACTAGGTGGGACTACAGGTGGGCAGGACTACAGGTGGACAGGTCTACAGGTGGGACTATAGGTGGGCAGGACTACAGGGGGACTACAGGTGGACAGGTCTACAGGTGGGACTATATGGTTAGCAGGACTACAGGTGTGCAGGACGACAGGTGGACAGGACTGCAGATGGGCAGGACTACAGGTGGGGACTATAGGTGGGCAGGACTACAGGTGGGCAGGACCACCAGGTGGGACTACAGACGGACTGGACTGCAGATGGGCAGGACTACAGGTGGGACTACAGGTGGGCAGGACTACAGGTGGGCACGATTGCCCATGGGTATCCTGCCCACCTGTGATCCTGATCACCTGTAACACACACACACACACACAACACACACACACACACACACACCACACACCACAAACACACACACACCGCCCACACACAAATACACACACACTCGCGCCTTTGTTCGCACGCTCACTAGCATACCTATTGTAACATCAAGCTGCACAGGCCAACCTAAACGCTCACCTTTAAGTGTGCCCACCTGCACAAGTGTCCACTGTTGTCCTGCCCACCTGTTAGTCCCACCTATGGTCCTTTCTCACCTGTTGTCCCACCAATAGTCCTATCCACCTGTAGTCCTATCCACCTGTAGTCCTGTCCACCTGTAGTCCTGCTCACCTGCAGTCTTGCTCACCTGTAGTCCTATCCACCTGTAGTCCTGTCCACCGATAGTTCCTGTCACCTGTAGTCCTGCCCACCTGTAGTCCTGTCCACCTGTAGTCCCACTTGTTGTCCTATCCACCTATAGTCCTGTCCACCTGTAGTCCTGTTCACCGGTAGTCCTGTCCACCTGTAGTCCCACTTGTAGTCCTGTCCACCTGTAGTTCTGTCCACCGATAGTCCTGTCCACCTATGATCCCATTTGTAGTCCTGCCCACTGTAGTTCTGTCCACTGTACAGATCACTGCCCACTGTAGTCCACGTGTAGTCCTGCCCACCTATAGTCCTGTTCACCTGTAGTCCCACCTGTGGTCTGCCAACCTGTAATCCTGCCCACTGTAGTCCTGCCACTTGTAGTCCTGCCCATCTATAGTCCGTCCACCTGTTTTCCCACCTGTAGTCCTGCCAACTGTAATCTGCCCACTTGTAGTCCTGCCCATCTATAGTCCCGTCCACCTGTTGTCCCACCTGTAGTCCTGCCAACCTGTAATCCTGCCCACTGTAGTCCTGCCAACCTGTAATCCTGCCCACCTGTAGTCCTGTCCACCTGTAGTTCTGCACACCTGAAGTCTTACCCAATGTAGTTCTGTCCACCTGTAGTTCTGTCCACCTGTAGTCCTGCTCACCTGTAGTCTTGCCATCTGTAGTCCTTCCACCTGTAGTCCCGTCCATCTGTAGTTCTGCATCCCTGAAGTCAAGTCCTACCAAATGTAGTTCTATCACCTGTACTCCTGTCCACTTCTTGTCCTGCCCACGTGTCGTCCCCCTACAGTTCTGTCCACCAGTAGTCCAGTCCATCTGTAGTTCTGGCGTCCCCGAAGTCCTACCCAATGTAGTTCTATCACCTGTAGTTCTGTCCGCTTGTAGTTTGCCCATCTGTAGTCCCACTATAGTCCTGCCCACCTGTAGTCCTGCCCACCTAGAGTCCCACCTGTAGTCCTGCCCACTGTAATCCCACCTGTAGTCCTGCCCACCTAGAGTCCCACCTGTAGTCCTGCCCACCTGTAATCCCACCTGTAGTCTTGCCCACCCGTAGTCCTGCCCAATTGTAGTCCTGTCCACCTGTAGTCCTATCCAACCGTAGTTGTGTCCACCCATAGACCTGTCCACCTCTAGTTCTGTCCAACCGTAGTTGTGTCCACCCGTAGACCTGTCCACTGTAGTCCTACCAACTGTAGTCCTGCCCACCTATAGTCCCACCTGTAGTCCTGCCCATCTGTAGTCTTTCCCACCTGTAGTCCTGTCCATCTGTAGTTCTGCATCCCTGAAGTCTCTTCTCTCTCTCTCTCTTCTCTCTCTCTCTCTCTCTCTTCTCTTCTCTCTCTCTCTCACCTGTAGTCCGCCCACCCGTAGTCCTGCCCACCTGTAGTCCCGTCCACCGTAGACCTGTCCACCTGTAGTCTGTCCACCTGTAGTTTTGTCCCCCCGAAGTCGTGTCCACCTGTAGTTCTGTCCACATGTAGTGTAGTCCTAGATCAATTCATCTGTCTCCATCACTAATACAATAACAAAAAGAAAAGATTCTCTCCTCCTTTCCGTTCATTAAAAGCCTTTTAGTTTCCCCCGCCCAGTCTCTCTCTCTCTCTCTCTCTCTCCTCTCTCTCTCTCTCTCTCTCTCTCTCTCTCTCTCTCAGTGTGCTGTCCTTCCTTTCATTCTCCGTTTCCAAGGGCAAACACTTTTACATATGAAAGCATATATATTCTAGGACATATCTCCCCGGAATATTTCTACACAAACGCGCAAAACACGCACGCACACACACACACAACACACACACACACACACCACACACACACACACCACACACACACACACACACTTTGGGCCCATACATCTGTACGCATAAACACCAATTCCATTTGGCCATATGTACATGCAATACACGGGAGGAAAAAGCGATCATGTTTGCATGGAATAGGCTGAAGTATTACTCGAAAGATTTCGAACAGCTTGTGGGGTTTTGTGGAAAGAGGGTTGGCCCCCAGGGCGGGGAATGAGGAGAAGCTTTGCTCTATGGCCAAATTAGATTTTGAACCACACTGAAATGAAATATTCAGAACAAGATTTTCAAAAGTCAAAAAAGGGGAGGAAACGCCTGTTGGGAAAGGAAGGAATGGAAGGGTAAAGAAAAGCACCTTCAGAATGGATGAGATTTAATAAGATAAGCAGCCAAAAAGTGCCAGAATCCAGAATCCATCCACTGTCATTAACTGGGACGTAATACGCTGAAATTGTCAGCGGAAGATTAAAAAAAAAAATTATCATGAAGAATCTGAAAGTGAGTTTTTGTACAACTACGGTCAAACGAGCAAACAAACAAAGAATATCAAGAATATGACCACATGCACATGTAGATACCAGTTTGCCTAACCATCCATTAACCTTGTATATATTATGTTACGGTTTGGGAGAGGCTCTGAAGGATTAAAACATTTCCTTATATCTTTAGTCGTATTCCATCTGAGCGTCTGAACTACGAAGTATTGTTTCTGCCTCGTGCTTTGGGGTCATGCCGCTGTTCCCAGGTTCTTTGTTCCCCAGTCTCTATATTCCCCAGTCCGGTGTTCCCCTCAAGAAAAAAAAAATCGAAATTCAGTCCTAAGTTTCCCCAGTTTCGTTGTTCCCACCCTGTGGCGATCCCGCTGTTCCCATTCCGCAAATTCCCGGTCCCGGTGTTCCCCAGTCCCGGTGTTCCCCAGGCCCGCTGTTCCCCAAGTTTTTGCCGTTGGTGGTGTTGGTGGGTTTTGCCGACTTAAACGTTGTTACTGTTGTTTCATTGCTATAGGCGAGGCAGTGCGAGGGCGGGGTGGGGGGGGAAGGAGGGGGGGGGGGGGGGGGTGGGGGGGTATGGGGGGGGGGAGGGGGGGTATGGGGGGGTGGAGCGGGGGGGCCGTTAGAAGAGGGGTTTCATTTCCGACTGGACATAAATCAGTTTGGGGAACGCGTCTGGGAACGGAACCTGGGGAACAGCGGTACGGGAACAGCGGCACGCTTTTTCGGTCGGGGAACTCGACACTGGGGAACAGAGACACGGGGGAAAAGCGCTACTGGGGAACATAGAACCGGGGAACACTGGCACGCTCCCGTGCTTCAGACTGACCTTGTCGCAATTCAAAATATCGGACGTATTTTGGGAGGGGTGCCGGTGTTCCCGGGTTCTATGTTCCCCCGTAGCGCTGTTCCCCGTGTCTCTGTTCCCCAGTGGGCGATGTTCCCCGACCGGAAAAAGCGTGCCCCTGTTCCCTTACCGGTGTTCCCAGGTTCTCTGTTCCCCCGTAGCGCTGTTCCCCAAACCGATTTCAATGCAGGTTAGCGCCAGTACGGGGCCCTACCAAACAAAAAAAATGCACATGCCCCCCCCCCCCCCCCCGCTCCCCTTTCCGCCGGGGGAGAAGGGGAGAGAGAGAGAGACGGGGGAGAGGAGAGATGAGAGAGAGAGAGAGGGGGAGAGAGAGTTGCACGTGCCCCAGGTGTCAATCAGGTTGTTCCCATTTTAACCGCTACATTGGAAGTGTCATCGCGCTTCTGTCGTCTGCGAAACGTGTCACTTGGCGTGGCCCCCCGGGCGCATTGCCCGGCACCGTTCCAACGAGGGGGTGGGGGGGGGGGGGGGGGCTTTTCGGTGTGAGTTGCTGGTAAATCGTAGAAAACGGAATATTCGATCGGTATGATTCTAGAACGGGAAGCATGATTGTGCGCCAGAAAGGGTTTTGACAGTGATGTGTTTTTACGCTTTGAAAATCACTGTAGAAAAACGGAATAAAAATTGGGGAAAGGGGGGACAGGGGGGGGGGGGGGGGGGGGGGGGGGGGGGGGCAAAACCCAAACAAAATCAAAAACAGCCTTCTCAAACGGGGAAACTCAATAAAAAAAATTGGAACCGGGGGTGAATTTGGAGAAAAAAAGGATTTTTCGGGGGGAGGGGGGAAGGGGGGAGAGGGGAAAAAAGGGGGGGGGGGGGGGGGGGGGGGGGGGGGGGGGGGGGGGGGGGGGGGGGGGGGGGGGGGGGGGGGGGGGGGGGGGGGGGGGGGGGGGGGGGGGGGGGGGGGGGGGGGGGGGGGGGGGGGGGGGGGGGGGGGGGGGGGGGGGGGGGGGGGGGGGGGGGGGGGGGGGGGGGGGGGGGGGGGGGGGGGGGGGGGGGGGGGGGGGGGGGGGGGGGGGGGGGGGGGGGGGGGGGGGGGGGGGTTTTTTTTTTTTTTTTTTTTTTTTTTTTTTTTTTTTTTTTTTTTTTTTTTTTTTTTTTTTTTTTTTTTTTTTTTTTTTTTTTTTTTTTTTTTTTTTTTTTTTTTTTTTTTTTTTTTTTTTTTTTTTTTTTTTTTTTTTTTTTTTTTTTTTTTTTTTTTTTTTTTTTTTTTTTTTTTTTTTTTTTTTTTTTTTTTTTTTTTTTTTTTTTTTTTTTTTTTTTTTTTTTTTTTTTCGGAAAATTTTAAAAAATCTAAAAAAAAAAAACGATTTTTTTTTCAAAAACAGATAAAAAACGACCTGCATGAAATGGTCCAGAGCGCGAACGGGGCCCCTCGGGTGGGGGCGGGGGGACAGTAAAAACCAAACGTTGTGGGGGGGGCCAAAATTTGTGGCTTTTCTGTTTCGGGCGCAGCAGTTCCCAACTCGTCTGGGAAAACCTTTGTCAGGGGGATGAGAAAAGCGGTGGGAGGACGACATACTGGGGGCATTGTCAAGGGCAGGGCTAAAAGGTTGCAGTAAAACGGTTAAACCCGGCATCTTTTGACGTTAATAAGATGAGGGCCGAAAAAAAAAATTTGAGGGCGGGGGGGGAAAAATGGATGGGGGAAAAGAACATTCAGAAAAGAAAAAATTACCCCCCCTTTCATGCTAAAAAAGCAAAAAAAAAAAGAAATAAGATAAACCCGGAAAATACACAACTTTTCACATTAAAATTTGCAATCAGAGGTTCCTAGTTTTACCCAAAGTTTTGGGTTTTTGAAGGACCGGTGCTAAACGGTATTTTTCCGCTCAAAGATGGGGCAGCTTAGGGGACTTATATCAAGAAAAAAAAAAAACGACCACCATTGATCAAGCAAGGGGCTTTCCCTGTCTGACTCTATCGACAATGCAGCTTTTTTTGGGTGCTTCATTTTGGGGGTAAATGATCCAAAGACACATTGACCCCAAAAAAAAAAAGGAAATTTTCTTTCATAAACTTCGTGAAAAAATTTAAAAAAGGGGTTTTTACCCCTCAAACTCGAATGGGTTTTTTAGAAAGGGTCGCCCCAACAGGATAAAAAAAATGAACATAAAAAGGGAAAAATTTTTTAAAAACCCAAAATACTTTGTAATTTTTTCCGGTCGTGCCCCCCACGAAACATCTTTTCAACCATAAGTAAATGTGGGACTTATCCACCCCTCAGAAAGGGGTCTCAGTGTTTTTGCAGGAAACCCTTTGGTCGTCTCTTTTTTCCCATTTTTCGGGAGAAAAAAAGAAAACCCCGGGTCTTTCGTAAAGCTCTCGTCCCAGGGTTTGACCCCCCCGTCCCATCACCGGGGCGGGGAGGAATTTCTTTCTTGCTGCGAAAGGGGAAACATCGAAAACGGATTCCCGTAAAATTTTCCGGACCCCAGTAAAAAGCCCTTCTTTTAAATTTTTTCTGTTGGATTGTTATAAGGCTGTCTTTTCATGTTCGCATGATTTTTTTTAAAGGTTTTAATTAGTCACTATTTGTTGATAGTTTTTTGGGTTTTTTTCCCGTACTGAATTTCATTTTTTTTGTTTTTGCAAAAGTGTCTTTTTTTTTTTTTAAATAGGCTTTTAGTGGGTTTTTGCTTTTTTTTGAAAATTTTTCTTCTGTTTCTTTACAGTATTCTTTAAAATTTTTGATGGAAGAAAAGAAAAAATTCATTCCTACAAGGGTTTTTCCCTTTCAATCACTAAAAATTTAATAAACACCTTCAATAACATCTTGAAAAACAACACTTATATGGTCTTCACCCTTTAAATCTCTAAATGTACAAAGAAGGATTGCCAAAATTTGGGCCCCTTTTCTTTATCCACCAGGGGTTGCCAAAAAAGTGTTGTGCTGCGAAATTTCTGTACCATTTTTTTTTAAATTTCCAATTTTTTTACCCCAAATTTCTTTGGGCCTGTCCCCAAAACAAACAGCTTGTTTTTTGTGCGGGGTGTGTCCAAATCGACAAATCGTTAGGTTTAAAAAATATAGTTTCAGGGTATTTAAAAAAAGGGTATTATTGATTCCCAATTCTGACTGGCTACGTTCTTTAATATTAGAAAATGATAAATGGTTAATACCCCCGGGGGGGGAAAATTTTTAATGAACATGCCCCTTTTTGGGATCTATCTTGCTCAAAGAAACCTAAAACCCGCTTGTGGGTTTCTCCACTTTTTCTTTTAAATGCGGAAGTGTTAAAAGGGCGCCTGATTTTCCCGGGCAACAAACCATAAAGCAATTGATCTGACCCCAAATCTCCCCCCAATTAGTTCCAGCTGCAAGGGGAAATTAAACCCCGTAACATTTTGGGGAAAGTGATCATTTTCCTGTTTTCCTTACTTTTTAGAAGTTTTGAAGTTAAGCACAATGATTTTAAAGTTTTAAAATTCCTAATTTTAAATTTTAAACGAGGGGCTGGCCCAAAATTTTTGAATCTGTTTAATGTTTACGTTATTTCCCTTTTGATAAATCAAAGGGGAATCTATGTATCCTCATTTTACAGGGGCGTTTTAAATGCTCCAGGCAAAGAAATTTTCCCAAAATTTTTTGTGTCAAATTTCTCAAAACACGTTGGTAAAGTATGGTGGACAGATTCATGAAAAAAATGCTGTAAAAAAAAACAAAAAACACCTTTAAAATTCGTATGCAAAGTTTAAAAGTAAAACCCAAGTTTTTCCTGTCAAATTTTCTAAAAAACACAAAGAAACGGGGTTATAAAAGTGCTAAAAGAAAACTATTGGCCCAAACTTTTTTGTTTTTTTAAAATAAGTAAACCAATAAAGAAAAAATTTTAAAAGTTAAAAAAAGACCCATGAAAAAAAAATTTGGATTCTCAAACCAAAATATCCAGTTTTCTAGGTGGGGGGGGGGGGAAACATTTTCCTTCAAAATTTCAAAAAGCTGAGGCTTTTGCGGGACACAATTTGAAAAGAAACAGCTCTTACAATAGTCTGTCAGAAAAATGCAAAACTTTTGAGGAAAAAATCAGTCAAAAAAGGACATATACAATAAACCCTGAGAAAAAAAATTGATCCATTTGAATGCTAAAATTACTTTTAAGAATTACTGTCGCATCTGCCATTACCTAAGACCAAGAAAACTTCTTTTGGGTCGGATGCCTTTTTCCAATGATTGAAAAAAAAACATCTTCCAAAAAACTTTTTGTTTTTTTTTACACGGAATTATTAGAAAATTTGCTGGATAAAGGAAAATCTCACCCATATGGAGAGATTCGGGTTATATTTAAAGCCCCCAATTTTAAGCAGGGCAAACCAGTACACTTGTAAATAGTTATAACCTATTTTTCTGAAAATTCCCCCCCCGAAAGAAAATTTAATAGAGCAAATTTTTTTAAACCCTTTGTTTTTATCTTTGCGAAAAAGGGGGATTACCCCTAAAAACCCAAAGGGGTTTAAAAAAAGGGGGAGATCAATTTTTGGTTTCATTTAGTGAAATTAACAACTAAAAATCAAACTTAAAATTTGCCAAAAACAAAATGTTCTTCCCAAAATTCTTTGTTTTATAAATAAGGCATACGTTTCAGGTTTGGCATAAAACAATTACTATAAAAGGGAAAAAAAAGGGTTTGGGGCTTTTGGTCTTTTTAAAATGACTATGAAAAAACTTCTTGCCAACAGAAGTATCCAAACAAAAATTTGGGTTTCACATTTTTTTCCTCAAAAAGTTTCCCTTGTTATGGGTACCCCTTCCAAGGCTCTGTAATTGCCCCCTTTTTATTTAACATCCTAATTACGTTTTAAACCAATATCTTTTCAAAAAAAAAAAAGTACCTTTATTCATTGCTGTGAAATCTGTTTGTGGATAAAAGTTATTTTTTAAAAAAAAACATAAAAAAAAGTCTAAAAATTTTTTTTAAAAGGAGAATAATATGACAAAAAATTTATTCCCATTTTTATTTTCAAAAAATTGGTTTAGGTTTATCACCTAAAAAATCTCCAGGGATGCTATTTGATGCAAGGGGGAAACTGTTCACAATGCTTCAAATTCAAAGTTAAGGGCATCACATTTGGGGGGGGAATACGCTTCAAATTTTAAATTTTTTTGGGTTTTTTAAAATAACGTTAAGCTCTTTTGGGAAAACGTGTTTTTAAAAACTTTCGTAAATCAAGCAAGAAAGCCCAAAAAAACCTTTCCCTAAAAGTCATAAGCAAACAAAGTTTGGGGGGTCAAAGGCCCAAAAATACATTAATTCTTTTGTCCTCTGTTTATTAAAATCTAAATTGTCGTATGCACAAAAAGGATTCTTTAGTGCTCCGAAATATCTATTAAAAAAAATGAGGGGTTAGATTGTAAAGCATTTTAAAAATAGCCCTGGGGGGCCCTTTCCGGGTTTCCTTTCATGGGAAATTTTAAACCATAAGCATTTTTTTGCCTCTTGATAAACAGCGAAAATTAGCCTGTGCTAAAAAATTTTTAAGTGCTCAACTTTTAAAAAATTTTTAAAACCCCCGGGGAACTTAAAATTAGGTCGAAAATTCATTTTTCCTAAGCGTGCCAACGTATCCAAATCAAATTTAAACTTTTCTTACTTTTGCCAAACTAATCAAAAGAAATTAGTTGTGCTTTTTTTCCAATAATTTCCCATCCCAAACGGGGGAGTTTAAATTGAAGGAAAAATTTTGATTATAACTATACACAATTTTTCCAAATTTTTGTTAAAAATTTTTTTTCCTATGAAGCTAGATCCCATAGAATGTTTTTTTCCCAATAATTTTAAAAATTTTTCACTGAGGGTTTCTTTTTAGAAAATTTCCGGGAAAGGCTGTGGGGTCTTGTCTTCCCCACTTAAAAAAATTTTGAGAAATTTTAAAAACTTGGAAAAGGCCCTTCCCATTTTCACAGCTAAAATTTAAAGCTTTTTTAAAGGGTTTATTCAGTATTTCATTGAACACCATTCAATTTTCTATGGGCCCTTTTTTGTGTAGGCTCTAAATCAGTTCCCAAGCTTTAAAAATCAACAAACCCAAAAAACCGGGGAAAACACACTTAAATCAAAAAACTTTCTTTTCTTATTCAAGGAGTATGGGAAAGTTGATTTTTTTTGGGATCCCATCTTTTGTTCAATTTTAAAAAAAGAAGGGGTGATCCATTTGTCGGGCAGGTGAAAAAAAAAACCTTTTTAAAAACCTTTAAATTCCCCTTCTTTTGATTTTTCAAAAAGGGTTTTACTCTCTTTCAAAAAGCTTTTTTTGAAATTTGAAAAATAAATAAAGCCCGGCATCCCCCCCAAAGCCTAATTTTTCGTTAAAGTGTTTTTAAACGTCGATCCCCAAAAAAAAAATCATTAATATATTACTGTATACATTTTTTTTTTAAAAAAGGGCAATAAACACCCAAACCACCGCAAAAAAAAAATTGTTTCACAAATTTTACAGACTTGGGTTAAACGCTTTAAAAACCGGTTATAAATAGCATCCAAATGGGGGTATGGGGGGGCTGTTGATAGTTGTCCAACAACACATATTTTGTACTTTTGCCCTTATTTTAAATCATTTTCAATCAAATTCAAAAAAGATGAGTTTTAAAGGGCTTTTTCAAAAAACTTTTTTTTTTGAATTTTGTAAAAGGAACTTAATGATAAGTCCAGTCGGCCTTTTTTATGATTTTGAATTTTTTTAAAAGGTTTTTTTTTGACTATTGCAGTTTAAATTTGTTAATGTTTGCTTTTTTCTAAAGATTTTTCCCTTTTGGGAGTATTTCCCCTTTAAAATTTAAAACACCACACCAGGCGCACCACCCGGGCACACACACACACGCGCGCCAAAACACATATGCACACACACACACACAAAACACACCACACACACACAAAACACACCCCACCCACACACACACAAACCATTCCGCACTCACCATGCAAGCAGCAGGGAAAACTACACCCCACACATACACTTTTAAAAATAAACGCTTACTCCCGTCTAATATCCTTTTTAAAATTTAAAAGACGTTTAAAACGAAGAAGAAGAAAAAAGAAGAAGGGAAAAGGGAAGAAGAAGGGGAAAAAACACAAACAACAAAAAAACAACAAACAACACACCCCACAAACAAAACCACACACACACACACACACACACAAAACCCCACACACACTCAGTGGCATCATCACACCCCGTGGTTTTGTGGGTGTGTGTGTGTTCCCGTCTGTCGTCGTGCCCTTTCGCCCTGGCTTACGGAAGGGTGCATAATTTTTTGGTGGGGTGTTTGGGATTTTGGGGGTTTTTTTGACAAATAGTTCGTAGGTTTGGTGTGACTGGAAACTAAAACATTTGGAAACCCCCACCCCCTTCTCCCCCCACCCATGCCAGGGGAAAAGTAAAGACGACAAATGATAAATGAGTGGTCCAGGGAAAAACAGCAAAGTTGTGGGCCCAGCAGCAATTCATAAACCCCAGTGCAGGGGACCCTGACGACAATTTATAAAGGTTTGCGGCCCGGGACAAAAGCTTTTTGGTTTAACCCCGCAACCATCACAAACACGGGGCGCCCATCATCGCTAAAACATGTGGCCTCCAAACGCCCACCCTCCACAACCGGTGCCCGTTGTTCTTTGATTTGGGCAGTGTTTTTTACTTCCCGGTTTTAAAATTAAAAAAGACATAAACGAAAAATAAGGAAAAAAAAAATTTGCCTCTCTCTCTCTCTCTCTCCTCTCTCTCTCTCCCCCCTCCTCTCTCTCTCTCTCTCTCTCTTCTCTCTCTCTCTGTCCTCTCTTTCGATGGAAAATTGGGTTAATCATAGAGGACTCAAAAGGAAAACCAAGGGAAAAACCCAATGGTCTAAGCTCCTCACTCTCTCCCTCCGAAAAATCCTGAGACAGTCAGTTCCCGAGGACAGGGCACAAATGACTTTTCCCGGGGTTCGTGGGGCCTGCCCCCCCCGCACCACACCCCCACCAACTGCCCTACCCGTCACCAACCCAATAAAAACCCCCCACTGCCCCTTTCCCGTCCCCAAAACAGCTCCCCCCACTGCCCTTACCCGTCAAACAACCCCCACCCCCCTTACCCCTCACCACAGCCCCCCCAATGCCCTTACCCCTCCACACCCACCCCCATGCCCTTTCCCCTCACACACAGCTCCACCACTGGCCCCCACCCCTCCACACAACCCCCACCACTGCCCTTACCCCTACCCACACCTCCACCATGCCCTTACCCGGGCACACTCCCACCCAAAAACTGGGCCCTTTCCCGTCAAACAACCACCCCCACCAAACCTTACCCCCCTCACACACCCCCACCACCACTGCCCTTTCCCCAAACAAGCTCCCCCCACTGTTTTACCCGTACACACACCACCACCAAAGGCCCCTTCCCGTCACACACACCTCCACCTGGGGCCCTTTCCCGTCCCAATCAAACCCCCCTACCACTGCCCTTTCCCGTCACACACAAAAAACCAAAAAAACCATTTCCTTTTTCCCCCTCAAAACACACCCCCCCCCCATGCCTTACCCCTCACACACAAAAAACCCACCTAACCTTTTCCCCCTTTTCCTCACACCCCCACCCCCTGCCCTTACCCCTTTACACCACCACCAAACCCCTCTGCCCTTACCCATCCACACACCTCCCCAGGCCCCTTCCCCCTCCACACACACCCCACCACCTTTTCCTTACCCCGTCACACACACCCCCACCACCACTGCCCTTACCCCTCACACCGCCCACCACTGCCCAACCCAACCCCCACACTCACCACCCCTACCCTGCCCCTTTCCCCCAACACACCAAAACCCCCAACCCTTTTCCCTTAACCCCCTCACAAACCCCCCACCCCACCCGCCCTTTCCCCTTTACAACCCCCACCCCCCACCTATCCTTAACCCCGTCCACACACCCCCACCCCCATGCCCTTACCCGTCACACACAAAACCCCCACCACCTATCTTTTAACCCCCCCCCCCAAAACCACCACCCCTTTCCCTTACCCCTTTACACACACCCCCACCCTGCCCCTTTCCCCTCACAAAAAACCACCAAACCCCTGCCCCTTTCCCCGCAACACAACCGCCACCCCCCCTGGGCCCCTTTCCCTCACACACAACCCCCCCCCCCTGCCCTTACCCCCAACCCCAACCCCCCCAAACCCCTGCCCTTAAACCCCTTACACACACCCCACCAGCCTTACCCCTCACACACACCCCCACCTCCCCTTTTTCCCTTTCCCGTCACAAAACCCCCAAACCCCCACCATTGCCCTTTCCCCCTCACACACACCACCACCCCATTGCCCTTTCCCCGTCACACACAAACCCCCCACCCCCATTACCCTTACCCCGTCACACAAACCCCCCCACCATTTCCCCTTTCCCCGTCACAAAACACACCCACCCCCCCATTGCCCCCACCCCGTCACCAAAACCACACCCCATTGCCCTTTCCCCGTCACACACACACCACCACCAGTGGCCCCCAACCCCCCTTTACACCCCCAAACCCCACCACCCTTGGGCCCCTTAAACCCCCCCCCCCCCCAAAACCCCCCACCACCCCCATTTACCCGTCACACCACAACCAAAAAAAACCCCCACCTCCCTTGACTGTATAGGTGCGTTGATGTGAAAAAATTTGGATACCAAATTTTTTCTGTATTGCAAAACCAAATCCAAAAAAAGTTTTTTTTAAAGAATTGTTTGGGTTTTTAAAAAAAAAATCGCATATCACATGTAACTATTACCCTTTAAAGCACAACTTTCCCTGTCGTAATTTCTGAGTGGAAAAGGGCAACATCACACAAAAGTATCTTGAAAGAGGGTCAAAGGGATGAAATTTTGCTGGTTTTTAGCGTGGGCTAAAGGGGGCCTGACTATTTAAATTTGAATTTTGGTCTCTCGGGCCCCGATCTTTCATTCGTTCGTCACTGAAGCAAAAAGTAAATTTAAACCCCCTTTTTTTTAATACAGAATAAGAAAATTTGCAAAAAATTTTTAAATCATAGCCTAAAACAAGTTCTTCACATTGACTAAAGCGAGTCCCTTTCCTTTTTTTTTTTTGGCTTTTGGGCCAAAAAAAATCAAGGGAAAAAAAAAAGTATGTTCTGGCCTTCTAGCCGCCAAAATCGTTCCCGTCCTCGTGTGAAAAATACGGAAAAATTTCCCCCGGTCAGTCGACGTTGTCGTGACCCTTGATCATCGGGCCCGTAGGGCGTTGTTTGTTGATGATGTGCTTTTTTCTTCTGTGGTCCCCTTCAGGCTTGAGGGGGGTCAGGGTTTTTACCCTATTAAACAAAAAATTTTTTACCCGCCCTTTCCCCAATTTCTTTGGGAAAACAGGTTTTTATTTTCTTTTTTTTTCTACAATTAAAAGATTTTCTTGTTTTACCCCGTTTCATTCACAAGAAACTCAAACGTCTATGTACTTTTTCCACATATTTTTATAATTTTTCCCCGGGGCTAGCCACACTTTAGATAATTTCATTTTCAACATTTTTTACTTCAACCCCAAATATGGGATTCACTCTCAAAGGCCCCCAGTTAAAATTTATGGTCAAACTCTTCGTGCCCCAAACCTGCACTTAATATCGGAGGGGCTCTCCGGCCCCACGCACCCAAAACATTTCAAATTTTTACATAAAAAAACAGGCACTAAATTTCAATTGCAAACAGAAAAAAAAAAACAGCGTACAAAAAAGGAACAAGCAACAACCCAACTTCTGCACACAGCATCATCCCTACCGGGAAATTTTTTCCTTTTATTGTAACTAAAGTTACCCTTTCAGCAGTCCCCCAACAGGAGTTTCCCTTCCTCTCTACGTGAATTCAAGAGCACAAAACCCAACCGCTGCTGTTTTTGTCATCAAAAAAAACAATCAATAAGTAAATTTGATGAATAATATATATATATTTATATTTTTATATTTAATATATATATATTTATATATAATTATATTTTTTATATATATATTTATTTTATTTGGAATCTCGTTACTTTTCTCGGGGTTCCGCCCGCGACTGGGAAAAAAACCTCACGGCGCTTGACGTAAAAAAACAGTGGCGTTTTTCAAACTGGGGTTTAAATAGGGAAAGGGGTTTCGTTTGCTCTCGGAGGGGGTCTTTGGGTCTTGACCTCTGCGCAGGGCGGATCCTCCTGGCCGTTCCTGGCTGTGGTGGAGTCCTGGCGTGGGTAGAAAGGGGGTGCGTCGGAAGGGGCGGGCAGATGGGGCCAAATTTTGTTTGCTCCTGAGTGGACTCCCCCAGGAGGTCTGGCTGACAGGAATCCCCGGGTTTTTGGGGGTCTGTAGCCCCCCTTTTAAATCCGGAAAACCCAGAAAAAGCGGGTGACTCCCGGGGCCCTGTAAAATCTCCTTCTCCGTTTTTCCCCAGTATTTCCCAGCAACTCCCTTTCCCCTCGTGCACACGCGACCATCAACCCCCCACACTTTTGCACCACAGCGGGCCCCAAACAGGGGGTTGAAGAGGGGTGGCCGGCCTGGCCTCCCCATCCCCAGCTCTTGGGAAAACTTTTTGATGCATATTACGTTCGGGGTGAAAATTTTTAACCCAAACCCATTACGTACTTCATTCCCGAACCGTGGGCCAAAAAAAGCAGCACAAAGGGTTTGGGGGGGTCCCCAAAGCAGAATGGGGCTTGGTGTCTGACAAGAGGGAAAAAACAAATTTTGAAGAATTTAAAAGGGTGGGAAAAATTTGTCTGTGTAGGAAGCGTTTTCCCGTTTTTTGTCCACGTGACCCAAACTATGGCAAAACCAGAAGTAAAGAAAGGGCCCGCAAAATGCCTTACACAATGATGGCTGGTTTTCAAAAAAAGAATATGAAAAAAAAAGGGTGTAGTTCCCGTGGATAAGGGGTGTTCATGAAGGTGAAAAAACCCGGGGTTTTAAAAAACGGGGGTGTGTGCAAGGGGCCAATCTGGCCCTTGCGTGTGGGTGGAAAATTTAGTAAATGTCTTCTGGTGATAACGATGGCCCTGAAGATTTATGATGATTTGATGATGATGATGATTTTTTGGAAATTTTGGGGTATGTGTTTGCAAATTTCGAATGTGCAGTAAGGGGGTGTAAAATGTCCAGTAATTTGAGGTCTATAGTTTTCGTTTGTAATTAACCCGTATGCCGATGTGTTTCAACCAGGTTAAGCACCGATTTTGTGTGAACAAAGGGCACAACGTTATCATCTTAAATTGGGTAAAACAACCCCTTTAAGGGGGAAAAAAAAAAAAGTGAAGGGTTTAAAAACCTCTCTCTGTCTCTGTTTCTGGTTTACTGTCTCGTCTCTGTGTGTGTGTTGCGCGCGCCCTGCGGCATGTGAGCGGCTTTCCCCCGCGCAAAGTTGGCGTGCGCGCACGCGCGCGCGCGCGTGTGTGTGCATTTTTGTGTATGTGTGGTTTCGTGCGTGCGTGCGTGGTGGGTGTGTTTCGTGTGTGTGGGTGGGGTGTGTGTGTGTGTGTGTGTTTTGTGTGAGAGAGAGAGAAGAGAGAGAGAGAGGGAGACAGAGAGAGAGTTTGTGTGGTGTGTGTGTGTGTAAAGTGTGTGTGTGTGTGTGTGTTGGGGGTGTTGTTTTGGTGTGGTGGGGTGGGGTTTCGTGCGTGCGTGGTGCGTGCGGGGCGTCGTGTTGTATGTGTGTGTGGATGTGTGGGCCCCGTGTGTGGTGGGTTTTGAAAAAACACAGTGCAAAAACCAACTAATAGCTTTTGGAAAAAAAGATTGCTCTTTCATCTTAAAACCAAAAGGGGTTTAAAACCCCTCTCTCTTCTCTCTCTCTCTCTCTCTCTTCTCTTCTCTCTCTTTTCAGCCCTTACTCCGTGAGGAAAAATTTCTCCTCTTAAAATCTGTTTTTTGGGTTTTTCGCCCTTTTCCATCATCATCATCTCATCGGTTTTTTTTTGGGTGGTCAGGACCCCCCAAAACCCCAATACACAAATTTTTTCAGCAAAAAAAAATTCGTAAATCACTGGGGGGGTCTATACCAAATACAGAATGTGTGTGTGTGTGTGGGGGTGTGGGGGGGGGGGGGGGGGGGGGGTGTGTGTGTGTGTGTGTGTGTGTGTGTGTGTGCTTCTTGCTTGCTTCTTGGCCCAAAACAAAGTGTGCCTTTTTTTTTTTTCCCCAAATCCCCCCCACCCCCCCCCCCCACAGCTCCTCTCCGCCTCCTTTTTGTGTTGTTTTGTTGTGTTGTTGTCGTTTT
This sequence comes from Conus ventricosus, assembly GCA_018398815.1. Lineage (NCBI taxonomy): Eukaryota > Metazoa > Mollusca > Gastropoda > Neogastropoda > Conidae > Conus > Conus ventricosus. Next base: position 12,770,318 of record CM031625.1, on the reverse strand, counting down.
TGTTGTTTTTAATATTGTTGCATGTGCTGATATCTTGATGTTGCGTTTTAGTTTTTTTTTGTTTTTGTTGCCCGTTTCCCCGTTGTTGGGCGTTATATTTTTTTGTTCTTGTTGTTCTCCGAAATTGATACCTTTATGATTGTACCCATGCATCTTATTTATGACGCTTTTTTCACACCAAAAGTGTACCAAAGTGTGAATTATATTTCTCCATAATTGTGTGCCACATACCGTGGGTTTTTTTCTCTTTCCCTTTTTTTTTTTTTTTTAAAATTTATTAAATTTTTTTTTAGCTTTGCTGGACAGATGCATTAATGGCCTCTGCCTAAAATCTCTGTTCTTTAAAACCCGTAAAGATTTTTGCGTTCTGAGAGCTCCCCTTTCCCCCTCTCTTAAAAGTGTGTGGGGTTTTGTGTGTTGTGGGGGGTTTTGGGGGTGGTGGTGTGTGTGGTTTTGTGTGTGTGTGTGGGTTTTTTGTGTTTTGGTTGGGGGTGTGTTGTGTGGGGTGGTTGGGGGTGTGGGGGTGTGTGTGTTGGGGTTTGGTTTGGGGCGGGGGGGCCGGGAAAATGTTTCCAATTTAAAAGGGAGAAAAAGAAAAGTAGGAACTTTCCGGGGGAAAAAAACGCAAAGCAAAAATGCGAGTTGCGCCTTTCCCTTTTAAATTTTTTAAACGCTTTTTAATCTTTGTTTTTTTTTGGTTTCCCCTGCGGGTTTTTTATTTTGTTAAAAATTTGGAAAGTGAACGTTAAAGCAAAATTGTTCATTTTCGTTTTCGGGGTCGAGGATGTTTCGATTAGAATTTTTCAAGATTAAAGTTAAAAAACTTACCCGGGTTCTGGGAAGGGGGCTAGCCTAGTGCTATTAAAAAGAAGGGGTTTGAGGAAAAAGTTTAGAAGCTGAACGTATTCCCCCGTAAGCTTGTCGCGGTTTTTTTTGGGGTTTTTAGCTTACCCATAGGCCTAGCCCCCAAAAATTTTTAGAAAAAAATGAAAACCAAATAAAGTACGGGGAAAAAATTCTTTAGATAACAAAAAAAGGGTTTTACAGGGGGTGAGCGACCGGGTGGGGAGGTGGAAAAGTGGGGGCTTTGGGCCTAGGTTTTCAATTGTGGAAGGACCCCAAGAATTTTTGGTTCCCCCTTTACTGGTCCGGGCGGTTTAAAAAGCGGCACCTCATTGATATTGGTGCGGATGTGATTGAGGGGTTTCCCTGTCGAAATTTTTGAAACCCGAAGGTCCCGTTTTTTGGGTTTTTTGTTTGATAGTCTTCCAAAACCCTTTTTAATAAAAAGGGGCCCCCTTCGTTTTAATTCCGCCCCGTGAATTTTTTTTCGTTGCCCTACGAAACCCTACACAGGATCTACGACGAACCCCTTTACCAAAATACTGCCCTTTTAACCCGCACATTTACCCCTCTTGGGACTGAGAAGTCCCCCCGGGGGGGTTTTAGGGGAAGTAACTTTGGGGGGGCCCAAGGGGCCCGGGGTCCCCTATTTTGGGGTTTAAATTTCCCGAAAAAATTCCAAATTGGGCCCTTAAATTAAAAAGAACTGCGAAATTTTCCCAAAAAGGCCCGTTTCCCGGGGTTTAAAGGGCGAAAAAGCCGTCCGTACTACATCGGCTGTCGGGCCCCGGAAAAAAAACCCAAACTTGAATCGTTGGCCTACCATGGAATACGGAAAAAAAGGGGGAAAGGGAAATTGCCTTGGCCGGGGATGAATTCCGTGAAATGGTTCCCCAAGGGGAGGGAAAAGGCTGGGAAAAACAGAACTGGAAAGAAAAAAATGAATTGGCAGCTGAAAGTTAGAAGGGTAAGAAAAACCCCTTTTAAAACCGGAAAAGACAACCCCCAAAATGAAAATAAAATGGGCTGCCGAAAGGAAAGGAAAAAACCTGATTTGGAACCTCGAAAATGGCTGCGTTTAACTTTCGGTTTTGGGAATTGGGAAAGGCCCCCCAAATTTGGGGGAATGGGATTCCCCCCGTCCGAAACCTTTAAAATGCCCCCCGGGCTTTTCCCCCCCCATGGGGGATTTTTGGGAAAGGGGCAACCTAGGGCAATTTTCCTGGAAAAGTTTTTAAAACGCCCTTTTTGAACAAAGGGAAAAAATGGCCCCAAAAAAACCCCCCGGGCCCCACCCCCCAAATTGGTGCCCTTTTGACTGGTCCCCCGCCCCATTTGATATGCCCCGATACCCCCAGGGGAATCCAAAGAAAAATTTAACCCCCCTAAAAATAACTTTTTTTGAATTTTTTTCTTAAAAAACCCCCCCTTTAAAAATTTCCGATCTTTTTAAGAAGGAGAACAATGGTTATTTTTTTTTTTTTGTTTTTAACAAGGGTAAAATATTGGGTTTTTGGAAAAAGTTTAAAGGGAAAAAAAATTTTTTAAAGGAAAAAAAAAAAAAAAAAAAGAAGGTAAAGAAAATTTAAAAAAAAGTCCAAAGTCCTTGGGAAAAACCGATAAAACCCCCCCAGATTTCCCTTGGGCCCCTTTCCGGGAATCCTTACACTAATCCCCTCTCCCCCCCCCGGGGTACCCCCCCAATACCCCCCTTTCCCAAATTTCACCCACCATTAAAAGCATTCCCCGCAGGCGGGCCCGGGCCCGGCCCTGGTGGTGCCCCCGGAATTTTGGTAAACGCCCCCCCCCCCTTCATTTGAAAACCCCGGTGCCCCCCGGCGCCCCCCCCTTAAAAAAATTTTTTAAAATTCTTTTCTTTCCATGGAAAAATTTCCGGGGCAATATTCCCCAGGAAATGCCCAGGAATTCCTTAACTTCCAACCGGTCCAAAACCGAAAAAAATAAAAAACCCCCAGGGTGAAAAAGGTGGCCCAATTCCCTTAATTAAAACCCCCCCAAGAATGGTTTAATCTCCCCCTTTTTATCTTTTTGTTTAAGGAAATCCGGTTTCTTTCCGGAGATCAAGGTGGCAAATCCCCCTCCCTTAAGAAAACCTTGGCCCCGAAAAACCGTTTTTGGAAGGCCTTGTGGGCAAAATGTTGGAAAAAGGCCCCCCCCCCAGGGTTTTTAAAAACCCCCCACCATTTTTTGGGAAGGGGGTCTTTTTCCCGCCCAAAAACCCCCAGAAACACACGGGGATTTGAACCAAAAGCAAAGGGTTTTCCTGACTTTGGGGTTTGGCCCACCACACCAGGGCGGGGATTTCCTGGGGAAAAGAAGAAATATCCAAACCTTAAGCCGGTCCCCAGAAAACCGGTAACCCCCCGGGGAAAGACCCTGGAAAAGCAAGGGGGACCCTCGCCCAAAAATAGGGTCCAAAATGGGTTCCCCGGGGGACCCCTTTTGAGGGGGCCCCTTTATTGACCCCCCCGTCCCAAAAAAGGGAAAGGAAACCCCGGGGCCCGGGGGTTTTCCACCCCGCCAAAAATTTTGGTTCCAGCCCGTTAAGGGGAAAAAGTGATGGAAGGTTCAATGCTCAATCCCGGGGCCCCTGGGTTTCAAGAAAAAAACAGCCCCAAAAAATTTTTTGCCCGCCTTTTTCTGGACATGTTAATTTCCCCCCCCGGGTTTAAAATTTCACCCCTTTTTTTTGGGGGTTTGAATATTTTCCGAGCTTCCACATAAAATATCCAATTGGAAGGGGAAAGGTGCTCGGGTAAAGGTGCATGGATCCTCATTAAAAAACATTGTTCCTGAAAACCAGTTTATGGAAAGAACATTGTGTGAGGGGAATGTTGGCTGTCCCATGGATATTGAATTTCTCACCATTTTTGTTGGGAAGGTGAATACTTTTGCTGCCCGTCTTCCTCATGATTCATCATGGGCATTGAAGGTGCCGTGCGTTTGACCCTGACTTTGGGGGCCCACACACCGTGCGCATCAAGAAGGAGAAAGAGGATTCTCACATTAAAGTCAGCAAGTCCACAGAATCAGTGTAACGAGAGAGAAATGACCGGACGAAAGTGACCTTCTCTGCAAAATATGCATCAATGGGAATCCTAATATCTTTTGTGAGAAAAGGCGTCATGTACAGACAGCAACAAAGAGTAACTGAAGGCCATCATGCCAAGTTCTTGTTCCACCAGTCTACGAAAACCGTGATGGAGTTGGCCATGACTCAATCCTTGGAGGCCACTGGGGTCAAGAAGCACAGACAAATTTATAGCGCCTTTTACTGGCAGTCCAGGGTGACTTTGCACACTTTAAAGATCCTGTGAATATGCCAGAGACGAACCAAAAGAAGAACTCAATTGGTACCCATGGAGAAGATGCCACAAACCCGACAACCTTTCAAGAGGGTGGCCATGGACCTCATAGGAGAAGTCAAACAGCCAAGTGAATCAGGACACTAGTACATCCTCACTTTGGTGGACTATACCCAGGTATCCTGAGGCAGTTCCAGAAACGCATCGATACTGAGACCGTTGTGATGCCCTGATGGACATCTTCAGCAGCTGGGTGCCCCTGAGGGAAATCCTAAGTGATTTAGAGACCCAGTTTATATCTAACTGCATGATGGAGGTTGTTTGCTTAGATTCCTCCAGCGGACCATCACCGCCCTACCATCCCGTGTGCATGGCCGGGGTAGAGAAGTACAATGGAACATTAAAGGCCATGCTGAAGAAGCTGTGTGCTGACCAACCACAACAATGGCATGGTATATGAAATGCCTTTGTTCTTAAAAGGGAAAGTCCCCTCAAGAATTACGGGGTTTTCCCCTATGAGTTTGTTGGGGCCCGGGATGTGCGTGGCCAATTTGCACATTCGGGAAAGAACTGTGGCCAAAAGAAGTGAAATCCCCAGAATTTAAAGAACAGTATCAATATGTGTTTGAGCTGGTGAACGCATTAAAATTTAACCTACAGTTAGTCAGAGTGAACTAGAAAGTTCAAGGAAAAAGCAAAAACACTATTATGACCGGAACCAAAGTCAGGAAATTTCAGCTTGGTGACAAAAGTCCCTGTCTTGCTGCCTGGGGGACAATAGCAAGCTGCTGATGCAGTGGAAAGGACGGGGACTCTATCCTGTAGCAGCAGTCAAGATGCTGAATGATAATGAAGTGAAATCAAAGACAAGCAGAAGATTTTCCACGCAAAAAATGCTCAAGAAATACTTTTAACGGAAATCAGCTACAGAGGCACATGGTACTGAATTCCAAAAATGGCCACCTTACCCCTCCGGTGATGGTGACAACTTCATGAAGAAGTTCTGTGAACGTAAGAACTGTTTGAAGTAATTACTGAAACACATTTAAAAACGCCCGGTTTTGATTTGCCGATTTCCCATTTGGAAAAATTTTGTATTTGGTTTTGGTTTTTATTAACACCAATTTTTAAGGGACACAGATTCACACTGCCTCGGTTTCTCCGGGGGCGCTTGCCCCGGGGCGTTCGTGTGACGCCCACGTGCAACTCGCCCAAAACACTTTTCTTGCCCCTGGGGCCGAGACTGAACGTAGCACATCTGTTTCTTTGTCTCAAAAAGGTGAGTTTGAAGTCTTTCCGACTGGAAAAAAAGGTATCAGTTGGGCATTCGACCAGGCGAAGTGGGCCGAAAACAATGCCGCGACTGTCTATGCAAGAACGCGAGCGAGCCATTGGAATGTTAATGGTCGGCATGTCATCGAGAGAGACAGCCAGACAAACTGAACTTTTGCAGTCATCTACAATGGGAAGGCTATCACAACGTTTGGCAGCAAACTGGTTCCACCACTGATCGGCGCCGAACGGGCCAACCTGTGTTACCACCCGCGCAAGATCGATAATTCGACGCTTCATCTTTGTAATCGATTCCTTACAGCAGCGAAACATGTGCAGGTGGTTGGTCGAGGGGTCCAGTGTTGGGACAAACCGTTCGACGTCGATTGCAGAAACGGGCTCATGCAAGCGCCCTCTGTTGGCCCAGTCCTACCCGTAGCACCGTCAGCAACGCCTGCAGTGGGCCAACCAGATCTGCCATGGAACGACTCATTGGAGGCTGTTTTGTTCTCTGCGAAAGTCGATTCGCCTTATCTCATTGGGTGCGGGAGAATGAGAGTCTGGGGGTGTCGGGAACGCTCGCCCCAAATGCTGCGTGTTTGAGCCAATAGATGGGGAGGGGGGCAGTCTGATGGTTGGGGGGCATTCAGTCATGACTACGGACCCTCTGTACTTTTTGACAACCGTGAATGCCAAACACGTACCAGAGGTGCTGCAGAACCTCGTCCCTGTTTCCGACCCGGTGGGTTTTGTGAAAGAGCCACACCGCAGGAGCTGGCAGGGTTCCTGTGCCTGGCATCCTGTCCCTACATGCTCCC
>CM031625.1:12750934-12756218 GCA_018398815.1 Conus ventricosus | reverse complement strand
TACTGGTTTAAAACCTTTAAATTCTTCATTATCATTGCGCGCAAAACTGAGGGCAGTCTCTAATCCAACCCATTCTGTGATGCGAGAATGTCAATCAGTCTCTCTGTGATACTGGTAAGAAAAAATTTTTTTTTAAAAAAACTTTCGGCATAACTGTTTGTTTAAAGTTTTCACTAAAGCCCTGTGATCTTGAACGCCCGAATGCCTCTTCTTCAAATAGTAACTCTGTGTTTTTAACAATAATGATTCACTTGGCCTTTAAAAGGCTTTTCCATCTTCGACTTGAATCATGCGAGGGAAAGTTAAGGGGCCTCGTGGGTATATCAGTTGATGGCAAACAGCAACAGCAGAAGCACTCTTTTGTGGTTAATGGCTCCGCATCTTTGTTTCTTGAAGCCATGGTCAATGACTGTGAGTGCGTACCTTAAATCTTTTTTCGGTCTCATCGTATCAGAGGGAAAATATAGAAGATCCATTTGATGGGTGTCGTTTGGAGTTGTGTCACAAAGTGCGGTCTCTGTATTTCGTCTAGGGGCAGGGTAAATAAATTTGCCAAATTGCATTTGTTAGATAACCATCCTTTGCTGTTTGTTCACTGACTCACTGCCGCTTGCTTAGCTTTTGTATTGCTGTGATACCCTTCAATATCCTTTTGGGCGAATAACTAGATTTGTTCTTTTTTATCAGCCAATATTATGTGCAACAAAATACACAAGGTCATACCAAAGGCAATAAACCGCGATTTCTTGCATCTTTTGTTTTTCTGATGGTTGTAAAAGACACTGAATTTTGGTGGGGGCAATGTCTGGACCGGTTTGCCTGTTTACTAGATAATTATTTGTTTTAATTGCTAATCAACATCTTTAAATATGTAAGCTGCATGCCCCTGTTTTTCAGTGTGTCATTAATAAAATCGAACGCTCAAGTCCTCGCTTTTCATAAGGCGTCCTTGTGTGCAGCTGCTAGTTGCTCCATAGCTTTGTTATGTCTTTTCTCTCGCCGTCATCCCGCAGTTTACTAAACGCGAAATACTTCCGCTAAAGCAAGCGCATTCACCACAGGCACTATCATCCATTACGACGAAGCCATTTTTTATAATGTAATTTTTTTTTTATTTACATATTTATACTGTCGAATTATTCTTGCTTGACTAGAAAATCTTTCGTGGCAACCAAGCTGCAATGAATAGCAATCACGGTGGGCGAATCCTCAAAGTCAAGTTGCCAAGATCTGCGGGTTTAATTCTGAACAACTTGTAACCAAGCATTGAGTATCCTACACTTAGACCACCAATAACAGCCAGAATGGATACAAGGTTATAACAGTTTTTTCGGTGCTCATTTTTTAAAAATAATAATAAGTATAATTTAAAATAAAAAAACATGAACATGATGATCTACTACCGCTACAAGGCGCCTAAACCTTCCTGAACTTATGATGACCAAGTTGATGACCAACGCAATTATGGCCCAAAAAGGAAGGCTGTATTCTTTGGCAGCATGTGAAAATCAAAACAGTTCCTCGGACTGAATTCAGCATTGAACCAGATTCAACAGATGTCGCCACAAGTCATTTTAAAGTACATACAGTAATGAAGCGCAGCTGGGGTCTAGAATGGTGAAAAGTGTGGGGCAACCGGTTCTTAGTTTGTACAACACTAAACTAGTCAGTAGATTTGCCCATTGATTCTGAACAAGATCTTACGTATGATTTAACGCAAGATCCGTTTTAACAAAGTACATTAGAGTCTCTAGATGTGATTTATAACTACAGATTTGGAACATTGTTACGCCATTACTCATGGATTAAATAACTTTTAAATCATAGAGATTCTTGTTTCCTTCAAAATGTACGAGCTTGGAAAATCAGCAGAACCAGAATCCATGGAGAAATAACCAAGCCAGAAAATCACAAATCAGAAAACACTGAATCAGGTAAGACCTTGAAAAGCATCTCATCCTGGCGTGTTGAAGCAGGAAAAAAATAGCAGAGTGGAACAACAAAAAAAAATTAATGTTACAGAAGTTAACTCAGTAATGAAAACAGAACACCCGCCAACGCCCAGAACAAGTTGATTCAGGCGGCTATAAAAACTTCATGTGATTCAAGGCCTACAGCACCTAAGTCCTTGCATGGAATATGGAACTTAAAACTGTTTTGCCATTTTTGGCGCCTTGCTGCCTGCTGGGGGGCGGTTTATTACTGTTAGAAAATATATAAAGAATGGCACCAAAACAAACGCATCAAAAAATCTGAACCACTAAATACAGAAAACAACAGCACGCCAAACCGTCACACAAATGATCATTTTGAATCCAATTTCAGATGGAATTTTTGAAGAACTTAATTTTAAATTTTTTTAATAAAAATAGATCATGCTATTATTATAATGATAAAGTCAATAAATAAAGAACATGGAGTCTAAAAGAGACATTTCCATAACGCAAATTGTAATCAATGCGGTTGCTAGATGTAAGAATATCCCTTAAGATCTATGCAGAGAACGATGACAAGACATTCTCACGATGACATCTTTTTTGAGGCGTGTGTGTACTAATTAGGACATTACCTATTTAAGATAAACACATCGAATTGTATGTTTTGATAATTATAAATACGAACTTGGTTGTACTTAAAGGATGACTTTAATTACAATCTTGAGGTAACTTAATCTAGAAACTTATAAGAACTGAAGTAACTTAATTACGAACTTAAAATAAGTTCTTAATTAAGTTGTTAATTAAGAACTTGGGTACTTAATTAAGGACTTAATTAAGAACATGGGCGACTTGGGGTAGGAGTGTGTGTGTGTACACAGGGGGGTGGGGTGGGAGACGTGCGTGCGTGGGTGGGGGTGGGGGGACGTGCGTGCGTGGGGGGTGGGGGTGGGGGACTTGCGTGCGTGTGTGTGCGCGCACACTTTAATTATTTTAAAGAAACGAATGGTTCAGAATATAGTTATATCAGTAAAACAACAAAACCCAACAACATAACACACACACGCCACAAACATTTAAAAAATAAGGAATGCTTGCATAGGAAATGGGAAAGGGTTTTTACTGGTTGGCGCTTAAGCGCCGTAAATATTTCAAGACGGCTGCCGGTCTCTCTGTCAACTGAAGAATATTCAAAGCGCCACCAAGTGCCCATTTATAAAAAGCTTGATTTTAATAAACAAGACAGTTGAAATAAAGTACATTCTGTGGCCGCCCGAAGGCAGCCAAAAAAAGTAGAAGCAGGACGTTGAAGCGAAGCAGTGAAGCCAGTAATCACAAGCAAATATACAAAGTCGTGAATGCTTGGCGAAATTCAAGGCAGTCAACTCTAAACAAACCCAACCGCTCCGCATGAACGGTATCTAAAAATAGATCTTACGTCAGTGGTACCTGCAGTGGTCTTAACAGTCGCGGGCGCACTGTTGCTACAGCAGCCAACTCAAACTAACAACCCCGACCGCTCTGCATGAGCGGTATCTAAAAATAGATCTTACGTCATGTAGGACTGCCGCTCTAAGGGTGGAGCGTTTAGTTTCTCTGTCGCTTGACCTAGTTTGCTGTGCCCCTCTTTTCTCAACCGGGCTGCAACTGGCTTAAGGCAGAGTTACAGCAGTAATTGCTGTAGCCAGCTTGTTAATGGCAGCTCTAATCGCCATAGTATACATCCAGTCATTGTTATATTTAAAGCAGTTATATGAGAGAGGGCTAGCCGCACACACTCCTCTCCATACTGGTAAATGTACTAAGGCCTGCCTAACCCTATCTAGTTTGTTTTGCCAGAAACATCGAAATCGCCATTCAGTTGCATAAGGGCACCCTTGAAGGCAGATGAACTGGTTAGCATTAGAAAAGTATACACATTCTTAATACAAACAGATCAGCTTAGCCACATAAACACTGAATTCTGTAGTTAACAATCATCAAGTCTAATACAAACTGAGCACATGTTTACTTGGGAGGAACACAAAAACTGTTTCAAATATAAGTTTTTTAGCATACGAATCACCGTTTTAACCTACGCCTTAAGAAAATGACGCCATTTTTTTAACATTGGCGTTACTGTCTCAAGCCACTCCCAACAATCAACGGCGTGATGGTTTGTTTTGGCTTCGCTGGCTTTTAACAATGCAGCGCCATTTTATTAGATAAGGAACCCCTCTCATCAATAGTCTAACAACGTATTAAACAGCTACATCTTGTTTCATTCCTTGAACCAACAAACCTTTAAGATAAGTCGTTCATTCCAAAGCATTTAGTTCACTTTTTCGTTTCCTAAAAAATCAATCTCTCCAGTTTCACAACATGCTGTCGCCTATTCTTTCAACAAATACTCTAACATGCAGTTTACAGAAAAACTTATGGCCTCGAATAACAAACGTCTTCATAACGTTTTAGCCCATTATAAAATAACACAAGTAAAACACAGTGGCAAAACAGAGCGCAGTCAAAACACAGCCTTCTTGTGCGGTGGTCAAACAACAATGGCGACCCGTCGTGTCGCGTGACAGCCTCATACGGGTGTCGACGTGGCAAATCTAGAATTTCCTCAAATCGCCGTGCAAACCCCGCCGAGTGTGCTCGTTACACAGCGCAGGCGAGGCCGCTCTGGTTGCAAACGGCCCGCGAGCCGTAAATTAAGTGATCCGGTTTTAGAGCCCCGTGACTGCCTGTCCTGTGTACCAAAGTTTGTACACAGGAATTTATCAGAAATGTGTGCGGATTTGATGACATTTAATTGAGAGAGAAAGAAAGAGAAAGATGTGTGTGTGTGTGTGTGTGTGTGTGTGTGTACGATGTGTGGTGAGTGTGTGCATGGGCGCCTCTCTGTCTGTCTGTCCCTCTCTCTCTGTCACTCCCTCTCTGTCCTTCTGTCTGTCTGTTTCTGAGGCAACTTGGACCTTAACGGGCTTAGTCAGGGGTGCCGGTGATTCTCTCTCCTCTACTCTCTCTCTTCCGCCACAGGAAAAGGCGGCTTTTAGGCCACTTTCGCCCAAAAACTCGGTGGTGGAGCAAGTGAGTTAGAATTGGTAAAATGCTGTTCTCTCCAGTAAAAAGCCTGGGGCGTTGCAGCAGGAAAAAAATTAGCAGAGTGGAACAAACAAAATAAATTACAGTTTCGATCACAGATTATTGCCGCTAATCATAGGATTAATTACTTTTAATCATATAAATTTCTTCCCCGAAGATGGAGTATGGCTGCCTTAATGGCGGGATAAAAAAGGGTCATACACACAAAACTCCACTGCCTGGCTATACAGGGAGTGTCCGCAGGAGTATCAGCCTGCGTA
>CM031625.1:12738434-12745934 GCA_018398815.1 Conus ventricosus | reverse complement strand
TCAACATGTCTCTCCATCTGTGTGTTGTTTGTCTCAGTCTTTTTGCTACTATCATTTTAATCTGTACCTTCTCCTCCCCCACCCCACCCCCACCCCCAACTTTTGCTTCTCTTCCGTTCCATTCCATAGTTTCAGTTTTCCATCCACGCCAAATTTTCCTGCAGATCGAAGAGAGTAAGTGACTCTTCTTCCTTTGTTTCCATTGTTCTGAGCATTGTTTGTCCTGCCTGAAGCATTGTCTGTCCTGCCTAAAGCATTGTCTGTCCTGCTGAAGCATTGTTTGTCCTGCGTGAAGCATTGTTTGTCCTGTGTGAAGCATTGTTTGTCCTGTGTGAAGCATTGTTTGTCCTGCCTGAAGCATTGTTTGTCCTGTGTGAAGCATTGTTTGTCCTGTCTGAAGCATTGTTCGTCCTGCCTGAAGCATTGTTCGTCCTGTGTGAAGCATTGTTTTGTCCTGTGTGAAGCATTGTTTGTCCTGTGTGAAGCATTGTTTGTCCTGTGTGAAGCATTGTTTGTCCTGCCTGAAGCATTGTTTGTCCTGTGTGAAGCATTGTTTGTCCTGTGTGAAGCATTGTTTGTCCTGTGTGAAGCATTGTTTGTCCTGCCTGAAGCATTGTTTGTCCTGTGTGAAGCATTGTTTGTCCTGTGTGAAGCATTGTTTGTCCTGCCTGAAGCATTGTTTGTCCTGTGTGAAGCAGCATTGTTTGTCATGTCTGAGGCATTGTTTGTCCTGTCTGAAGCATTGTTTGTCCTGTCTGAAGCATTGTTTGTCCTGCCTGAAGCATTGTTTGTCCTGCCTGAAGCATTGTTTGTCCTGCCTGAAGCATTGTTTGTCCTGTGTGAAGCAGCATTGTTTGTCATGCCTGAAGCATTGTTTGTCCTGTGTGAAGCATTGTTTGTCCTGTGTGAAGCATTGTTTGTCCTGCCTGAAGCATTGTTTGTCCTGTGTGAAGCAGCATTGTTTGTCCTGCCTGAAGCATTGTTTGTCCTGCCTGAAGCATTGTTTGTCCTGCCTGAAGCATTGTTTGTCCTGCCTGAAGCATTGTTTGTCCTGTGTGAAGCAGCATTGTTTGTCCTGCCTGAAGCATTGTTTGTCCTGCCTGAAGCATTGTTTGTCCTGCCTGAAGCATTGTTTGTCCTGTGTGAAGCAGCATTGTTTGTCCTGCCTGAAGCATTGTTTGTCCTATCTGAAGCATTGTTTGTCCTGCCTGAAGCATTGTTTGTCCTGTGTGAAGCATTGTTTGTCCTGTGTGAAGCATTGTTTGTCTGAAGCATTGGTTGTCCTGTGTGAAGCATTGTTTGTCCTGTGTGAAGCATTGTTTGTCATGCCTGAAGCATTGTTTGTCCTGTGTGAAGCATTGTTTGTCCTGTGTGAAGCAGCATTGTTTGTCCTGCCTGAAGCATTGTTTGTCCTGTGTGAAGCAGCATTGTTTGTCCTGCCTGAAGCATTGTTTGTCCTGCCTGAAGCATTGTTTGTCCTGCCTGAAGCATTGTTTGTCCTACCTGAAGCATTGTTTGTCCTGCCTAAAGAAGATTCAATACGTCGAAGCTCGGAGTGTGTGTTTTGTGATTTTTGTTGTTGTTGTCGCTTCGTCTGGCGATTTAGTAATTCTTTGTTGTTATGTTTAAACTTTAACATAAAAATCACATGTTTTTCACATCTGTAAGCTTTTGGCTTCCATTTTGTTTGCGATCAATGAATTTTGATGTTTTGTCGGCACTAATACCCAGATATTATTTGTAAAACTAACTGCCTTTCTCAAATTAATTGCACCATTAAAATCTGAACGGTGAGAGCAATAATAACGTCAAATGAATTTCTACATTGACGGCTAAACTGAGTCTGGTTGACGAGTCTTTATGAACCACAGAATTAACAACACTGAAGATATTATCATTGCACAAACAGCCAGTCTACAATAAAATGGTGTTCATGTTCAAAGCCCATATAAAAATGGCACCACCATATTCTGCTGAGTTGGATCAAATGGCAACAAAACGCTGATAATCCAAAAGCTGTATTTTACAATGAGTGCCCATTGTGTCAAATCTAAGATTAACTGTTCGGAACTCTCTTCCTACATAAATCAAGGCATTTCAATCTTTCAGTTCAGCTGTCCGAAAACCATTCGTTTGGGAATTAGCATCACGGTGTCAGTGACTGCGTTTTTGTATGAGCTGTGGTACCTCCCCTCTCTCTCTCTCTCTCTCTCTCTCTCTCTCTCCTCTCTCTCCTCTCTCCCCTCTCTCCTCTCTCTCTCTCTCTCACTCACTCTCTGTCTCTCTCACTCTCTCTCGTCTGTTTGTCCAATAGGATCCAAAACAATGCAGTATCTGGTGTGGATTCTATGTATTTCCTTCTTTGTTTTGTTAAAGTGAGTGTCCACAATGTTCTCAGATGCCAGAAGGAACGTGCACATTTTTTGTGAGACATTCGGAAGACTGTTCCTGGGTAAACAAACTTTCCCAATAAGTCAAAACACTCCCAGCCACTCGCCCTGGCACATTCCCAGCCTTCCAGCCTCTCAACTCACCACCGAACATACTCGCACATTCACGAACGCTTGCGCGCGGCGCGCGCGACGCACGCACGCGCACGCACGCACGCACGCACGCACGCACGCACGCACGCACCACGCACACACACACACACACACACACACACACACACACACACACACACACACACACATTTGCATGCTTGCACGCGCGCGCGAGAGAGAGAATATGATTTATAGGGGAAGTGTGTTAGTTTGTCGTTTCCAGTGCTTCATAATGCTCAATTCAACGAAACCGTTCTATGACACTAGTACTTTGCTATTTACAGGATTATAAATGTGTTCAACATGTATGTTTCATCGTATGGAAGTGACATCAAAGTGTGTATTAAAAATATCTTCCACAAAACTGTGTCTCCTGTTTCCTGACATCGTCGAAGAGAGGTTCCACAAAAAGTGTCCAAAAGACACTTGTTTATCTGTTTTTCAAAAGAATTTTTTCGTAAAAAGATGTCATAAGACATATTCAATACAAACTGTACATACAAAGTGTTCGCGTTTCCATGAAATGTTCAAAGCCATTTTCCATAGAAATGGTCAGACCATATTCCCATGGAAAGTGTTGAAAAGACATTTTCCAAGGAAGTGTTCGAAACACACCTTCCATCGAAAGTTAAAATATTTTCAATAAACAAGATTTTATAAAATAAAATAAAAACAACTGTAAAAAATGCCCAAAAAGGGCTTTTTCATTGATGTGTTCCATTAAAAGAAAAGTTCTAAAGACTTTTCCATTAATAGTTTTTCAAAAGTCATTTTTCCAACCAAAGAACTCAAAAAGAATATTTTTCAACGAACTGTTTAAAATTTACCTTTTATGGAAAAGGTTCGAAAACCTTTTGAAGATGTTTTGAATGACATTTTGCATTAAAAAAAAGGTTCTAGAACATTTTCGACAGAAAGTATTCTAAAAACATTTTCCATGAATTGTTAAATAAAAGATATCATTCATAACATACGTTAAAACGTTTTCCATAGAAATTGTTTAGAAGACATTTCCATAGAAAGTATTCAAAGGGCGTTTTCCATGTGGGAGGTTTCAGAGATATTCTTGATAGAATGTATAAAACAAGATGTTTTGACAGAAATGCTCAAAAGACACAGCGATCTTCAACAAAAGGTATCCAAAAATATTTTCCAAAGACTATGTGTTTAAATGATGTTTCCCACGGAGGACGTTAAAAATATTTTCCATAGAAAGTGTGCAGAAGACATTTCCCTGGAATGTGTTCAAAGACAATTCTTGACAAACGTTGAAAGACAATAGTCATATGACATTTTCCAAAGAGTACAGAAGACGTTTTCCGGAAGAAGGTTTAAAAAAACGGTTTACATTAAACGTGTTCACAGGTATTTTCCATAGAAAGTGCTCAAACGCTTTCCGTGCAAAATATTCAAAAGGCATTTCCCGTGCAAAGTGTTCCAAAGACATTCCCATTCGAAGTACTGAAAAGACATTTTCCACTTTCAGAACAGATTTTTTAACAGAAATTATTCGAAACATTTGCTTATAAACGGTTTAGAAGAATTATCCAAACAAGCGTTTAAAAGACATTGTTCATGGGAGAGTGTTTAAAGGACATTGTTCAACGTGTGTGCTCGAAGCCATTTTCAAGAGAATGTGTTTGGAAGACAGTTTATATGGAAAGATTTTAAAAGACATTTCCGAAATAATTATTGAGAAGACCTTTTCTACAGAAATAGCTCAAAACATTTTCCATGTAAAGTGTTTAAGAGACATTTTCCATGTAAAGTTTTAAGAGACATTTTCCATGTAAAGTGTTTAAGAAACATTTTCCATGTAAAGTGTTTAAGAGACATTTTCCATGTAAAGTGTTTAAGAGACATTTCCATGTAAAGTGTTTAAGAGACATTTTCCATGTCAAGTGTTTAAGAGAAATTTTCCATGTAAAGTGTTTAAGAGACATTTCCATGTAAAGTGTTTAAGAGACAAATTCCATGTAAATTGTTTAAGAGACCTTTTTCCATGTAAAGTGTTTAAGAGACATTTTCCATGTAAAGTGTTTAAGAGACATTTTCCATGTAAAGTGTTTAAGAGACATTTTCATGTAAAGTGTTTAAGAGACATTTTCCATGTAAAAGTGTTTAAGATACATTTTCCATGTAAAGTGTTTAAGAGACATTTTCCATGTAAAGTGTTTAAGAACATTTTCCATGTCAAGTGTTTAAGAGACATTTTCCATGTAAAGTGTTTAAGAGACATTTCCATGTAAAGTGTTTAAGAGACATTTTCCATGTCAAGTGTTAAGAGACATTTTCCATGTAAAGTGTTTAAGAGACATTTTCCATGTCAAGTGTTTAAGAGACATTTTTCCATGTCAAGTGTTTAAGAGACATTTTCAATGTCAAGTGTTTAAGAGACATTTTCCATGTGAAGTGTTTAAGAGACATTTTCCATGTAAAGTGTTTAAGAGACATTTTCCATGTGAAGTGTTTAAGAGACATTTTCCATGTAAAGTGTTTAAGAGACATTTTCCATGTAAAGTGTTTAAGAGACATTTTCCATGTAAAGTGTTTAAGAGACATTTTCCAATTAAATTGTTTTAAAGAGACATTTTCCATGTAAAGTGTTTAAGAGACATTTCCATGTAAAGTGTTAAGAGACATTTTCCATGTAAAGTGTTTAAGAGACATTTTCCATGTCAAGTGTTTAAGAGACATTTTCCATGTAAAGTGTTTTAAGAGACATTTTCCATGTAAAGTGTTTAAGAGTCATTTTCCATGTAAAGTGTTTAAGAGACATTTTCCATGTCAAGTGTTTAAGAGACATTTTCCATGTAAAGTTTTTTATGAGACATTTTCCATTTAAAGTGTTTAAGAGACATTTTCCATGTAAAGTGTTTAAGAGACCATTTTCCATGTAAAGTGTTTTAAGAGACATTTCCATCAAAGTGCTCTGAAGACATGTTCCATAGAAAATGTTCAAAACAGATTTTAGATCAATTGATTCATTGTTTTAATTTCTCTGGTTTCTTCTCTGTTTGTCCTTTTTCCTTCTCGTTCTTCTTCTTTTCCTACTAACCATTCTTCCTATCTTCCACTCTCTTTTCTCTTTGATGGTTTGTCCTTCGAATGAGACTATAAACCGAGGTTCCGTGTGTGAACGCATGAAAAACATCTTGCACACACGTAAAATCCCAACACCAACTTTCGGAAGAGATTTTCCATCATTGTCAGGATTCTTAACATCATTGTTATTCGTAGTAATAGTAGTAGTCGTAGTAGCAGTAGTAGTGGTAGTAGTAGTAGTAGTAGTAGAACTATACATAGATTTCCTTGATTTCATCTTACAATCGTTCCTATTTTCTATACAACCATGATGATGACGATAACGATGAAAAGGATGATGATGATGAGATCATCGTCATCATCGTCATCATCATCACCATCATCATCATCATCAACATCATCATCATCTCATCATCATCATCATCAATCATCAACATCATCATCATCATCATCAGATCATCATCATCATCATCATCATTCTGATTATCATTATCGTTATCGTCATTACTGCTATTCTTGTTGTTGCTTTTGTTGTTGTAACTATTTTTTCTCCTTCTACTTCGGTGTCCTATTCTTCTTCTTCTCCTCCTCCTCCTCCTCCTCGTCCTTTCCCCCTCTCCTTTCCTTCTTCTTCTTCTCTCTTTTTCTTTTTTCCTTCTTCTTCTTTTCTTCTTCTTCCCTTCTTCTTTTTTCTTCTTCTTTCTCTTCTTCTTCTTCTTCTTCTTCTAATAAAAAATAAATAGCAACAACAACAACAACAACTACTACTACTACTACTACTATACTAACTACTACTACTAAATACTACTACTACTACTACTACTACTAACTACTACCGCCACTACTACTACTACTTCTACTACTACTGATGTGATTATTGTTGTTGCTGAATGATAATGATACCAATATTGTTTTCATTGTTATCAAATTTTTATTATCATTATTGTTACTATTATTATTGTTGTGGTGGTGGTTGTTTTTGTTCTTCATATCACATCATCATCATCATCAACATCAACATCATCATCATCATCACATCATCATCATCATTTCATCGTTACCATCATCATTGTTATTAACATTTCATTTTATATTCATCGCTACTATCATTTTAATCTGTACCTTCTCCTCCCCCACCCCATCCCACCCCCAACTTTTGCTTCTCGTCCGTTCCATTCCATAGTTTCAGTTTTCCATCCACGCCAAATTTTCCTGCAGATCGAAGAGAGTAAGTGACTCTTTCCTTTGTTTCCATTGTTCTGAGCATTGTTTGTCCTGCCTGAAGTATTGTCTGTCCTGCCTGAAGCATTGTCTGTCCTGCCTGAAGCATTGTTGTCCTGACTGAAGCATTGTTTGTCCTGCTGAAGCATTGTTTGTCCTGACTGAAGCATTGTTTGTCCTGCCTGAAGCATTGTTGTCCTGCCTGAAGCATTGTCTGTCCTGCCTGAAGCATTGTTTTGTCCTGTCTGAAGCATTGTTTGTCCTGTGTGAAGCATTGTTTGTCCTGCCTGAAGCATTGTTTGTCCTGTCTGAAGCATTGTTTGTCCTGTGTGAAGCATTGTTTGTCCTGTGTGAAGCATTGTTTGTCCTGTGTGAAGCATTGTTTGTCCTGCCTGAAGCATTGTTTGTCCTGTGTGAAGCATTGTTTGTCCTGTGTGAAGCATTGTTTGTCCTGTGTGAAGCATTGTCTGTCCTGTGTGAAGCATTGTTTGTCCTGTCTGAAGCATTGTTTGTCCTGGGTGAAGCATTGTCTGTCCTGCCTGAAGCATTGGTTGTCCTGTTGAAGCATTGTTTGTCCTGTGTGAAGCATTGTTTGTCCTGCCTGAAGCATTGTTTGTCCTGTGTGAAGCATTGTTTTTGTCCTTGTGAAGCATTGTTTGTCCTGTGTGAAGCATTGTTTGTCCTGCCTGAA
>CM031625.1:12721065-12733334 GCA_018398815.1 Conus ventricosus | reverse complement strand
AAAAATTTTTTCCACACACTTACAGCTAATGAACACAGACCGAGAGCTAAAGACAAACCTCCAAAGGGTAAAGCGCGGTGCGCCTACGCCTTTGCTAAAAACCCTACACTTTTTTCCCGCTGATAGAGAAACTAATAGTCGATGCTCCAGTATTAACAATTAACAGCATTAAAGGCAGCAGAATACCTTCGTTTGGTTTTGCTGTATTTTGAAAGGTCTTGCTCTAGTTTTTGTTGCATTTGTGTAATGTTTGTTAATCGAAGGTTTTTTATTGGGGGGTTCTACTATCCCTTCTTTGGTGGCTCTGGTGCTGTAGGCGTATTGGATAAACCGAACGACATGATTTTTTTAAAATAAAAAATAATTAGTATTGTATATCTTTTAATCTATTATCTTGAATATTCAGCTGCGCATCATATATTAAAAACAAATGTACATTAACTGGTTTATCGCAATCTTTTTTTTATCAATTTGAATTTTATTCCGTCTTAACAGTTTCTCCACTTCCTTTAAACCCTGATTATCCTCTGTTGACCTTGGGTCAATCCATAAACCGTATTTTGTTGTTAAATAAATCATCAATTTTAAACACTATGAAGGTGTAGATCTTAGACACAAGTCTACTGTTGGACTTCTACACCCTCCCACCCCCAAAAAATTTTCTTATTTCGTCAAAATGCGATAAGGTTTAAGCCCGCTAGCGTAGATTTGGTTAGGACGGGCCCCAATCGAACATTGTACTTTCGTTATTTTAGGATTAATAAACTTTTCACTTCCTCTTTTGAAGGGTTCTTCATCTTCACACAGCAATAAAAAAACCTTTAACGATCTTGCTGCGGCACTAAAACTAAAATTCCATATAGTGTCTGCCCTGCTTCCTGGGATATAGTTTCGAAAATTTTATTGCTAATTTTGACTGATTTTGTTGCTCAATCAGCCTTGCTAAATTAGGTTGCTAACAACGCAAACTCTAACGAAATGTCAGAAATGCGTACTTTGCTTCGGTGTCTGATGATCTAATAACCCATTTGAATTCATTAAAGTTAGTTCATTGACAATCTGTCTTTTAATGCTCCTTGAAAGTATGGCGCATGCGCTTTTAAACAACTCAAAATCAAAGGGGAATAGAAAAGCGATTCCATACGAAAAATTTTAAACCGCTACATACTTTTTGCCGTCTTTAACATCTGCGGCGCCTATTCTATGTTTTAGTGCTTCTTCATTTTCTATTCCTTGAAAGCAAGATCAGCCCTTTCATTCCCGGTTTAGCCTAGATCAGAATAGTTAAAAATATGTCTGCATTGTGTAAAGAAAATATTTCTTGCCCCCAAGTTTTAAGAAATTTTCTTAACGATTGCCCGACCCAGATTCTGCACAACTGCCTTTTGGTCTGTTGCTGATTCAGTTCTATTTAAAGTAAGTTGCGCAGAGCCGGGCACAATCATTTTCATCTGCTCCTAGGTCTGGAAATTTGACATAAAAAATTTGATCCGCATCAATAGTAGACGGATTAATTTGGAACAGTAATATTCCGTTTATTTCCTTCACGCCAAAGGCTCTTTCAACTTCTATGCGGTCAAGAATTGAACCATATGCTTTGACATTTTTTATAAAACAAAATAAAAGTTAATTATTAAAGAAACATGGAAGGGCAGAGAAGATGAAGATTATGATGTTCCTGATCCTGGAGACGACATGAGTGAAATGACACAGCATCGCTCAAGCTCTCAATGCGGCGTGAATTAACAGAAAGTCATTTTATAGATCATGTACCAAAATTTAGGCCTTTAACCTCCCGAAGTTTTAGACCTAATGATTTTGACCGAGATGATGATGGCCATTTGTATGTGAAAAACGATCCCGAAAACCTGTTAATTCTTACGCCCTGAACGAGACCCATCAAAGTTTAAAGCCCTGAGTACCTTAGACAAAGAATCCCTGTGAGCGTACAAAATCGCCTTGGCAAATTTCTAAACCAAAATTTGATAGGGATGCGGTTCTAAACTTCAAAACACACTACAAAAACTCCCAACAGATAAAACCCAAAAACAAAACATAGAACTTCAAGATTTAAGTCAAACAGCAGGTGAAATAATAGGGAACAGAAACCAGTTTTTTCCCAAGAAAAAAGCATAAAAAAAAATTAATGATTCCCCAAATTGCCTATTCGAAATAGCGGGTCTTTATCAGCTTTGAGAACCATTAGAGGGGAATTAACAAACAATTTAGCAAAACTGGTGTACTAGATGAGGGTATAAAAAGAGAAAAAAAAACTCGTTGAGGCTGATGACGCAAACTTAGGGCCTGGTGTTAAAAAAAAAAAACCCAAAGGGCTAAAAGATCTTGAACAAGAGAGATCAGCAAGACTAGAATTTTGTCTACTAACCGAGAACAATTACGAACTCAAGTGAATAGAATAAAGAGAAACTATCCAAAGAATTTTATATGAAGACACAACACTAGCAAACGAATACGAACACTGTTTAGAGAGCAAGGATCACATTAGTAAGCGTTATAACGGCCTTAGGATATGCAATAAGTACACTGGTGATGGCTATTACGGCGGCGGGGGGCCAAGCCCAGTACCTCCACCTCCATCGCCTCCATCACCGCCTGATAAATCATGGGTAAAAAACAGCTTGATCATCTTTCGGGTTTATTAAAAAAAATTTGCCAGTAAAGCTATAGACTCTTTACCGTAATTAGGGGGTGTTGTTAGCTGGCTTTTGTCTACTGCAAGCAAAGAGTTGGCTTTTGGCCAAGCACTATGGCATTAGTTCCTTAATAGTTGGATTAATTTTAGTAAGATAAAAGACCAAGTAAAACCTAGGCCAGTTAATCCAAAAACAAGTGCTGTCTTTTCATATTCATGGGCATTATTTTTTTGACTTCTTCAACGGCCTTTGGGCTTTGGGGCCCCGGGGATTGGATGACTTTTTCTTGGGGGTCGACTTGTTTGTTTACTGCTTGCAAAATTACTGGCTCAGAATTATTTCGTTTTTTCCCAACTTTCTGTTCATTGCCTGCCACGAGGATTTCATTATTGTAGTTTATTATTGTTCCTATCTGGAGTCTAAGGTCAAAAGGGCAGCATGTATAAACCATGCCAACAGCAAAGTCTACTTTCGATCTTGCGTATTGTAAAACAATTTTGGTATCTTTTAATACTTGAAGGCAAATCAACTGTAGAATTAATGGTGCCTCTAAATTTGCTAAGTATTTTTTTGTGCATCAAAACCAGTAGAAAGATCAGTTATGCTCGATCTCGTTTGTGCTTGCGAACCTAGCAAACACCAAACGTAAGTACGAACAGAGTCGTTTATTCGTTCTATTCCTGCTTTAGTTAGGCCCTTAGAAGCGTCTAAGATAAATGTTGTCCATGCTGTTTTATGCTCTTGCTCTATGGACCCTAGGTGAACAGCTGTGCCTGAAGAGAAAGATGTGTAAGGAGGATTCCAGTCATTTTTATACTTTCTGTGCACGCCCCAAAAATAAGGGGTGCCTAAACCATGATTAAGATCCGACTTTTGTCTAAAGTCTGTCTTAGCCTTAATATTAAATTCGTTACAGATCCTTTCAAAAGCCTTCATGTCTAATTCTGTTGCTAAATGGATTAAACGGTTTGTCATTTGGTAATGGGGCTTGCAGTTCAGTCAAAATACGTCTGAAGGTGTAATAAAAAATGAAATCTGTACACTGACCTCACCAAAGGATCAGGATGATTTAAGTGATCAGCATACGACACTCCACACCCAGTTGATGCACAAAACACAGCAAAGTTTAACTGTTCTGGTAAAACTGCATCGGATGACTAAACCACACTTTTGGGATGTGGTCGTTTTTAATAGGGGGTTAAGATATCTGTTTAATGGCGTACTCACCTTTACTGAAAGTGTCAGACTGAGTCACAGAAATGTCAAGAGTATCAGTTCAGGTGTGGGGCCTGTGTATGGGTTGAGTAGGCGGTGTTCCAAGTGTCCCTGAACTGTACAAAAGGTATATCGATGATGGACTGGGAGCCACATCTATGCCAAAACAAGACCTCCTCAACTTCCTCAACTTTGCCCAGACCTTCCATCCATCTATCCGACTCACCTACACCATTTCGCAGTCATCAACTTCCTAGACATCACCATGTCCCTTGAAGAAGGCCTACTCAAAACCTCCATTTTCTACAAACCCACCGACGCACATGCATACCTAGACTACTCATCCTCCCACAACCCACACACTAAAGACAGCATCCCATACTCACAATTTCTCCGTCTTCGCAGACTCTGCTCCAGCGAGGAAGACTTCACAATACAAGCAGCCAAAATGTCACAATTTTTCACCAACCGCGGATACCCAACTTCCATCATCAATGCAGCACTCCGCCGCACCATAGCTGTATCCAGAACATCTGCTCTGGAAAACCCAGCATCCAACCAAGACAGACAGACCCACAGCCTACCTCCTCTACCACCCGCACACCCTCCCCATCTGTAGGATCCTCAAATCCAATTGGCACATTGTACATAACCACAAACCCGCCTTCCATACCAAACCCATGATCACTTTCAAACGTGACAAAAACCTCAAAGACCTCCTCGTGCGGTCCAGTTTGAACAGAACTACAGCTACACCACCAGGTACTCACCCCTGCTCTAAACCCAACTGCAAAATCTGCCCCCTCACCAAACCAGACACCATCTTACAGGGCCCCAAAGACTCCTTCACAGTCAAACGCACATTCTCATGTCAGAGCCGCAACATTATATATGCCATCCACTGCCAGCTGTGTGGCAAAATCTACATAGGGGAAACGTCACGCACACTTGAAACACGCATCTCTGAACACCTGGCTGATATCCGCCACCACCGACCCAAACCCGTCGCCCTACACTTCAACCACACCCAACACAACATCGACCATGTCAAAGTCATGGCACTCTGGCAGTCACAGAGTGACAGCTTTGAACGCACAACTCAAGAATCCCATCTCATTGCCAAACTGGGCACACTACACCTCCAAGGCATCAACATCCAACAATAACCAAACACACATACCCACCACTTCCACATCAGTTGGCAATATCCCCTACCAACACACACACATACACACACACATACATACACCACCACCACATCCCCTTCACTCACTTCATACAGTAGTTACAGCAACCCTCCATCTATTTAATCTTAATTTTGTTTTATCCTTCCCCTTAAATTCCTTTTTTTTTCTTTTTTTTTTTCTTTTCTTTTCTTTTTCTTTTTTTTTTTTCCCCTCCCCCTCAGTTTCTCTCCCCCCCCCTTCTTTCCCCTTACCATTACTATCAATCCACCACTACCACTACCATCACAAAGATACCACACCAATCCCAATAAACTAGACACACAACCCTATCATATCACACACACACACACCTCCCCCGACGCAACCCCCCCCCCTCCGTTTCCTCTCCCATAATCCCCCTGGCCCCATGTCATTTCCGCCCACCGACCACATGGAAGAAAACGGATGTCATTTTTCTTTCTTCTTTTTTCGTTCTTTGTTCGTACTGTCCCACATGTTAAATGTGATTTATTTTTTTCGCCTGAAGAAGACCCAAGTGGTTGAAATGCATCGTGTCTTGTCATGTGCTTTGTTTGTCAATGTCATTGGCGGTAAGTTCTAAACAAACTCTATTCCTAATTTTTTTTTTTTTTCAAACGTTTGTCAAGAAATATGTCTTTGAACACATTCCAGGGAAAATGTCTTCTGCACACTTTCTATGGAAAATATTTTCTAACGTCCTCCGTGGGAAACATCATTTAAACACATAGTCTTTGGAAAATATTTTTGGATACCTTTTGTTGAAGATCGCTGTGTCTTTTGAGCATTTCTGTCAAAAACATCTTGTATATACATTCTATCAAGAATATCTCTGAAACCTCCTACATGGAAAACGCCCTTTGAATACTTTCTATGGAAATGTCTTCTAAACAATTTCTATGGAAAACGTTTTAACGTATGTTATAAATGATATCTTTTATTAAACAAATTCATGGAAAATGTTTTTAGAATACTTTCTGTCGAAATTGTTCTAGAACCTTTTTTTAATGCAAAATGTCATTCAAACACTCTCAAAAGGTTTTCGAACCTTTTCCATAAAAGGTAAATTTTAAACACGTTCGTTGAAAAATATCTTTTTGAGTTCTTTGGTTGGAAAAATGACTTTGAACACTATTAATGGAAAAGTCTTTAGAACATTTTCTTTTAATGGAAAACACTCAATGAAAAAGCCCTTTCTGGGCACTTTTTTACAGTTTTTTTTTATTTATAAAATCTCGTTTATTGAAAATATTTTAACTTTCGATGGAAGGTGTGTTTCGAACACTTTCCTTGGAAAATGTCTTTTCAACACTTTCCATGGGAAATATGGTCTGACCATTTCTATGGAAAATGGTTTAGAACACTTTCCATGGAAACTGTCTCGCGAACACTTTGTATGAACAGTTTGTATTGAATATGTCTTATGACCTCTTTTACGAAAAAATTCTTTGAAAAACAGATAAACAAGTGTCTTTTGGACACTTTTTGTGGAACCTCTCTTCGACGATGTCAGGAAACAGGAGACACAGTTTTGTGGAAGATATTTTTAATACACACTTTGATGTCACTTCCATACGATGAAACATACATGTTGAACACATTTATAATCCTGTAAATAGCTAAGTACTAGTGTCATAGAACGGTTTCGTTGAATTGAGCATTATGAAGCACTGGAAACGACAAACTAACACACTTCCCCCTATAAATCATATTCTCTCTCTCGCGCGCGCGTGCAAGCACGCAAATGTGTGTGTGTGTACGTGTACGTGTACGTGTGTGTGTGTGTGTGTGTGTGTGTGTGTGTGTGTGTGTGTGTGTGTGTGTGTGTGTGTGTGTGTGTGTGTGTGTGTGTGTGTGTGCGCGCGCAAGCGTTCGTGAATGTGCGAGTATGTTCGGTGGTGAGTTGAGAGGCTGGAAGGCTGGGAATGTGCCAGGGCGAGTGACTTGGAGTGTTTTGACTTATTGGGAAAGTTTGTTTACCCAGGAACAGTCTTCCGAATGTCTCACAAAAAATGTGCACGTTCCTTCTGGCATCTGAGAACATTGTGGACACTCACTTTAACAAAACAAAGAAGGAAATACATAGAATCCACACCAGATACTGCATTGTTTTGGATCCTATTGGACAAACAGACGAGAGAGAGTGAGAGAGTGAGTGAGTGAGAGAGAGAGAGAGAGAGAGAGAGAGAGAGAGAGAGAGAGAGAGAGAGAGAGAGAGAGAGAGAGAGAGAGAGAACATAATGCATGTGCAAATCCATAAATGTGATATGTATATCATGAACTGACGGATTGACTGACTGACTGGCTGACAGACTATACAACTATTTGTTGAAATGAGTGATTGACTTGCTGAATGACTCTCTAGAGAGCACACTTCAAATACCGAGGTGGACCTTTATCAGCCGGAAGTCTTTTTGCCGACTCCATGATGGTCCAGATGATATGATTTGTCAGTTTCCAAAACAAGTCCATATTTGCATTTGACCTAATCGGCATATCAGCAAAAATTCTACATGGATCTTTTCATTGTGTGCAAACACGTTTGCAATTTGAGCTTGGATTTTAATTCACTTCGACTTCTCTTATAGTCCTGTCACTTGATTCTGATATGAAAAATTAAGACATTACTAAAGTAAGTGAATAGGTAAGCAAGTAGTTAAGTAGGTAGGTACGTAAGCGAGTATTCTTGCTGTTGCTGATTCTTGCTGAATTGTGTCCATTTGTAAGAGACCATACAGAATATGCATGGTGTGTAGGAGACAGGTTGGAGAGGTAAAAAATGGAGGAAATAAAAGTAAGTAAACAAGCGGGTGAGTAACTCGCTCATTTACTCACACTCACACTCATTCACCCACACAACTCACCAACCTACCTCGCTCACAATGTCAAGTGGAAGACCTACTCAGAACGAGATCCGGTGGATCTCAGTATGGCGTGCACACTAAGACAGGAGAGCTGCCTGTGTGGTCACAAGGCCAGGAAAGGGCATTAATTCTTTTCCGCACAGAAGTCCACATGATTCCTCTATGACACCGCCTGTCTCCTGGCCGGAAGATGCTCCCGGAAGTAGTTGTTTGGGAGGCCCACACGGTAGACAGTGCCGATTAGCCATGCACTCCAATCACTTCCCGTGGGATTGACTGGCGCCCACTCTGTATGCGTTTCATGGACAGGTTTGGTTGTGGACGATGGGGGTGAGTGGCTGGCTGGGAGGGACGGGAGGGAGGAGGTCAGCATCCATTTCTGACAGTTTGTAGGTATCCCTGTCTGCGGCCTCACGCGCGCGTACGCCCCAAAAACACATGTTCAAATGCACTCACATACGCGTGAGTCACAGAGAGAGAGAGAGAGAGAGAGACAGAGAGAGAGAGAGAGAGAGAGAGAGAGAGAGAGAGAGAGAGAGAGAGAGAGAGAGAGAGAGAGAGGGGGGCGAGGAGGGAGGAGAGAGAGAGAGAGAGAGAGAGAGAGAGAGAGAGAGAGAGAGAGAGAGAGAGAGAGGAGAGAGAGAGAGAGAAGAGAGAGAATTTATTCTGGCCATTGCCCCTCATGTAAGGGTGAAAGAATTACAATCATAGAAGCACATTAAGCACTCAGACATAACCTATAGATATTCAGAAAGCATCCTAAGATAACATAAAAGATCGCAGTTTGAACACTTTTGATCAATGAATCCACTAATTTCTGACCGTTTGCTCATGAGTTTATGCCACAAGAAGTTCTAATGGGAAGTGATTTGGGACTTTGTAATAAATCAACAGTATATACCGAGCTCTGAATTTTTGCAGGACAGGACAACGTTGCGCAAAAAAATGTACTTCAATTTCTATCTCCTCTCTGCAAAGTTGGCATAGTAAATCTGCATCACTACAGAATCGGTGACTGTAATAGTGCACTGCAATTTCAGATTTACAAAGTCTGAATCTAGTAATTACATAATTTCAATGCCTGTCACAAATCCGTTCAGTGCTGAAGACCTAAGAACATGAAATCTTTCGCTATTACTCAAATGATTGTTCCATGCTTACCGTCTGCACGCAATCAGGTTCGAAAAAACTCATCAACAGCATCAACCTCTTGGGTTAGCCGGGCATAACCGAACCATACATATATAATTCTTCACAACGAACATTTGAGGCCCAGTTACAAATCAAACAACAAATAATATGTCTTATATTGTAATCTAAGCTCGTCCATTCTTGTTAACTTTAACCAAAGCCTAACACATTTATGACAGAATTTATGTAAGTAGGGTGCCTGTTGTGTTCTCTATACACCAGATCATCAGGTGTTCGGTACCTGTTGTGTTCTCTATACACCAGATCATCAGGTGTTCGCAAGTCGGGTACCTGTTGTGTTCTGTATACACCAGATCATCAGGTGTTCGCAAGTCGGGTACCTGTTGTGTTCTCTATACACCAGATCATCAGGTGTTCGGTACCTGTTGTGTTCTCTATACACCAAATCATCAGGTCTTCGCAAGTCGGGTACCTGTTGTGTTCTGTATACACCAGATCATCAGGTGTTTGCAAGTCGGGTACCTGTTGTGTTCTGTATACACCAGATCATCAGGTGTTCGCAAGTCGGGTACCTGTTGTGTTCTCTATACACCAGATCATCAGGTGTTCGGTACCTGTTGTGTTCTCTATACACCAAATCATCAGGTCTTCGCAAGTCGGGTACCTGTTGTGTTCTGTATACACCAGATCATCAGGTGTTTGCAAGTCGGGTACCTGTTGTGTTCTCTATACACCAGATCATCAGGTGTTTGCAAGTCGGGTACCTGTTGTGTTCTCTATACACCAGATCATCAGGTGTTCGGTACCTGTTGTGTTCTCTATACACCAAATCATCAGGTGTTCGCAAGTCGACGCCTAAGATTCCTTTGAACGCTAACAAGTGTATTGTTTCACAATGTAATGCTCATCATCCAGCAATGTAATGCTCATCATCCTGCAATGAAATGCTCATCATCATGCAATGTAATGCTCATCATCTGCAATGTAATGCTCATCATCCAGCAATGTAATGCTCATCATCCAGCAATGTAATGCTCATCATCCAGCAATGTAATGCTCATCATCCAGTCGCGATAATTCCGCACGGTACTGAGCCATGACAGGTGTTGACAGAAAAGAACCACATTTCAATCGAAGGTCCAACTGTGACGAAGACATGATTCTTCATGAAGATCTCTGCCAAATCCAGGACTCGGACACTGCCAAATCATTTACGGGGTAATTAAACAGTTTGTTCATATCTGATTACCAACACGTCCGTCGCTTGTCAATTGAGTTCATCCACCCGGAGAGAGAGAGAGAGAGAGAGAGAGAGAGAGAGAGAGAGAGAGAGAGAGAGAGAGAGAGAGAGAGAGCGAGAGAGAGAGAGCGAGAGAGAGAGAGAGAGAGAGAGAGAGAGAGAGAGAGAGAGAGAGAGAGAGAGAGAGAGAGAGAGAGAGAGAGAGAGATTTTTTTGTGCTAGCCCTTTCACAACTGGAAAAGGGAAGATGGAGTAGGGACATTGGAAAAGGGAAGGTGGAGTGGGGACATTGGAAAGGGAAGGTGGAGTGGAAAAGGGAAGGTGGAGTAGGGACATTGGAAAAGGGAAGGTGGAGTGGGGACATTGGAAAAGGGAAGGTAGAGTGGGGACATTGGAAAAGGGAAGGTGGAGTGGGGACATTGGAAAAGGGAAGGTGGAGTGGAAAAGGGAAGGTGGAGTGGGGACATTGGAAAAGGGAAGGTGGAGTGGGGACATTGGAAAAGGGAAGGTGGAGTAGGGACATTGGAAAAGGGAAGGTGGAGTAGGGACATTGGAAAAGGGAAGGTGGAGTGGAAAAGGGAAGGTGGAGTAGGGACATTGGAAAAGGGAAGGTGGAGTGGGGACATTGGAAAAGGGAAGGTAGAGTGGGACATTGGAAAAGGGAAGGTGGAGTGGGGACATTGGAAAAGGGAAGGTGGAGTAGGGACATTGGAAAAGGGAAGGTGGAGTAGGGACATTGGAAAAGGGAAGGTAGAGTGGGGACATTGGAAAAGGGAAGGTGGAGTGGGGACATTGGAAAAGGGAAGGTGGAGTAGGGACATTGGAAAAGGGAAGGTAGAGTGGGACATTGGAAAAGGGAAGGTGGAGTGGGGACATTGGAAAAGGGAAGGTGGAGTGGATACATTGGAAAAGGGAAGGTGGAGTGGGGACATTGGAAAAGGGAAGGTGGAGTGGGGACATTGGAAAAGGGAAGGTGGAGTGGGATACATTGGAAAAGGGAAGGTGGAGTGGGACACTGGAAAAGGGAAGGTGGAGTGGGGACATTGGAAAAGGGAAGGTGGATGGGGACCTGGAAAAGGGAAGGTGGAGTGGAAAAGGGAAGGTGGAGTGGGGACACTGGAAAAGGGAAGTGAGTGGAAAAGGGAAGGTGGAGTGGGGACATTGGAAAAGGGAAGGTGGAGTGGGGACATGGAAAAGGGAAGGTGGAGTGGGGACAGTGGAAAGGAAGGTGGAGTGGAAAAGGGAAGGTGGAGTGGGGACATTGGAAAAGGGAAGGTGGAGTGGGAATTGAAAAGGGAAGGTGGGTGGATCATTGGAAAAGGGAAGGTGGAGTGGGGACACTGGAAAAGGGAAGGTGGAGTGGGACATTGGAAAAGGGAAGGTGGAGTGGGACAGTGGAAAAGGGAAGGTGAGTGGAAAAGGAAGGGGATGGAAAAGGGAAGGTGGAGTGGAAAAGGGAAGGTGGAGTGGGACACTGGAAAAGGGAAGGTGGAGTGGAAAAGGGAAGGTGGAGTGGGGACAGTGGAAAAGGGAAGGTGGAGTGGGGACTTTGGAAAAGGGAAGGTGGAGTGGGGACATTGGAAAAGGGAAGGTGGAGTGGGGACAGTGGAAAAGGGAAGGTGGAGTGGGGACTTTGGAAAGGGAAGGTGGAGTGGGGACAGTGGAAAAGGGAAGGTGGAGTGGGGACTTTGGAAAAGGGAAGGTGGAGTGGAAAAGGAAGGTGGAGTGGGGACAGTGGAAAAGGAAGGTGGAGTGGGGACATTGGAAAAGGGAAGGTGGAGTGGAAAAGGGAAGGTGGAGTGGAAAAGGGAAGGTGGAGTGGGGACTTTGGAAAAGGGAAGGTGGAGTGGAAAAGGGAAGGTGAGTGGGGACAGTGGAAAAGGGAAGGTGGAGTGGGACATTGGAAAGGGAAGGTGGAGTGGAAAAGGGAAGGTGGGAG
>CM031625.1:12686065-12716065 GCA_018398815.1 Conus ventricosus | reverse complement strand
CATCGATGTTAAGCTGTCCAACGAAGTATTCATTCGATGTAAAAAAAAATGTGTTTTTTAAATACCTATTGTTAAATTTCCAATACCTGGTCCACGTACAAGATATACTGATAGCTTTCGTCTTATATCTGTTCCCCCTCCGCGTACATCGATGAGCTGCAGAAACGCTAACGTCATCTTGGGATCCGAAGGACTACCATCGTATATCTGTTCCACTCTGGTTCGGTTCAATTATCACAGCTTTATGATCAAAGAAACGTCCAAGGACTGGGTCAAATCAAACCTCCAGGGGTGCGAACTCAACCAAAAGAACTGAGGAGTGCGCCAGTGACCGACCTCTGTGGCGGGCCACAATTCACAAAGCCGCTACCAACTTCGAAAGTACTCGACGCCAAAGCTGACTGCCGCCAGGGATCAACGCCACAGAGCAGCAGCAGCATGATCACGACAACGGACTTCCAGTGCCCCCACTGTTCCAAACTCTGCGCCTCCAGTTTGGGGTGCAGAGCCACCTCCGCTACTTCGATGAGCTGCAGAAACGCTAACGTCATCTTCGGATCCGAAGGCAACCATCGTATATCTGTTCCACTCGGGTTCGGTTCAATTATCACAGCTTTATGATCAAGTTGGTAACAGTCAAATGTTCACATGATACACAATCTCGTAATAGTCTCTGTTATAAAACAATAGTCCAGTATAGGGGCTGAAAATTGACTGCGCCTGCGCCATTTTATAATCATGTTAAATTAGCATGAAATACTCTCCAAGCATCCCCTCAATTTTAGTTCTTTGTCATCTTGTTGAAACCCCGTACTTTATTTTCGCTATGAGGCTTGCCTGATACCATATCGGAGCGTTGCTACGGAACACAATTAAAGTCTCCAAACAGAATAAGCTTTATATCACTGTATTTTTTACATTTTTCTTGCAGTACTTAAAAAAGGCCAGCTTTTCAACACTACTATTAGGGCATAGATGTTTGCTAAGTAATGTTGTATTCATCGTTACGACTGAACTATCAAGATTGTATCTTTACATTTCTAATGTCACTTTGCCAGGGGAGGTTTTTGCGATTAAAATCACTTCTCCCTTGCTCCCGTTGGTACCTCCGTTTAGAAAATCTTCCCTCCCCATTGTTCTTCCAACACGATACATCGCTGTCAGTTAGTTTGTGCTTCTTGTAAACAAACTACGTCAAATTTTGTTTTTCAAGTAGTGAAAAATTGAGGTTCTTTTATATTTGTTTTTCAGTCCTCTACAATTCAGTGAGGTTGTACGTATTTTATCCATAGAAAGTTTAAAATGTATCTTTGTTTCTCGCATACCATTATATGTATATCTTTGACGGGGTTAGATGTATACAACTCTCTGTCACTTTGGGCAGACAGATGTCTACAGCTCTCTGTAGGTTTGGACAGTCTGAAATGTCTACAACTCTCTGTAGGTTTGGACGGGGTGAGATGTATACACTCTCTGTCACTTTGGACAGACAGTGTCTACAGCTCTCTGTAGGTTTGGACAGTCTGAAATGTCTACAACTCTCTGTAGGGTTTTGGGCGGTGTGAGATGTATACAACTCTCTGTCACTTTGGACAGGGCAGATGTCTACAGCTCTCTGAGGTTTGTACAGTCTGAAATGTCTACAACTCTCTGTAGGTTTGGGCGGTGTGAGAAGTATACAACTCTCTGTCACTGTGGACAGACAGATGTCTACAGCTCTCTGTAGGTTTTTTACAGTCCGAAATGTCTAACAACTCTCTGTAGGTTTGGACGGTGAGATGTATACAACTCTCTGTCACTGTGGACAGACAGATGTCTACAGCTCTCTGTAGGGTTTTTACAGTCCGAAAATGTCTACAACTCGCTGTAGGTTTGGACGGTGAGATGTATACAACTCTCTGTCACTGTGGACAGACAGATGTCTATAGCTCTCTGTGGTTTGGACAGTGTGAGATGTTTACAGCTCTCTGGGTTTGGACAGACTGAGATTCTACAGCTCTCTGTGGGTTTGGACAGTGTGAGATGTCACAGCTCTCTGTGGGTTTGGACAGTGTGAGATGTCACAGCTCTCTGTGGGTTTGAACAGACTGAGATGTCTACAGCTCTTGTCAATTTGGACAGTGTGAGATGGGCTACAGCTCTCTGTGGGTTTGAACAGACTGAGATGTCTACAGCTCTCTGTGGGTTTGGACAGTGTAATTGTCTACAGCTCTCTGTGGGTTTGAACAGACTGAGATGTCTACAGCTCTCTGTCAATTGGACAGTGTGAGATGTCTACGCTCTCTGTAGGGTTTTGGACAGTGTGAGATGTCTACACCTCTCTGTGGGTTTGGACAACTGGATGTCTACAGCTCTCTGTGGGTTTGGACAGTGTGAGATGTCTACAGCTCTCTGTGGGTTTGGACAGACTGAGATGTCTACAGCTCTCTGTCAATTTGGACAGGGAGATGTCTACAGCTCTCTGTGGGTTTGGAAGTGTAAGGTGTCTACAGCTCTCTGTCAGTTTAGACAGTGTGAATTGTCTACGGCTCTCTGTCAGTTTAGACAGTGTGAATTGTTACAGCTCTCTGTGGGTTTGGACAGTGTGGATGTCTACAGCTCTGTCAGTTTGGACAATGTGAGATGTCTACACTCTCTGTCAATTTTGGGCAATGTGAGATGTCTACAGCTCTCTGTTTAATTTGGACAGTGTGAGATGTCTACAGCTCTCTGTGGGGGTTTGGGCAGTGTGAGATGTTTTACAGCTCTCTGTCAATTTTTGGGCAAAGTGAGGTGCTACAGCTCTCTATCCATTTGAACAGTGTGAGATGTCTACAGCCCCTGTAGGTGTGGACAGTGTGAGATGTCTACAGCTCTCTGTCCTTTGGACAGTGTGAGATATCTACAGCTCTCTGTAGGTTTGGACAATGTGAGATGTCTACAGCTCTCTGTAGTTTTGGACAGTGTGAGATATCTACAGCTCTCTGTAGGTTGGACAATGTGAGATGTCTACAGCTCTCTGTCGGTTGGACAGTGTGAGATGTCTACAGCTCTCTGTAGGTTTGGGGCAATGTGAAAATGTCTACAGCTCTCCGTAGGGTTTTGGGCAGTGAGATGTCTGTCAGTGTGAAATATCTACAGTTCTGTCTGACAAACTCTGACTGTGGTTGGACAGTGTGAAATATCTACAGCTCTCTGTCTGACATCTCTGACTGTGGGGGGGGGACAGTGTGAAATATCTACAGCTCTCTGTCTGACATCTCTGACTGTGGTGTGGACGGGGTGGAATTTCCACAGCTGTCGTGTGCTGTCATGCACTGCAGAGCAGGGGGATTCTGTTCCGTTCAGCCAGTTTTATTCAGAGTTCCGTTCAGCCCAGTTCATTCAGGAGTTTGGGGATCTGCCGGTGCTGTCTCTCCAGCAAAGTGGACCCTGTCCTGTCCTTGACATCGGGGTCAGCTAGGTGGGTGCCCCTTCCTGGCACCTTCACAGCCCATAACAACCCGGGGGAAAAATTCCTGCAAGTCGTGGACGATTTTCTGCTCGCATAGTCAGTTAAGTTCTACTGTATCAGTTAAAGCATTTACTCCAAGTCCTCGTTCCGAAACGATGAGAAGCATTCTCATTGATCCCGCACCATTTTCCCCAAACTGTGTAGTCCTGTGTCAAAATGGATCGTATTGAGCTGATTATTTAGACACAAGGATCATTTTGTCGTCACCCGGGCGACCGTTCGTTTAATACGTGTAGTATGTAAACTTACTCGCGCCCAAAACCGTTTGACTTGGCGACACTTTGGTCCGCTAATTCAATTTGTTGTTATGGTTTTTTTTTTTTTTTTTTTTTTTTTTTGCTGTCCCAACCCTGCGCCACCTCAGAGCAGTGCACCCACGCCGCTCATTCCAACACCCCGTCCACAGCCACAGCCCGGTCGGCCCCACCTCAGCCCGGGCGCCGGCAATCCACAGGGAGCAGTCAATGTCAAGTCGTCAGGAGGCAACCCACCGGAGGAGACACTGCACTGCTGCCGAGTCACTTCGGTGGTGTTCAGTGGCGCCTGTTCTGATCTAACATACGCAGGACACCACCTACTAAGCCCCCTACTGACGACAAAAATTGCTTAGTCGCGGAGCCGGCGTGAGTGAGCTCTCCCTCCGGAGGGCGCCACCACGTCTGTCCAACGACAGCCCCCATGGACTCGCCGATACCGGTGACCCCGACGGAAAAACAAACCAAGGCCACAGACGTGGAGAGGACATCGAAATTGAGGTCACCATGAGAGCAGGGCATGAAGGGCCATAGAATTTGAGACATTTTTTTAAAATGCTGATCGATGAGAATGAGGATGATTAAGATGATGCTACGGATTTGCATTTCGGTCTGAGACTACATGACAGGGCTGTACTCTACGCTTCCTTTCATACTATATCCCGGCGTCAACCAGGCCCGAGAGATACAGGCACCTGCAGTGTTGGTCAGGAAATTGAGCAATACTCTCAGAAACGCATCCATTAAGTGAATGAAACTGAGTCCGCAGCAACTCAACTCTGGGTAGGAGCCGGTCAGGGCAGAAAAACCCACATGACTTCTGATGGGATTCGAACCCACGACCTACCAGCCGGGAGTTCGCGACGCTAACCACTTCGCCACGTTATGTTAACCGTAAACACTCTTTGTGAACAGATATACAGACAACACCCTTGTTGGTTTGATGGTCGGTGAGCAGTACTAAAATCATAGCTTGTCACACGTCTGTTTGAATGATCGATTAACGTGTGTTTGTGTGTCATCCAGCAAGGGTATCACTCATGGTACAGTTTTAAGAATTAATCTTAAATCTCTCTCTCTCTCTCTCTCTCTCTCTCTCTCTCTCTCTCTCTCTCTCTCTCTCTCTCTCTCTCTTCTGTGTGTGTGTGTGTGTGTGTGTGTGTGTGTGTGTGTGTGTGTTGTGTGTTGTGTGTGTGTGTGTGTGTGTAACGTTTGTAATTGACTTTGATTGACTGAGCTAATGACTACTATATCCAGGTGGATTGACGCAGCGACGTGTGTGGGCCCCTTACGTCCACAGCACGTACGTTGACACCAACATGCATTCCATTTCTGGATGTACTCATATTTTTCTCTCTTTTTTTGTCGTTCGCATAATTATAATGTCTAACACAGAGCAGTCTGGGTAAACTGGCGCACTAGCCTGTTCGTTCTCTTCCGCCAGCAAGCCGTGAACCGAAGTATTGACAAACCACATCAACAGACAGGGCGGCCTCGCTTCATGACACGTGTGCTGACCAGGATAGTGCCTACGGCGGCTCTGACCCAGTTCTCATCGCACATGTTCAGCAGACCAGGCAATGGTGTGCGTTCATTCATCAGGTGGGAAAGGGATCATTGCGATGTTTGTCATGGATATCGTATTCTGTTTCAAGATCTTATCTGTGTGGTGGATTCCGTTCTCAGTGCATGAGGTACAGTGCATATGTGTGCAAGAGATAGGTAAAGGTGTCGACTGTAAACGCAAAATGCTCGGCTCGGACAGCTGTAAGGATATGGTGCTACTGTCGGCGTAATGGGCCCATAGACGTTGTTGTTGGGAACACAGATGGGGTGTTGGAAAAGGTTGGATATCGGTTTTCTCCTTCCGTAAGTCTCCTATGTCCCTGAATGGGGTTTGTCCCGTGACCAGGGGCGAGCACTCACTGTGATTGCAGGCACGTTGTTTCCGCTATGGGTGTTGTCGAATCGGTGTCGACGAGGTTCCATTCCCAACAGTCATGCAGGTGAACCAGTATCTTCGAGCTGCGTCCAGGTCCTTCCTGGTGAGTGTGTGTGCTCTTGACCCGACCAGGGTCTTCTGCGTTTCCCTTCCTGCCTTCCTTCCTCCGTTTCTTCCTTCTCCTTCCTCTGTTTCTTCCTTCCCTCCTTCCTTGCTTCTTCCTTCCCCCCTTCCGTTGTGTGATCACAGTAACAACTGACTCTTCTGTCATTTTCGGAGGGCTGGGGAGAGAAAACCCAATCTACAAAGAAAGTGGATAGAGAACCTAGCCCCTAAGTTTGACTCGCTTGCTGGTAGCAGTGACATGGATACCCTCATAACAAGTGCACCGACTGTATTCGCCTCCACTGCGTTTTGCGGCAAGGCGTCTCATCGTTTTGCTCTCCCGCTTCTTTGGGCTGATGGAGGCCAGCCGCGTCCGTCTTTTAGCGGCCGTGTTCACTGTGGTATTGCGCGGTAGGAATAGAAGAGCAGTGCCAGTAGTTGTTGTCACTGTAGGTGACGCTTGAGCTGCTTGTTTCCGTCGATCTTGTTGTTTTGTGAGTGTGTTGTCCTTTCGTGTGTTTGTTTTGATGTTTCTGTTCACGTGGCGGTGGTGGTTGTGGTGATATGTGTGTGTGTGTGTGTGTGTGTGTGTGTGTGTGTGTGTGTGTGTGTGTGTGTGTGTGTGTGTGTGTGTGTGTGTGTCTGTCTGTCTGTCTGTCTGTCTGTGTGTATGTGTGTGTGTGTGCGCGCGCGCGTGTGTGCGTGTGTGTCCGTGTGTGCGCGCGCGCTTACACTCATTCAACCTGGCTGTGTCTGCAGTTGTGCTGTTTTCACCTGTCAGCGAAACGGCTAAGAGTGGGCTTGCAGGATGTGCAGCAGCTCGCTTGGCAGTGGCGTCTTGTCTTTCGCCCTGGGCTCTGCAGTCATCAAGTACGGGCTGGTGCAATTGTGGGGGTCTTCTAGGGACGTTCTGTTGTGTCGCGTTCATCGGTCACACAATGGCATCTGCTGGGGAGCAGTTATGTCCCCTGACGTCTTAGTGCAGTGTCCTGTGCGTGGTTGCACCCCACGTGACACAGTAGAGGCTCCCAAGGGAGATGCAGGATTGTTCCTGGTTGGATGGTTTGGCAATTGAGGACTGTACTTCTCAGGTTCCGCCTGGAACTTTCGAGTGCATCTTTTTCTCCTGGACGTTGTTCGGTGCACACATGCACACACGCACACACGCACGCACGCACGCGCACGCACGCACGCACGCACGCACGCACGCACGCACGCACGCACACACACACACCACACACACACACACACAACACGGGGGGGGGGGGGGCACACAATCGATTTCTCTCTCTCTTTTTTTTCCTTTTCTCCGGGATTCTCTTCATCAGAGAAAAATACAGAGGCGTGCCAGAAACACATGTCTGTGTCTGTTATTTTCTGCATATGTGTTGCTTGAAGCCACATCAAGCGGTCACTAGTGTAGAGAGGACCATACTGGGCAGGTAAACCGACCTTGCTTTGTTGGCCCAGAAAGACCCTAATGGAATCAGTGTCGCTCTGTCTACGCTGAAGAAAAGGGCATTACTGTTGACTGTCCATTCCTGAGCTCCAGAACACAGATCCGCTTTTTCAGAAGTCGCGTGGCGCTGTATTTCTTACAGCTCATTGGATTATAGCTGCCCAATCAAAAGCAAGCAGACTGAAAATTCGTTCTGCATGCTTGCATGAAAGAGTGAATACCTTGAAAACGTGATGCGTGACGCGTGAGTTGCGCTACGTTGTAATCGAGCGAAACTGAATGAAGTTGAAACTCTTCGCTTTGTTTTCTTTTTTACTTGGGATTATCTGCAACTGAGCCGTGAGGAAATATAAATGAAATAATTCCTCTGAATGTCATCTGGCCAATCAAAATTCTAAAATGGTACCACAAAAATTATAATCACCACAGGTGGTTGATGAAAAATTGCTTAGTTACACCATTACTTTTGCGATAATAAGGTATCACTTTGCTGAAAACCAAAGATCACATATTCGCTTTGAAATAGCATAAATCTCAATATGCAGCAAACACATACGTGTGTTGTGTGTGTGTGTGTGTGGTGTGCATGTCTGCGTGCGTGCATGCGCACGCGCGCGTGTGTGTGTGTGGCTATCCACGCGCTCGTGTGTGTGTGTTGTGTGTGTGTGTGTGTGTGTGTGGTGTGTGTGTTTACTCACAAAATCACCTTTAGTTCACACTCATACTGCACAACATACCCCCGGAGTGGATTGACAGGAATCCTGTGGCGGACACATAACCAGATGATTTCCTCGTCACTCTCTGAAGGCTCAAGTCTGGGATTAAAACTCTCGTCACTCTCTGAAGGCTCAAGTCTGGGATAAAAC
Source organism: Conus ventricosus (assembly GCA_018398815.1). NCBI lineage: Eukaryota > Metazoa > Mollusca > Gastropoda > Neogastropoda > Conidae > Conus > Conus ventricosus. Next base: position 12,707,946 of record CM031625.1, on the reverse strand, counting down.
TCTCGTCACTCTCTGAAGGCTCAAGTCTGGGATTAAAACTCTCGTCACTCTCTGAAGGCTCAAGTCTGGATTAAAACTCACGTCAAAGCTTCCCCAATGCGGCCATCAGAAATGTAATAGTGCGGCTCTTGCTGATGTACTGATGAGTGTGGCTCATGCTGATGTACTGCTGAGTGTGGCTCATGCTGATGTACTGATGAGTGTGGCTCATGCTGATGTACTGATGAGTGTGGTTCATGCTGATGTACTGAGTGGGCTCATGCTGATGTACTGATGAGTGTGGCTCATGCTAATGTACTGATGAGTGTGGCTCATGCTGATGTGCTGATGAGTTCGGCTTATGCTTTGGTCCAGCATCATGTAGAGACCTTTGGTCAGCATCACAGACCTTTGGTCAGCATCACAGACCTTTGGTCAACATCACAGGCCTTTGGTCAGCATCATGTAGAGACTTTTGGTCAGCATTACAGCTGTACAGACCTTTGGTCAACATCACAGAACTTTGGTCGACGTCACAGCTGCACAGATCAGCAGGTGAACTGGGCAACAACAATCAGCCAGTTGCTAAAGAGTGTAACAGCACACGGCGCATGGCGTTGTACCACGCCATAAATATTAACTTTCATTGATAAGAGAGATAGATGACAAGAAACAGAATTCTTCATAAACACAACCACTGATTAAGTTGTGTTCGGTGCATACACGGTAAATGTAGTCGTGAATCCGTCAGCAAGAGTTCAGAATGGAGATCACTTCTATTTATGGGCTGTGTTCATGTTCTCCCGTGCAACGTTCTGTTATCACTCCATGCCCCACATCCGGTGTGTGAGACAGGGCACATGCCAAAATCATCCCCTAAGCATTAAATCCAGACCACACTCGCCCGTGTTCCCAAATCATCCCCTGAGCAGTAAATCCAGACCACACTCGCCCTGTGTTCCAAATCATTCTTCTCCTTTAAGACTCTCCAGGTCCCAAGCAATAAACACAGGTCCATCAAAGCACATGGAACCTTTCTTCGGAGGAGGGTGGGTGGACCTGAGCCAGCACTGTTTCCCACTCCGTTCCCAAACTGTGGAGTAGTGGAGGCATATCTCAGCTGCCACCTCCCTGTCACATAGCGCAGTGCGTTTGGACACAGGTTCAACTTACTCAATGCAGTGGTTCTGACCCACGCCCCAAATAAATTCCTCACCTGGGAAAAGTTTTGGTATGGAGTGGGGAGGGAAGGGGGGGGGGGTATGGGGGAGGGAGGGGGTATGGGGGAGAGGAAGTTCTGGCTCAGATCCAGAATCGCTTCCCTCTTAAAGCAGCGCTCTATGCTTTGACTGAAGTTTTGCCGCTTGGGACACTGAACAACATCCAAGGTAGGGAGTAGAGAACAGCATTTTACAATTCTAACTCACTTGTTCAACCACCGAGTTTTTGGGCGAAAGTGGCCTAAAAGCCGCCTTTTCCTGTGGCAGAAGAGAGGAGAGAGAGAGAGAGTAGAGAGAGAGAATCACCAGCACCCCTGACAAAGCCCGTTAAGGTCAAGTTGCCCTCAGAACAGACAGACAGACAGACAGACAGAGAAGAGAGAGACAGAGAGAGAGACAGACAGACAGACAGAGAGGCGCCCATGCACACACTCACACACACTAAGACACACACACACTAACACACACACACAGGCACACTAACACACACACAGACAACCACACACTCTTTCTCTTCTCTCTCTCTCAGTTAAATGTCATAAAATCCGCACACTTCTTCTGACTAATTTCCACCTACAAAACTTTGTACACAGACAGGCAGACACGGGGCTGAAACCTGATCCTTAATTTACGGCTTGCGGTCTTCGTTCCACAGCGCACGGCTGGCTTACAGCCTGCGACCAAAAAATCAATAAAGCACACCTGGCGGGCAGGCACGGGGCGCACTGCGTTAGCAAATGTTTTGGAATATTCTCGAGTGTGTTGTTCGGACAAGAAGGTTGTGTTTTGACTGCGCTCTGATGTGACCACTGTGTTTAATTGTGTTTATTTTAAAATGGCTAAAACGTTACTGAAGAACAGGTTTGTGCATTCGAGACCATAAGTTTTACTTTAACGCATGTTAGAGTATTTGTTGAAAGAATTAGGCGAAGCATGTTGTGAAACCGGAGAGATTGTTTTTCTAGAAAACGAAAAAAGTGAACTAACTGCTTTGGAAATGAACGACTATCTTAAAAGGTTTGTTGGTTTAAGGAAATGAAACAAGATGTAGCCAGTTTTAATACGTGTTTGGCTATCGATGAGATGGTTCCTTATCTAAAAAATGGCGCTGCATTGTTGAAAGTTGGCCGAAGCAAAACAAACCATCACGCGTTGATTGTTGGGAGCTGGCTTGAGACAGCTAAAGCCATGTTTAAAAACATGGCGTTCATTTCTTAAGGCGGAGGTAAACACGGCTGATTCGTATGCTAAAAAACTTATATTTGAAACATTTTTGCTGTTCCTCCCAAGTAAAAATGTTCTTAGTTTGTATCAGACTTGATTGATTGTTAACTACAGATTCAGTGTTTTATGTGGCAGGCTGATCTGTGTATTAAGATGTGTATATTTTCTAATTCTAACCAGTTCATCTGCCTTCAAGTGTGCCCTTATGCAACTGGATAACGATTTTCGAATGTTCTGGCAAACAAACTAGATAGGGCTAGGCAGACCTTAGTACATCTACCAGTATGGAGAGGATGAGTGTGTGGCCGGCACTATCTTCATATAAATGCTCCAAATATACAATGACGGATGTACTACTACTGGCGATTAGAGTCGCCATAAAAGCTGGCTACAGCAGTAATTGCTGTAACTTGCTAAAGCAAGTTGCAAGCCTGTTTGAGAAAAGAGGAGCACAGCAGCAAACTAGGCCAAGTGATTATATGTGATCACTTGACCTGCAAAGCGCGGCAGCCTGCCGCCAATGACGTCAGCACGGAGCACCTGCAAAGCTCGGCGGCAAACTAGGCCAAGTGATCATATATGATTACTTGACCTGCAAAGCGCGGCAGCACCAGCAAGCTCAGCGGCAAGCTAGGCCAAGTGGTCACATATGATCACTTGGCCTAGTTGATTGAGGTTGCGAGCAAGACACAACCTGTTTAGTCACAAAGCAAGAAGTGGTCCTAGTAGTTCTACTTTTTGTTTGTTTGTTGGTGTTTGTGTGTTTTGGCCTACCCCACGCACGCACGTCCCTCCACCCCACCCCTGGACTGTTTATTGTGTGTTGTTGTTTGTTTGTGTTTGTTGTTTGTTTTGTCCTACCCCACGCATGCACACCCCCCTAACCCACTCCACCCCACCCGCCCCACCCCTCACCCACGCATGCACACACTCAAGTTCCTTCTAAGTTTTTAACTTAAGTTACTCCAAAGTAAGTTCTTACTCAAGTTGTCTTTAAGTCAATCCTTAAAGTTATCCACAAGTTCTTACTTACAGTTACTTCTAAGTTTTTAATTAAGTCGCCCAGGTTCTTAATAAGTTCTTGATCAAGTATCTTATAGTAAGTTCTTAATAAGTTCTTGATCATAGTTCTTGATTAAGTCATCCTTAAGTTACAACCAAGGTCTTATTTAAGTTATCTTATAATTTATCAAAAATACAATCTATGTTTTTATCTTAAATAGTAAATGTCAACTATAGTACACCACACGCCTCAAAAAACGCGTCATCGTTGAGGATGATCTGTGCTTAGCGTTTTCTGCAAGATCTTAATGAAGTTCATACATCCTAGCAACCACATTGATTACAATTCTGGTCTATGGAATGTCTTTTATAGAATCCATGTCTTTATTTATTGACTTTATCATTTTTAATACGCCATGATCTATTTTTATTAAAAAATTTAAATTAAGTTCTTAAATATTATTCCATCTGAAATGGATCAAAATGATCTTTTGTTGTTGACGGTTCTGGCGTGCTGTTGTTTTCTGTATTTAGTGGTTCATTTTTTTGTTGCTTTTGTTTTGGCTGCCATTCTTTATATATTTTATAACAGTAATAACCGCCCCCCACAGCAGCAAGGGCGCCAAAAATGGCAACAGTTTTAAGTTCAATATTCCATTGAAGACTTTGGTGCTGTAGGCTTGAATCACAGGAGTTTTTTATAGCTGGCATGAATCAACTTGTCTGGCGTTGGCGGTGTTATGTTTTCATTATGAGTTTATATTCTGTAACATTAATTTTTTTGTCTGTTCCACTCTGCTAATTTCTTCCTGCTTCAACACGCCAGTATGAGGATGCTTTTCAATGGTTCTTCACTGATTCAGTGTTTTCTGCTGATTTTCTGGCTTGGTACTTTCTCCACCTGATTCAGTGTTTTCTGATTCTGCTGATTTTCTGGCTCGGTCATTTTGAAGGGAATAAAATCTATATGATTAAAAGTTATTAATCCCATGATTAATGGCGATAACAATGTTCCAAATCTATAGTATAAAATCACATCCAGAGACTCTAATGACTTTGTTAAAACTGGATCTTGCGTTAAATCATACGTAGGATCTTGTTCAGAATCAATGGGATGCAAATTACTGACTAGTTTAGTGTACAAACTAAGAACCGTTTGCCCACACTTTTCACCATTCTAGACCCCGCTGCGCTTCATACCTGTTATGATACTTTAAATGTCTTGCGGCGACATCTGTTGAATCTGTTCAATGCTGAATTCAGTTCCGAGGAACTGTTTTGTTTTCCACATGCTGCCAAAGAATACAGCTCTCCTTTTTGGGCATAATGCTTGGTCATCAACTTGGTCATTCATAAGTTCAGGAAGGTTTAGGCCACCTGTAGCTGTATAGATCATCACTGTTCATGTTTTTTAATAATTATAATATTTTATTTCAAAAATGAGCACCGAAAAAACTATTACCAACCTTGATACCATTCTGCTGTTATTGGAGGTCTAAGTGTAGGATACCAATGCTGGTAAAAGCTTGTTGAAAAAAAGCAGCAGATCTTGGCAAACTAGACTTTGAGGATCAGCAAAGCTAATTGCTATCATTGCAGCTTCGTTTGCTACGAAAGATTTTCTAGCTAAGCAAGGAATATTTCCGGACAATATAATATGTAAGAAAAAAATACATTTAAAAAATGGCTTCACTCGTAATGATGATAGGCGGCGCTGTGGTTAATGCGCTCGCTTTTAGTGGAAGTAATTACGCATTTAGTCAACTGCGAGATGAAGGCGAGAGAAAAAGACATAACAAAGCTGTGGAGCAACTAGCTGCAGCACAAGATCGCTATGAAAAGCAGAGAATTGAGCAGTTAGATTTATAATGAATACTAAAAAACAGGGCCATGCAGCTTACACATTTAAAGATGTTGATCAAGCAATAAAACAATATTATCTAGTAACAGGCAAACCAATCGAGACATTGCCCCCACCAAAAATTTAGCGATTTTTTATCATCCATCAGAAAAACAAAAGATGCAAGAAAATTGCGTTATTGCCGTTGGTATGACCGTTGTGTATTTTGTTGCGCATAATATTGGCTGAATAAAAAATGAACAAAATCTATTATTCGCCCAAAGGATATTGGAAGGGCATCACAGCAATTAAAAGCTAAGCCAAGCAGCTGGAGTCAGTGAACAAACAGCAAAAGAATGGTTATCTAAACAAGCGATTTGGCAAATTTATTTACCTGCGCCCAAACGAATACAGAGGCCACACTTTGTGAACACAACTCCAAACGACACCCATCAAATGGACCTTCTATATTTACCCTCTGATACGATTAGACGAAAAAGATTTAAGTACGCACTTACAGTCATTGACATAGCTTCAAGATACAAAGATGCGGAACCATTAACACAAAAGAGTGCTTCTGCTGTTGCTGTTGCCATACAACTAATAACCAAACGAGGCCCGCTAACTTACCCTCGCATGATTCAAGTTGATGATGGAAAGAATTTAAAGGGCAAGTGAATCAATTGTTGTTAAAACATAGAGTTACCATTAGAAGAGGCATTCCAGGAGTTCACAGATCACAGGCTTTAGTCGAAAACTTTAACAAACAGTTATCCGAAAAGACTTTTTTCCTACCAGTATCACAGAGAGCTTATTGACAATTCTCGCAACACAGAATGGGTTAGAAGACTGCCCTCAGTTTTGCGCGCAATGAATAATGAAGAATTTAAAGGGCTAAAACCAGTACAAGCAATCAAAAGAAAAACAATAGATGTTGTTGAAGGAGAGTCTTCATCCGGCAAACTATTACCATTTGGTTTGAAAGTAAGGTACCTTTATTTACTGGGGGAAGCAGAAGGGGACACTCGCATCAGGGCAACAGACCAGTTTGGAGTGTTGATCCATATGAAATAAAAAGAATTGTAAAAATGAATCCGCCCGTGTATTATTTACGAGAAAACTGACACAACAAAACAACCAGTCCTCAAGATCTTTTGCGAAAGAAGAAACTGCAGATAATCCCACCAGGCACTGTTCCGCTTTAATTAATTTACGTAAATATATTTGAGTTTAAAATGGAAGCTCAGAAGGAAGTGCAGAACGAAACAAGAATGGTAAAGGAAGAGACCTTGAAAATGATACGGGAATCATTTCATGCGTGTAATGCTATTAAGGAAACATTTTCGGGGATTAATCAATGCATGCTAAATCATCCAGATCACCTACAACTTAAACCCCAAATTGGGGAAAAGAATATCTTGAAATAATAAAAAAAATTCGAACGCGTCAAGCAAACATGAGAAAAAGATTTAAATGAATTGGATGAAGCTATGATCGATCTTATAACAAAAGTTGATGAAAAATATAAACCCCCCTGTTTATGTGGTCCTCCAGTGCCCGATTGCATATGAAAACTTGGATTAACAATACTCGTTTTGTGTTTGTTCTATCTAACGACTTCTTTGTTACAACTGTTGTGTTGATCTCATGTAGATTAGATCGCAGTTTTACGTTGTCATGATGAAAAGTCTTATTGCCAAACAATGCTTCTTTGTAGTTGTCATGTGATATGTTTGACTGCACAACGCTGCGAGATATTCCCTTTGCTTTCTTAATGATTTTCTCCTGGCTCGAAATACTGTACATTTTTGACCTTAAACCAACAAACTCCTTGATCACCTTTCCAGATAATTCATCCTTCATCTTTCCTAAAACCTTCTTGTTAGTAATTGAATGTAAAGGCGAATCTTTAGGGTAATCGGATGTGTCGTACCATCCACTCGCTCCTTTAAGCTACTTCGGTTTCCATGTCTTTATAGATGTCTTCAGTAGGGATATCTATAACAAAACTATCTGTATCTGTGTAAAGTACTCTGGACTCAGGATACGAGGGCTTAAAGTAGTCATAAAGAAATTCTAACATCAAAAGCTTTGATAATTCTAAAACAGTAAACCCAATAAAAACGGGCTTGTCCAATTTGACTTTCTTTTTTTTCATCATTATGCCAAAAAGGTGATCATGAAATCTTCTGAAGTCCTGATAATTTGGTTTTGGAAGTCAGCTTAATTGCTTCGTTCTCTTTGGTGACTAATCTGACATCTTTGCGCTTGTGCGGATTCTCCATAGTCTTTCCAAAACAACTGTTGTTCATCAACTTGAAAAAGTCTTTTTCTGAAGCATCTGCGGATTTAGTTCTGAGATCAGTGTTCTTCATGATGTATGGTTTCATGAACTGTCTTGATCAAAAGCAATTATACGATGAACTGCTGTCAACTTCAACCCATGTCTTAAATAAAATTGTAGAAGTTCTGTAATGACAGACATAATTTTTTTTGCCTCGAAGATTAGGCACAAGTTTAGGCGGCTCTGTTGGATTCATCTTTAGACTTTCTGCTGCTAATGGATAGTCATTATGCAGGTCATGGAGTTCATGAGGATATTCTAAATCAACTTCTAGAATGAAACCACGCTGCTGATCAGGCGTTAAACTGCCCAACCACTTTAATGCCTTTTGAATATTATTCGGATCGCCGCCTGTGTACATTTTAAAGTGCGTAACGGAAGTGATTGCGCCATTGCCCATCCATACAGATTGTTTGCATCTAAATACATAAGATAGTTAGACCTTTTACTCGGATCATAGTCGTCCAAGTATTTGTTGTTTGCTTTACAGTAATGATGCGACGCCATACTAATTCCTCCACGCAATCCGTTTTCAATCATCTGAATCATTGGTAAATCTGACAATAAATCAATCTGTACTCCAGTAAACTTTAAGAAAGCATCCCAACTCATCCCGGGCGCAGAAATGTAATGCGCGGGATCAGGCTATAATGTTTCATGCAGGTCTTTCTATAATTTTCAAAAATATCCGCCAACAAACATGTATTCTGCCATTAAGTAGGAGTCATGATAGTCTCCCATTGTTTTACACTCTAACTTCTGCCACGCATCTTGAGCTGCTGGTAATCAGAATCACTGATGTCCTTTCCTCTAAGACTAGAAAAGAACGCGCCTTTAGGAGGAAGTGTCTCTTCGTCAAACCTTTCCCAACTGTTCATGTACTCATAAGGGTAAACACCCTTTCTAACAAGCGTGGGGTCAAAATATTCTTCCGTTATTGGGCAGGACTTTAAGGACATAGCCAGTGACTCTAATGAACCCATCATGTGCTGCATAGAGTCATAAAAAGACATGTTATTTAAAGTGAAACACATGTACTTTTCTGATGACTGTGCGATGCATGACACCCTAAAGGCATCGTCACTGCTTTCATTATAAGGTGAGAGTCGTAACCTCGCAAGTTATGAAAGAATACAGGCAGCTTCCATGTCTTAGGATCAAACTTTAGTTGAAGATTGCATTTGTTATGCGCCGCTCCTCTGAACTTTCCGCTAATGTGATCATGGTCTCTTACTGTTGGATTCTCTGCGTTTGATGAGGACCTAAACCGCAAATCCAACAATGTGTGGCTGAGTCATAACTGTTGTTGGTCTTCAGGTGTCATTATGATTTCAGATAAGTTTAGATTATTAGAACAGTCATTACGCACTTTCTGCATGCGTTCTAAGAAGTATTTTGCAGCATTAGGCCCTCTATATAATTCTGGCTCTGAATGAACACCATCCGACACCAACGATGAAAGCAAATGAACAAATTTGATGATTACTCATTAAGACTGTTTTTCGAAGTTTTTGTGGCGCTGGCCCTCATAAGGAACAATGAGTGATTCAAAGTCTGCGTAAACAACATAATGGTGAATTTTGCATCGCTTCCAGTTCTTAAAACTAACTTTAGATTCCGGTGGGGGCGTAATTAGTTCTGTATTACAGTCAACTGGACCAATACAGTGTTTCTTATGTTCGCTCGCGGCTGAACAGATGGCATTCTTGTTAAAATAGTTTTCTACAGAATTCTTGTTGTGCCCATCTTTTGAAGTATGCTGCATTAGTTTACTCATTGTTCGTATTAATGTGTATGCGGTAGCCCCGCTGGTGAAAACATCAGTAGTAAGTCACATGATTTTTGTCTGGTTCGCCAATTGTTGGGCTGTTCTTAGACACTTTAATCGGCAGTAGATTTGTTCCTCATCCCATGTGTATACATTAACAGTTATTGGTTTGTTTTGTTCTTCAAACCGATCAATTTGGTCTACACTAAACAGGAAAGGACACCCCACTAAAGTTAAGATTCATTGATGTAAGGACGATAGTTAGACACTCTCTCTGCGTTTTTGCGGATATATGCAGCCTTGCGAGAACACACCACATAAAACATTTGTTGTCTGAATTCTTTATGTTTAGAACTGCTCTTTTCGCTACCAACTCTCGAGGCAGTGGAATGTAAGACTTGCCAACAATCGGTGCATACTTAGCCTGTTTTAATCTAATCTCTAAAACTTCGCCCTCTGACCAACCAGAGCCTCTCATTTGGCTTCTTCAGCCGCAGCGTCAAACTGTGTAAGCAGTTCGTCTGCCCAACCGGGTGTTAAGTCGTTTATGAGAAAGAATAGTCTGTTGTTTAGTTGAGACCCAGACTTCTAGATTTTCTTCATTTATTGTTATAGTAGTCGATTAAAACAGCTAACATTACTTTAACTGGCGGGTCTATTGTTAGTTTACTTGGAACTTGAGAAATAGCATGTACAACGCTTGCCCGCACGTTTTGTTGGATCAATGACTTCTAGATCAATATCATTCAGTGCTCTGATAAACGCTCTCTCTCAAGCATTCCTTCAAAAAATTCGTCTTGCCCTTCATATATCTTAGCCATGTTGAGCTTCTTTTCTAACTCAAAATATTTATTTAAATTAAAAAAAAATAATTAATCAGAATCAATATCAACGGTCTTTTTGTGCTTGGACTCATAAACTAAAGTATAAACACCCTTCGGTGTTGTTACTGTGAGCTGTTTAGACAGAGTTTAATGTCTCGTTTACTTTTTTTTAGGCATTCCTTTTTTATCTGCTCGGCGTCTGGCTGTTGAGAAAAACTTGTCCTCGCCTTTCTTTGAAGATCAAACTTTTGTCTTTTGTAGTCATCAAAATCGGCCTGTAAACGATTAAATTCTTCATCCGTGATGTTGAGTCAACAAGCGCTTTATTTATTGTCAGTTTAAACGAACTAAGTTTTAGCCGTTATTAGTTTGAACCATAGCTGTGTGCTTTTGGAGTTTAGTTTTTTTAATTTTTGCCAGCAGCGCTTACAGCTAATGAACACACGCCGAGAGCTAAAGACAAACCTCCTAGAGGTAAAGCTGCGGGTGCGCCTATGCCCGTTGCTAAAAGGCCAACACTCGTTCCTGCTGATAGGGCGCTATAGTCGATGTTCCAGTATTAACATATGTAACAGCATTAAAGGCAGCAGAATACCTTCGTTTGGTTTTGCTGTATTTTGAAAGTCTTGCTCTAGTTTTTGTTGCATTTGCGTAATGTTTGTTAATCTAAAGGTTTTTATGTTAGGGGTTTCTACTATCTCTTCTTTTGGCGGCGCTGTAGGCACATTTGGATAAACCTGAACAGACATGCTTTTTTTTAAATAAAATAATTTAGTATAGTACACTTTCTAATCTGCTCTTTTTAATATTCAGCTGCGCATCATATAATAAAAACAAATGTACATTAAGCGGTTTATCGGCTTCTTCTTCTTTATCATTTGAATGTTTATTACGTCTCTAACAGTTCTCCGCTTCCATGCAACTGATTATCCTCTGTTGACCTTAGGTCAATCCATAAACCGTATTTCGTTGTTAAATAATCATCAAGCCTAACATTGTGAAGATGTAAATCTTTAGACACAAGGTCAACTGTTGGACTTCTACACCTCCACCCCCAAACAGTTTTCTTATTTCATCAAAATGCTGATAAGGTTTAAGCCCGCTAGCGTAGATTTGGTTAGGACTACCCTCAATCGAACATTGTACTTTCGTTATTTTGGAATTAAAAAACTTTTCAACTTCCTCTTTTGAACGGTTCTTCATCTTCGCACAGCAATAAATTGCCTTAAGTGAATGTGCTTGCAACACTAAAACTAAAATTCCATATAGTGTCTGCCCTGCTTTTGGATATATGTTGAATGATGACGCACGTTTTCGTAATATATACTAATTTTCTCTGATATTGTTGCTCAATCAGCTCTGCTAAGTAAGGGTTGCTAACAACGTCAAACTCTAACGAGATGTCAGAAATGCTGTACTTTGCTTCGGTGTCTGTTGATCTGATACACGTTTGTATTCATTAAAAGTTAGTTCATATGACAATCTGTCTTTTAATGCTCCTTGAAAGTATGGCGCATGCGCTTTTAACAACTCAAAATCTAAGGGTATGGAAAAGCGATTTCTATACGCAAAATTTACAGCTGCATACTTTTTACCGTCTTTAGTATCTGCGGCGCCTATTCTATGTTTTAGTGCTTCTTCATTTTCGATTCCTTGAAACGCAAGATCAGCCCTTTCATCCCGGTTAGCCATAGATCAGAATAGGTTTAAAAAAAATGTCTGCATTATGTAAAGAAAATTTCTTGCCCCTCAAGTTTTATAGAAATTTTCTTAACGATTGCCCGCCCCAGATTCTGTACAACTGTCCTGTTTGGGTCTGTTGAAGCGAGTTCTATTTTGAAAGTAAGACGCGCAGAGCCTGGCACAATCAATTCATCTGCTCCTAGGTCTGGAAATTTGACAGTAAGAATTTGATCTGCATCAATAGTAGATGGTTTATTTGGAACAATAATATTCGTTTATTTCCCTTCACGCCATGGGGCTCTTTCTGTTTTCTATGGGGTCAAGAATCGAGCCATATGATTGTGGCATTTTTTATAAAACAAAATAAAAAGTTAATTATTTAAAAAACATGGCAGGCATTGAGGATGAAGATTATGATGTTTTAGATTCTGGAGACGACATGAGTGAAATGACTCCTTTGGTACAACATCGCTCGGGCTCTCTTTGCGGCGTGAATTAACAGAAAGTAAGGTCAGATCATTATACCAAAGTTTAGGCCAAGAACCTCCCGAATTTATAGACCCTAATGATTTTGAAGTAAAAGATGACCATTTGTTTGTGAGGAGCGACCAAGGACAACTTGTTCAGCTTACAACTAAAAAGACCCATCAAAGTTTTTAGCCGTGGGTACAATTAGAAATAGACTCCCTGCGAGCGTACAAAATCGCCTTGGCCTTGTTAGGCCAAAATTAAGGGCGGAGGCAGTTTCTAAACTTCAAAACACACTGCAAGAACTCCCGACAGATAACCAAATGCAAAACATGGAACTTAAAGAATTAAATCAATCAGCAGGTGAATTAATAATGTAATAGAAGCAGAATCCAGTTTTTCAGAAGAAACAGCGTTTAAAGACTATACACGACTCGCCGCTACCCATGCGAGAACTAACGGCCCTTGATCATGCTTTAAGAACCATCAAAGGCGAATTAACAACAATTTAGCAAAACTAGGTGTACTAGATGAGCATATAAAAAGAGAAAAAGAAAAACTCGCTGAGACTGACGACCGCATAGTAGGGCATGAGATAAAGAAAGAATAACCCAAAGACTAAAAGATCTTGAGCAAGAAAGATCAGCAAGACTAGAAGTGCTGACTACTAACCGAGACCAATACGAACTCAAGTGAATAGAATAAGAGAAACTATCCGGAAATTTTATATGAAGACACAACACTAGCAGAAAGAATACGAACACTGTTTAGAGAGCAAGGAGTCACATTAGCAAGCGTTATAACGGCCTTAGGATTTGCAATAAGTACACTGGTGATGGCTATTACGGGCGGCGGTGGTCAAAGTTCATTACCTCCGCCGCCATCGCCTCCACCTGATAAATCATGGGGTTTAAAAAACAGCTTGATCATCTTGCGAGTTTGTGTTGTGTAGACAATGTCACATGGCGCTTGTGTGTTGTGGACACAATGTCACATGGCGCTTGGTGTGTTGTGGACACAATGTCACATGGCGCTATTTTAGTTGTGTAGATAATGTCACATGTGGCGCATGTTGTGTTGTGGAGCACAATGTCACAATCGCGCTGGTGTGTTTGTTGACACAATGTCAACATGGCGCTTGGTGTGTTTGTGTAGACAATGCACATGGCGCGTGTAGATGTGGAGACAAAGTCACAAGGCGCTTGGTGTTGTTGTGATAGAGTCTTTAGAAGAGCGAATGACACTCTTCTGCAATATCTTGGTGTGTTATCTCGGTTTGCGATTATCTGAACACAATTTCACAGGCTCTGGGTTAGTTGTGGACACAATGTCACAAGGCCGCTTGGATGTGTTGTGGACAATGTCACATGGCTCTTGGAGTGTTGTGGAGACAATGTCACAAGGCTCTTGGTGGTTTGTGTAGACAATGGTCCACAAGCCGCTGGATGTGTTGAGTAGACAATGACACAGCATGGCGCTTGGTGTGTTTGTGGAGACAATGAGACATGGCGCTTGGTGTGTTGTGGAGACAATGTCACATGGTGCGCTTGTGTGTTGAGGAGACAAAGTCACAAGGCCTTGGTGTGTTTGGACACAATGTCACAAGGCGCATGGTGTTGTTGTGGAGGACAATGTCACATGGCGCTTGGTGATTGTGGAGACAATGTCACATGGCGATACTTTGGTGTGTGTGTAGACAATGTCACATGGCGCTTGGTGTGGTTGTGGTAGACAATGTCACATGGCGCTTGAGTTTTGATGACACCAAAGTCACAATGGCGCTGGTGTTGTGGACACAATGTCACAAGGCGCTTGGTGAGTTGTGGACACAATGTCAACATGGCGCTTGGTGTGTTTGAGATAGACAATGTCCACACACATGGCGCTTGGTGTGTTGTGGACACAATGACACATGCGATTGGTGTGTTGTGGAGACAATGTCACAGGTTCAGTGACTTTTGGTGTGGGGGGTTTGTGGAGACAATGTCACATGGCGCTTGGTGTGTTGTTGGACACAATGTCACATGGCGCTGGTGTAGTTGTGTAGAAAAAACCATGTCACTTGGCGCTTTGTGTGTTGTGGAGACAATGTACATGGCCATGGTTTGTTTGGACACATTGTCACAAGTCGCTTGTTGTATCTGTGTAAGACCATGTCACATTGCGCTTGTTGTAGTGTGGAGACAATGTCAAATGGCGCTTTGGTTGTGTTGGTGGACACAATGTCACATGGCGCTTGGTAGTTGTGGACACAATGTCACATGGCGCTTGGTGTGTTGACACAATGTCGCAAGGCGCTTGGATGTGTTGTGGAGACAATGTCCCATGGCGCTTGGTGTGGTTGTGGTCACAATGCCACATGGCGCATGGTGTAGTTGTGGGAGACAATTGTCACATGGCGCATGTTGAGTTTGGACAACAATGTCACAATGCGCTTGGGTGTTTATGTGGATACATGTCCACATGCGCTGTGGTGTGGTTGTGGACACAAAGTCACAATGCGCTTGGTGTGTTGTGAGACAATGTCGCATGGCGCTTGGTGTTTGTGGAGACAATGTCACATGGCCGCTTTGGGTGAAAGTGGACACAATGTCACTTGGCACTTTGGTGTGTTTTGAGGAACACAATGTCACATGTCGCTTGGAGTGTTTGAGGAGACAATGTCCACAATGGCGCTTGTGTGTTGTGAAGCACAAATCACATGGCGCTTGGTGTGTGTGGACACAATGTCGCATGGCTCTTGGTGTGTTGTGAGACAAATGTCACATGGCGCTTGGTGTGTTGTGGACACAAGTCACAAGGCGGCTTGGTGTGTTTGTGGACAAAGTCCACATGGCGCTTGGGTGTTTGGAGCACAATTCACAAGGCGCTTGGTGTGTTGTGGACACAATGTCACAAGCGCTGTAGGAGTGTTGTGTAGAGCAATGTCGCATGGCGGCTTGGAGTGGTTGTGGACACAATGTCGCAAGGCTCTTGGTGTGTTGTGTAGACAATGACACAAGGCGCGTGGAGATTGTGAGACAAATACACAAGGCGCTTGGTGTGTAGTGGAACACAATGTCACATAGGCGCTTCGGTGTGTTTGTGGGACAATTGTCCACATAGGAGCCTTGGTGGTTGGTGAGACAATGTCGCAAGCGCATTGGTGTGTTTGTGGATACAATGACACATGGCCCTTGGTGTGTTTGTGGAGAACAATGTCACTGGCGCTGGTGTGTTGTGAGACAATGTCCAAAGCTCTTGTGAGTAGTGCACAATGTCCCACAATGCTACTTGGTGGGTGTGGACACAATGTCACATGGCGCTTGGTGGTTTGTGGTACACAAATTCACAAGGCGCTTGGAGTTGGATGTGGACACAATGTCAACATGGCAGCTTGGTGTGTTGATTGGAACCATGTCACATGGCGCTTGGTGTGTTGTGGACACAATGTTACATGGCGCTTGGTTGTGTTGTGGAGACAAAGTTCACATTGGCGCTTGGTGTGTTGTGGAGACATGTCACATGGCGCTGGTGTGTTTGACACATGTCGCATGCGCTTGGTGTGTTGTGGAGAGAGGGCAATGTCACATGGCGCTGGTGTGTTGAGGAGACAATGTCCGCATGGCGCTTGGGTGTGTGAGGACACAATGTCACATGGCCTTGTGTGATTGTGGAGACAATGTCACAAGAGCGCTTGGATTATGTTGTGGATACAATGTCACAAGGCGCTTGTGTGTTGGTGACACATTACCCACAAGGCACCTGTGTGTTGTGACACAATGTTCACATGGGGTGCTTGGTGAGTTGTGACACAAAGTTCCACAAGGCTCTTGGTGTGATGTGTAAGACAATGTCACATGGCGCTTGTGTGTTGTGGAGACAATTTCACATGTGCAGTGGTGTGTTGTGGACACAATGTTACAAGGCGTCTTGGTGTGTTGTGGACACAAGTCACAGGCGCTTGGTGTGTATTGACACCATGGTCACATGGCGCTTTGTGTTTTTTGGACAACAATGTCACATGCGCTTGTTGTGTTGTGGACACAATGTCACATGGCCTTGGTGTGTTGTGGACACAATGTCACATGACGCTTGGTGCGTTATGTGGACACAATAACAGGGTGTTTAGGTCGTGGGGTGTAGACATTGTCGCGAGGAATTTGGTTTGGGGTGAAAATAAGACATTGGGAGTTCGGGCTTGGTGTATGAAAGGAATTTCACGAGTTATTAGCGGTCGTGGTGTGTAAGTCAATGTCACTAGGTGTTCGGTCCGTGTGTGTAAAAAATTTCACGATTTGTTCGGCGTGGTGTGAAACAAAGTCCACAGGAGTTCGGATTGTGTGTAAACAATACCCTAGTATGTTTTCGTGTGTGTAAACAATGTCCCGGACGGGGGTTAAAGGTGGCGTGGTGTGTAACAAGTCTACAAGTTTTCGCGTGTGGTTTAAACGATGTCAAAGTGTGTTTTGGCGTGTTAATGTAAAGAATGTCCCATGAGGTATTCGCGGGTGTGTTAACAATGACATGAAATGTTTTGTCGTCTGTTAAACAAAAGTACGAAGTGTTTGGTGTGGTGTGTAAAGAAATGTCAAGAGTTGTTCGGCGGGTGTGTATACAATGACACAAGGTGTTAGTTGGCGTGTGTGTAAAAAACATCACGGGGGATGTGGTGACTTTGTGTGGAACACATGTCAACAGGGTGATGGGCGTGGTGTGTAAACAATATCACAAGTAGTTTGGAGTGATGTAGACAAACAATGTCACCGGGGGGTTTTAGGTTTGGCGTGTAACACAATGTCACTGGAGGTGTTTGCTTGTGTGTAAACAAGCTATGGGGTGTATGCCGTGAATGTAAACAATGACACAGGGTGTATCGGCGTGGTGAGTAAACAATGTCACGGGATGTTTGTCTTGGGTGTAAACAATGTCACGGGATGTTTTGTCTTGGTGTGTAAACAATGTCACGGGATGGATTGTCTTGTTGTGTAAACAATGTCATGGGGTGTTCGGCGTGGTGAGTAAACCATGTCACGGGGTGGTAAGATCTTGAGTGTGAAAAATTTGTTAGTGG
Source organism: Conus ventricosus (assembly GCA_018398815.1). Classification (NCBI taxonomy): domain Eukaryota; kingdom Metazoa; phylum Mollusca; class Gastropoda; order Neogastropoda; family Conidae; genus Conus; species Conus ventricosus. Next base: position 12,690,541 of record CM031625.1, on the reverse strand, counting down.
TGTTCGGCGTGGATTGGTAAACAATGCTCAACTGGGGTGTTATGACTTGAGTGTAAACAATGTCACAAGGGTGTTCGTCGTAGTGAGTAAACAATGTCACGGGTGATGTCGAGGTGAGTAACAATGTCACGGGGTGTTTATTGTCTAGGGTGAGTAAACAATGTCACGGGGTGTTATGTCGTGGTGAGTAAACAATGTCACGGGTGTTAGACTGTGTGGAAACAATAACACGCTGTGTTCGGCGTGGTGAGTAAACAATAGTTCATGGGGTGTTGTGGAGCGTTAATTGTGGACAATGACACGGGACCTTGGGTGTTGTGTTGAGAATGTCACGAGTAAATGGCGTGGAGAGTAAATAATGACCAAGGGGTGTTTTGACGTGTAAATGAGAAACTTCACGAGGAGTCCTGGCATGTGTGTAGACAATGTCACGAAGTAGCTTGGTGGGGGTGCGGACAATGTCACGAAGTGTTTGGCGCGGGGTGCGGACAATGTCACGAATTTATCGCGTAGGGGTGCGGATATTGTCACGAATGTGTTTGCTAGGGTGCGGACAAAAGTCACTGATGGCGTTTGGCATGGGTGCCGAGCAAAGACACGATTGTGTTTTTGGGCGTGGGTTTTGGACAATGTCAAGAAGTGTTTGGGTGGGGTGCAGACAAGATCACGATTCGATTTGGCGTGTGTCGCGACAATGTCACTATGTGGATTTGGTCGTGGTTGCGGTACTATTGTCCACGAGTGATTTGCGGGGTGTGTGGAGAATATCTCGAAGTGCTTGTGCGAGGGATACTGACAATGTCCCACGAGCGTTTTACGTGGGTGCGGTCAGTGTCCACGAAACGTTTGGCGCGGGTCGTGACAATGTCAGGAAGTTGTTTGGCGAGGGGGATGTGGAGAATGTCCACGAGATGTTGGGCGAGGGGTGAGGAGAATGTCAGGGGGGGGGGCGAGATGTTGGGCGAGGTGTGGAGAAAATGTCCACGAGAAGAAGGCGAGGGGTGTGGAGAATGACACGAGATGAAGGGCGAGGTGGTGTGGGTACAGGCAGGCAGGTGACAGACCAGCAAATGGCCCCCCTGCAGTGAAGGCCGCCTGTATGTGGTCTGACTGACCACACAGTTGTTCAGCTGCTGGGCAGGGCAGTGCCCAGAGCAGAGTGACAGTTCATGACAATAGGATTTCCCACAGACTGAAACTACACACAGGCACACTCACGCACGCACGCACGCACGCACGCACGCAGCGCACGCTACCCACGCACAGCCCGCACGACAACGCACGCAGCACTCAGCCGCATGCCGCACGCACGCACGCACGCACACACACACGACACACAGCCACACACCCCACACCACAACACAAACACACACACACACACACGGGTATAATTCTGGAATTGTCATACTCCTCCACGTTCACTTGCAATACTTGCAATGTCAGTCCTACAGAAAGATTATTTTCTAAAAGCTAATAGATTGAACTATGAGTGAACCGTGTCTTGAACACGTTAATTCCCGCTGCCGAATCAATGTCAGTTTACCGCAGATCACACATAAGAAAGTACGCTTGCAAAATAACGCCTGTGTCTGACATACTGTTCCAATTTAAGGGGTGCGGCACACACAGTGCCACAATTACTTCAATGTAAGCTGCCAAGCTCGCAGTGGCCTGAATTACTTCAATGTACGCAGCAAGCACTGTGTCTGACTAACTTCAAATGTAATGCGTTGCGGCACACACAGTGCCTCATTTACTTCAATGTTATGCTGCAATCTGCACCGCGCTGTGCCTTTACTTAACTTCAATGTATGCTGCAAGACGCAGCAGTTGCCTAACTTCAATGTATGCTGCAACGCACTGTGCCTAACTCAAAGTATTCAGCATGCACTGTGCCTAATTCAAAGAATGCAGCAGCACTGTGCCTGACTTACTATCAATGTATGCTGCACGGCACTGTGGCTCAAACTTCAATGGTAAGCTGCAGCGCACTGTGCCTAACTTCAATGTATGCTGCATGCACAGATGCCTGACTTAACTTCAAGAGTATTCTGCACGCACTGTGCCTAACTTCAAAGTTAATGCTGCACTCACTGTGCCAAACTTCCAATGTATGCTGCATGCACTGTGCCTGACATTCGTCAGTGTACGCTGCACCACTGAGCCCTGACCACCAAGGTGGTTCAGTGTCATGCCATTCAATTCACCAGTAAGTCGGTTTCCCAGACGTGGGTTAGAGAATGTCTTTATGCGGGTTCACGACCACCCAAGTGATACTGCCCGAAAACCCCCGATTTTCACATACAAATCACTTCCTACTACACATGTCAGATTGACCAAAATTAAACACCGTGTAAGTAAACAAAAAAATTAACAGAATGTCAAAAAAACCGAATAAATAGTGAACGAAATTAGCAATTGAAACGGGGGTTTCCGTTGTCAGAATAACATGCTGGCGATCGTGAAACGCTCATGAAAGACATTCTCAGGACCACTTTTGCTAAAAAATTGAAACTTAAAAATAGACTCAGGTGATGATGACTTTACTCCAGACATAGGCACAGCAGCTGTATGTTAAAGTTACACCAGGAGCAAAATGATAAATTGGCAATAAGCCCGACAACGAACTGCAGTTAGATGATTACCGTTAGAGAACCTGTGCAAATCGAAAAATGCAATTACTGCCCGACAACGAACTGATGCAGTGCGACACATATTATTCATCGGCGATGCACTTAACCAATGGCAGGAAGGTATGACATCATTTCTACGTGGGCTTGAAAGCAACCAAGGTAGGGCTACCGTCAGTTCACATTTAGAGGCGTGCCGAGCGGATGTATGCTGGTGTGCTACCCATTTCTTCACAAAATCAGAGAGAGAACTTGTGTTTGTTAAAAACATGGCAGTCAGGGAAGTGAGTTTTAATTGCCTTCTGCCAGTGCTGGAAGTGACCTACTATTACTGAAGAATGTGTGAACTGTTGTTATCTTCGCAAGAAAACTGTCCGATCAACAGACCAATTTTGTGGAAAAATACATTGTTTATCATGGGGCCCAAAGACAAACTTTTTGAAAAAGAAATTGAGTGGGGGCTTGTTCTCCCCCCTTAAAGCCAAAAGGAAGCATTTTGTTTTTGTTCCCTCAGCAAAAAACGGAACTATCAGTTGAAGATTTTTGACAAAAAAATTGAAACAAAGCTTTGTGAGCTGCCTTCAAAGCCATTTGATAAAACCAAAACCTTTGAAAGTAATTTAAGAAAGACCCCCTTCTTACACCCGTGCTGTTACTTAGTGAAAGATAGTGAAAAGAAATTCTTTCCCAAGCTCTTTTTTAGGGCAAATGGCTTCAGAAAGCAAAGACAATTTTGAAACGGTCAAAAACAAAAAACTGGGAGTCTTATCTGAAAGAAGATTTTCTGGTTGAGTCAACTTTGCGTAAGAAGACTAATTGAATGTCATTTTGTTTCTATTTTTATCCAAAATTTCACAAACTCACGATTTCTTTTAATGAGCATACAGCAAACGAAAACTCATTCTGAAATACACCCCAATCCAACCCCAACTTAAAGCATTCTGGCATGATACACATGACGTGCTTGAACCTGCGGCAGGAGTAATTGATCCACTTCCACAGCGGTAGGGGCGGCCGCCAGAAAGCACCCAACAAAACTGGGGCCCAAACAGCAGTTCTGCCGATTGACCTACAAAGCCCGCCTCTACCCCGCCTGCTGAGCTGCGCCAAACAACCCCCCCTCACCTCTAAAAGGCTGTCTATTGAGACGGCCGCCGAAAAGGGCCTTTGAAAGAGATCCTGTGATTATTTATTTAGAAACTCTGATAAGTGCTTTGGCGGCTGTCTCAATTTACGTCGAAACAAGTGCAACCCACAAAAAGCCCCGCCACACTCCCCTGCAAGCACATCCCCCCTATTGTGTGTGTGTGGGGGTGTGTGTGTGTGGGGGTGAATGAGAGGGGAGGGAGAGAGGGGGAGACAGACAGACAGACAAAGAAGTAAACAGGGCAGACAGACAGAGATGTGGGAGTAATTTAGGGAGGAGATGTTGGAGTGAATGAGGGAGAGGAAATGATTAATTAATTTTTAAATTTATAATTTTATTTTGTTTTAAAATGAAGCCCGAAGAAGTTAGAAAAACTTACTAATAACTTTAAAACGTTAAATTGGAAGGGCAAAGAGAAAGGTTAAAGGAGCAGTTTGAAACAACAATTACTGATCTTTTTATTCACATAAATTATACAAACAAGCGTAAGAAGGCCATCAGTGAAATACAAGATTTTTGGCCCCCACAACTATAAAATGTTTGCCATATAGTTGAATTAATGGGTTCTCAAGATGTTTTAAACTGATGTTTCTACTTTCCTTCAGGGTAAAAGCTTTTTTAAAAAAAAGGGAAATTTTTAAAAAAATTTTAAAAAAAAAAAATTTTTTTTTTATTTTTTTATATTAAAAATGGGCTTTT
>CM031625.1:12678430-12685965 GCA_018398815.1 Conus ventricosus | reverse complement strand
CCTCGCCCAACGTCTCGTGACATTCTCCACACCCCTCGCCCAACGCCTCGTGACATTCTCCACACCCCTCGCCCAACGTCTCGTGACATTCTCCACACCCCTCGCCCAACGTCTCGTGACATTCTCCAAACCCCTCGCCCAAGATCTCGTGACATTCTCCACACCCCTCGCCCAACGTCTCGTGACATTCTCCACACCCCTCGCCCAACGTCTCGTGACATTCTCCACACCCCTCGCCCAACGTCTCGTGACATTCTCCACACCCCTCGCCCAACGTCTCGTGACATTCTCCACACCCTCGCCCAACATCTCGTGACATTCCACACCCCTCGCCCAACGTCTCGTGACATTCTCCACACCCCTCGCCCAAGATCTCGTGACATTCTCCACACCCCGCGCCCAACGTCTCGTGACATTCTCCCTCGCCCCTCGTCCAACGTCTCGTGACATTCTCCACACCCCTCGCCCAACATCTCGTGACATTCTCCACACCCCTCGCCCAACGTCTCGTGACATTCTCCACACCCCTCGCCCACCATCTCGTGACATTCTCCACACCCCCTCGCCCAACTCTCGTGACATTCTCCACACCCCTCGCCCAACATCTCGTGACATTCTCCACACCCCTCGCCCAACATCTGTGACATTCTCCACACCCCTCGCCCAACATCTCGTGACATTCTCCACACCCCTCGCCCAACGTCTCGTGACATTCTCCACACCCCTCGCCCAACATCTCGTGACATTCTCCACACTCCTCGCCCAACATCTCGTCACATTCTCCACACCCCGCGCCCAACGTCTCGTGACATTCTCCACACCCCTCGCCCAACATCTCGTGACATTCTCCACACCCCTCGCCCAACGTCCTCGTGACATTCTCCACACCCCTCGCCCAACATCTCGTGACATTCTCCACACCCCGCGCCCAACGTCTCGTGACATTCTCCTCGCCCCTCGTCCAACTGCTCGTGTCATTCTACACACCTCCGCCCAACATCTCGTGACATTCTCCACACCCCTCGCCAACATCTCGTGACATTCTCCACACCCCTCGCCCAACGTCTCGTGACATTCTCCACTCCACCCCATCGCCCACCATCTCGTGACATCTCCACCCCCCTCGCCCAACATCTCGTGACATTCTCCACACCCCTCGCCCAACATCTCGTGACATTCTCCACACCCCTCGCCCAACATCTGTGACATTCTCCACACCCCTCGCCCAACATCTCGTGACATTCTCCACACCCCTCGCCCAACGTCTCGTGACATTCTCCACACCCCTCGCCCAACATCTCGTGACATTCTCCACACTCCTCGCCCAACATCTCGTCACATTCTCCACACCCCGCGCCCAACGTCTCGTGACATTCTCCACACCCCTCGCCCAACATCTCGTGACATTCTCCACACCCCTCGCCCAACCGCTCGTGACATTCTCCACACCCCTCGCCCAACATCTCGTGACATTCTCCACACCCCTCGCCCAACGTCTCGTGACATTCTCCACACCCCTCGCCCAAATCTCGTGACATTCTCCACACCCCTCGCCCAACGTCTCGTGACATTCTCCACACCCCCCTCGCCCAACGTCCTCGTGACATTCTCCACACCCCTCGCCCAACGTCTCGTGACATTCTCCACACCCCTCGCCCAACGTCTCGTGACATTCTCCACACCCCTCGCCCCAACATCTCGTGACATTCTCCACACCCCTCGCCCAACATCTCGTGACATTCTCCACACCCCTCGCCCAACGTCTCGTGACATTTCCACCACCCCCTCGCCCAACATCTCGTGACATTCTCCACACTCCTCGCCCAACATCTCGTCACATTCTCCACACCCCGCGCCCAACGTCTCGTGACATTCTCCACACCCCTCGCCCAACATCTCGTGACATTCTCCACACCCCTCGCCCAACGTCTCGTGACATTCTCCACACCCCTCGCCCAACATCTCGTGACATTCTCCACACCCCTCGCCCAACGTCTCGTGACATTCTCCACACCCCTCGCCCAAGATCTCGTGACATTCTCCACACCCCTCGCCCAACGTCTCGTGACATTCTCCACACCCCTCGCCCAACGTCTCGTGACATTCTCCACACCCCTCGCCCAACATCTCGTGACATTCTCCACACCCCTCGCCCAACGTCTCGTGACATTCTCCACACCCCTCGCCCAACATCTCGTGACATTCTCCACACCCCTCGCCCAACATCTCGTGACATTCTCCACACCCCTCGCCCAACGTCTCGTGACATTCTCCACACCCCGCGCCAAACACTTCCTGACATTGTCCGCACCCCACGCCAAACATTTTGTGACATTGTCAGTATCCCTCGCCAAACACTTCGTGACATTCTCCACAACCCTCGCCAAACACTTCCTGACACTGTCCGCACCCCACGTCAAACGCTTCGTGACATTGTCAGTATCCCTCGCCAAACACTTCGTGACATTCTCCACAACCCGCGCCAAACACATCGTGACATTGTCCGCACCCCACGCCAAACACATCGTGACATTGTCCGCACCCCACGCCAAACGCATCGTGACATTGTCCGCACCCCACGCCAAACGCATCGTGACATTGTCCGCACCCCACGTCAAACACTGCCTGACATTGTCTGCACCCCACGCCAAACACTCCATGACATTGTCCGCACCCCACGCCAAACGCATCGTGACATTGTCCGCACCCCACGCCAAACGCATCGTGACATTGTCCGCACCCCACGCCAAACGCATCGTGACATTGTCCGCACCCCACGTCAAACACTTCCTGACATTGTCTGCACCCCCACGCCAAACACCTCATGACATTGTCCGCACCCCACGCCAAACACTTCGTGACAATATCCGCACCCCACGCCAAACACTTCGTGACAATATCCGCACCCCACGCCGAACACTTCGTGACAATATCCACAACCCACGCCAAACACTTCGTGACATTATCCGCATGCCACGCCGAACAATTCGTGACATTGTCCGCACCCCGCGCCAAACACTTTGTGACATTGTCCGCACCCCACACCAAACACTTCGTGACATTGTCTACACACCACGCCAGACACCTCGTGAAGTTGTCAATTTCCCACGTCAAACACCCCTTAACATTATATACACACCACGCCAATTACCTCGTGACATTCTCCACACCACACCCCATAGGTCCCGTGACATTGTCCACACATCACGCCAAACACCCCGTGACATTGTTTACTCACCACGCCGAACACCCCATGACATTGTTTACACACCAAGACAAACACCCCGTGACATTGTTTACTCACCACGACAAACACCCCGTGACATTGTTTACTCACCACGCCGAACACCCCGTGACATTTTTACACACCAAGACAAACACCCCGTGACATTGTTTACTCACCACGACAAACACACCGTGACATTGTTTACTCACCACGCCGAACACCCCATGACATTGTTTACACACCAAGACAAACATCCCGTGACATTGTTTACTCACCACGCCGAACACCCCGTGACATTGTTTACACACCAAGACAAACATCCCGTGACATTGTTTACACACCAAGACAAACATCCCGTGACATTGTTTACTCACCACGCCGAACACCCTGTGACATTGTTTACATAACACGTCAAACACCCCATAACATTGTTTACACACCAAGACAAACATCCCGTGACATTGTTTACACGCCAAACCAAACACCCCGTGTCATTGTTTACACATCACGCCAAACACCTTGTGATATTGTTTACACACCACGCCAATCACCCTGTGACATTGTTTACACACCACGTCAAACACCCCTTGATGTTTTATACACACCACGCCAAACACCTAGTGACATGTTTACACACCACGCCGAACAACTCTTGACATTCTTTACACACCCACACCAAACGCTTCGTGACATTGTTTACACACGACGACAAACATATCATGACATTGTTAACACACCCCGCAGAATACCTCATGACATTCTTTACATACCACGCCAAACACACTGTGACATCGTTTACACACCACGCGAAACATCTTGTGACATTGTTTACACACCACGCCCAAAACCCCGTGACATTGGTTACACACCACGCCAAACATCTCGTGGCATTGTTTACACACCACACCGAACACCTCGTGACATTGTTTACACACCACGCCGAACACCTCGTGACATTTTTTACACACCACGCCGAACACCTCGTGACATTGCTTACACACCACGCCGAACATCTCGTGACATTGCTTACACACCACGCCGAACACCCCATGACACTATTTACACCCCAACCAAAATTCCTCGCGACAATGTCTACACCCCACGCCTAACACCCCTTGACATTGTGTCCACAACACACCAAGCGCCATGTGACATTGTGTCCACAACACACCAAGCGCCATGTGACATTGTCTCCACAAACACACCAAGCGCCATGTGACATTGTGTCCACAACACACCAAGCGCCATGTGACATTGTCTACACAGCACACCAAGCGCCATGTGACATTGTGTCCACAACACACCAAGCGCCATGTGACATTGTCTACACAACACACCAAGCGCCATGTGACATTGTGTCCACAGCACACCAAGCGCCATGTGACATTGTCTACACAACACACCAAGCGCCATGTGACATTGTCTACACAACACACCAAGCGCCATGTGACATTGTCTACACAACACACCAAGCGCCTTGTGACATTGTCTACACAACACACCAAGCGCCATGCGACATTGTGTCCACAACACACCAAGCGCCATGTGACATTGTCTACACAACACACCAAGCGCCATGTGACATTGTCTACACAACACACCAAGCGCCTTGTGACATTGTCTCCACAGCACACCAAGCGCCATGTGACATTGTCTCCACAACACACCAAGCGCCATGTGACATTGTCCCCACAACACACCAAGCGCCATGTGACATTGTCCCCACAACACACCAAGCGCCATGTGACATTGTCTACACAACACACCAAGCGCCATGTGACATTGTCCCCACAACACACCAAGCGCCATGTGACATTGTCTACACAACACACCAAGCGCCATGTGACATTGTCCCCACAACACACCAAGTGCCATGTGACATTGTCTCCACAACACACCAAGCGCCATGTGACATTGCCTACACAACACCCCAAGCGCCTTGTGACATTGTCTCCACAACACACCAAGCGCCATGTGACATTGTCTCCACAACACACCAAACGCCATGTGACATTGTCTCCACAACACACCAAGCGCCATGTGACATTGTCTACACAACACACCAAGCGCCTTGTGACATTGTCTACACAACACACCAAGCGCCTTGTGACATTGTCTACACAACACACCAAGCGCCATGTGACATTGTCTACACAACACCCCAAGCGCCTTGTGACATTGTCAACACAACACACCAAGCGCCATGTGACATTGTGTCCACAACACACCAAGCGCCATGTGACATTGTCTACACAACACACCAAACGCCTTGTGACATTGTCTACACAGCACACCAAGCGCCTTGTGACATTGTCTACACAGCACACCAAGCGCCTTGTGACATTGTCTACACAGCACACCAAGCGCCTTGTGACATTGTCTACACAGCACACCAAGCGCCTTGTGACATTGTCTACACAGCACACCAAGCGCCTTGTGACATTGTCTACACAGCACACCAAGCGCCTTGTGACATTGTCTACACAGCACACCAAGCGCCTTGTGACATTGTGTCCACAACACACCAAGCGCCTTGTGACGTTGCATGTCAAGCACTACGTGAGATAACAATCCCACGCCAAGCACTATGTGAGATTGTTTACATCCCACGCCAAGCACTATGTGAGATTGTTTACATCCCACGCCAAGCACCATGTGAGTTTGTTCACATCCCACGCCAAGCACCATGTCAGTTTGTTCACATCCCACGCCAAGCACCATGTGAGATTGTTCACATCCCACGCCAAGCACCATGTGAGATTGTTCACATCCCACGCCAAGCACCATGTGAGATTGTTCACATCCCACGCCAAGCACCATGTGAGTTTGTTCACATCCCACGCCAAGCACCATGTGAGTTTGTTCACCTCCCGTGGCAGACACTTTGTGACATGGTTCCTGTTCACACTAACTTGGGTCTCTGTACTGACTCCCGAAACAAGACGTGGGGTTTCCCAACAACAGCAGGTGCAGAAACAATATCTCAAGCTGGTCAGGGCAATCAACTGGTCGGTGGCCAGTGGCTGTGCAGTCGCTGTTGTCATGTCCAGACTGTTGACTATTCGCCTGTTGCAGGCGGTGGAGCTCCTCACCACCATGGTCGGCCTCACACAGGCATTGCACGTGCTGCACCTGCTGTCTCCGGGGCTGGACGTGCACGATCGCTGATGTCTGGTTGGACAGTTTCGCTGTCGTCCTTTGCTCGCAATATTCTCCTCGTGGTGCTCGTACCACTGTTCCACGTCCGCAGACGATCAAGTCTTGCCAGCAAGGGAAGAAGAAGTGGTCAGGCCAGGCCACTGTCGCAGCCCCAACTGTCCCGTGCCCAACGGTTCAAGCAGCTTTCCCCGCTGTCCGCTAGCAGCTGGCTAACCATGTGTCCAGTAGGAGCCCAACGGAAAAGAACGGTGTTGCGGTTTATCTCTCAGTCCTTGAAATACGGCTGTGACTTTACAGTGGACTCCGCTTTGACTGCCTACACCCTATGTCATACACTGATTTCACTGGCTGTTCTCTTCATCTTTGTGTTACATTTGCTAAAGCTATGGGTCCCTTTCCCTTTTCCACACAGATGGGTCCGTTTGCAGAGGTACGAAGTGAACAGCATGGAAAATACACACCCTTCCAGGTGGAGAACGGTGTCACTGTGTGCCCTCTCTGTGTTACTGGTCACTTGTGGTGTCGGGAAGAGCCAGCCAGGAGGCGATGTTTTGTGGACTTCAGCTGTGCAGGGAATTCTCTGGAGTGGCGTCATCAGCAGCTACAGACTTCTTCGTACTGCTCTGGCTTGTCTACTGACACGGGTTTGCGCCAGGCTGTTTTTCCGCGTGCGAAAACGTTTTGTTCTTCTCAGGAGGAAACGACTAGCGCTGCGTTCCGCAGTTACTTTCCATGTATTTCTCTCTCATCGTCGACTCTTCACTTTGGGGATAACTTTACTGTCAGTGTCGTTGCGACTGTCTCCCAGTCTTTCCTGTTCTGTGTCATTGTCCCTGTGTCTGTCTATGACCAATATCATTACACTGTCATTCTCATGGTCATCCCCTTGCTGCATTCATGGTGCACGTGCTTGTCGTCATTAGGGTCTGCATACATGGACGCGCCTCGAATACATATATAGAAACCCTCTCTCTCTCGGCTTCCAGACCCCTTCCCCCCTCCACTACACACAGACATAGTGTTCTATTGTTGAAAACCAAGTTCCATGTTCAGTTCTAACCACACAATAGAAGAACTTGAGGACGGGGTCAGTTCACTTCTTTCTTGAAAATGGCCAACCACACGCACAGACATGCACCAGTGGTCATTT
>CM031625.1:12655930-12673430 GCA_018398815.1 Conus ventricosus | reverse complement strand
TACAGAAACATATTTAGAAAATACATTTTTATAATAATCAAATAAATAAATAAAGGAAACATTTAAAATAATTAAATAATAAATAAATAAATAAAAAATAAATATATTTAAAAAAAATAAAATAAAATAAAATAAAAAATAATTTTAAAAAATAATAAAAATAATAAATATATAAATAAATAAATAAAATAAAATAAAAAAATAAAATTAAATTAAATTAAAATTAAAAAATAAAAAAAAAAAAAAATAAAAATAAAAAATAATGATAATAATGCATAAATCAGATAGCTATAAGTTATGTGTGAGGTGAATAATGGGAGATAAGGTGTATGTGTGTGTGTTGTGGGAGGATATTGTGGGCTGAGATTGAAGTGGTGGGTTGGTACATGTTACTTTAAGGTGTTGATGCTATGAGGGTGGAGGGAAGAAGGGGATGGGTTTACGTACTAATGGGGGAGGGGGAGGGGCAACATATTCACACCTATACACAAAATCTCTCTCTCTCTCTCTCTCTCTATTCCCCCCCCCCCCCACCCCCTCCCTTCACGACCAACGATAAAGGAGATAGCATTCTATTCATTATGTGTGTGTGTGTGTGTGTGAGTGAGTGTGAGTGTGTGTGTGTGTGTGTGTGTGTGTGTGTGTGTGTGTGTGTGTGTGTGTGTGTGGGGTGTGTGTGTGTGTTCCATGTGTAATATCAGCCTTATTCATTGGTTGCCCCCACCTCCACCCCAACAACCGCCATACCCACCAACATCCCTACCACACATCATTTCTAGGGTAGGAGGGGGTGGGGGGGGTAAGTCGATTGATGTAGCAAATGGGAGAGACTCAGAGAGTGTAGGAAAAGGGAAGAGGATGATAGCTGCAACTATGTCTGAGGTAAACAGAGGTAGGGTGTGCGTAGGTGGAGGATATTTCAGGTTGGAGCTGCAGAGATGGAATGGCAAAATACTACTTTTGGACGTTGATGCCATGAGGGTGGACGGTGCCCAGTTTGGCAATGAGATGAGATTCCTGCATAACGCGTTCCAAGTTGGGCACTCTTAGATTGCCAAAGTGCCAAGACTTTGACATGGTTGATGTTGTGTTGGGCATGGTTGAAGTGTAGAGCGACTGGTTTGGGCCGATGGTGGCGGATGTCGGCCAGGTGTTCAGAGATGCGTGTCTCAAGTGTGCGAGATGTCTATTTAGACGAAACCTATGATCACTTTCAAACGTGACAAAAACCTCAAAGACCTACTGGTGCGTTCTAAGCTGAACAAAATCTTCACACCTAAGCCACCAGGTACTTCCCCTGCTCTAAACCCAACTGCAAAATCTGCTCTCTCACCTAACCAGAACACCATCCTACATGGCCCCACAGGCTCTTTCACTATTAAACGCACTTTCTCCTGCCAGAGCCACAAACATTGTGTATGCCATCCACTGTCAGCTGTGCGATAAGATCTATGTAGGTGAGACATCTCGCACACTTGAGACACGCATCTCTGAAACCTGGCCGACATCCGCCACATCGGCCCAAACCAGTCGCTCTACACTTCAACCATGCCCAACACAACATCAACCATGTCAAAGTCTTGGCACTTGGCAATCTAAGAGTGACAACTTGGAACGCGTTATGCAGGAATCTCATCTCATTGCCAAACTGGGCACCGTCCACCCTCATGGCATCAACGTCCAAAAGTAGTATGTGCCATTCCATCTCTGCAGCTCCAACCTGAAATATCCTCCACCTACGCCACCCTACCTCTGTTTACCTCAGACATAGGTTGCAGCTATCATCCTCTTCCTTTTCCTACCTCTCTGAGTCTCTCCATTTGCTACATCAATCGACTTACCCCCCCCCCCCCACCCCCTCCTACCCTAGAAAATGATTTTGTGTAGGGATGTTGGTGGGTATGGCGGTTGTTGGGGGTGGAGGTGGGGGCAACCAATGAATAAGGCTGATATTACACATGGAACACACACACACACACACACACACACACACACACACACACACACACACACACACACACTCAACTCACTCACACACATACACACACACATAATGAATAGAATGCTATTCTCCTTTATCGTTGGTCGTGAAGGGAGAGGGGTGGGGGGGGGGGAATAGAGAGAGAGAGAGAGAGAGAGAGAGAGAGAGAGATTTTGTGTATAGGTGTGAATATGTTGCCCCTCCCCCTCCCCCTCCCCAGTTAGTACGTAAACCCATCCCTTCTTCCCTCCACCCTCATAGCATCAACACCTTAAAGTAACATGTACCAACCCACCACTTCAATCTCAGCCCACAATATCCTCCCACAACACACACACATACTACCTTATTTCCCACTATTCACCTCACACATAACTTATAGCTATCTGATTTATGCATTTATTATCATTATTTTTATTTTTTTATTTTTTTATTTTTTTTTATTTTTTAATTTTATTTTATTTTATTTTTTTTATTTTTTATTTTTATATATTTTTTTTTATTATTATTTTTTTTAAATTATTTTTTATTTTTATTTTATTTTTTTTTTTTAAATATATTTTATTTTTTATTTATTTTATTTATTTATTAATTTTTTAAATGTTTCCTTTATTTATTTATTTGATTATTATAAAAATGTATTTTCTAAATATGTTTCTGTATCATGCTTTCGTTACCTTAACCTTCACTATCGTTGTTAGCAGTATCATTCAGTAATGCTATTGCTTGTATTGATACTACCACTAACATTGACATCACAATCGCCTTCGCCTCTGGGACTGTTGCCACGGCAACCCTGCTGCTTAAGAATCCTCTAAACCCACTCTCCTTTCTCCCATACCCATACTTATTGACACCAAGATTGATCCTGTCTCCCCCCCCCCCCCCCTCCCCCCCAATATTTTGACCATTATTTAGTATTCCTATCAGTAATATTATTATCATCATTACGACTTTGACTCACTTACTATTTCCCTTCCAACAGCCTCGTTCTCATTCAACGCCTTCTTCCTTGCGCTGACCTGAGCGATCTGATGCGATCAAAGCTAAGTGAATTCTCGTTGTTTTTATTCGTTTATTACATCACCTGACGAAGACCTAAGAGGTCGAAACGCGTTGTGTTTTGTCTTGTGACTCGTTTGTCACGTTCTCTGGGCGGTTCGCTAACATTTGTTTAAGAATCATTATCTTAGTTGACTGACAGCCTGTTAACATACCCACATAGTCACTGACCTTAGATTTGGCGCAGCCAGATGGAACACACAGGAACAGCAACCCTGACAATTGCTGACGTTTCCTCCCCACCAGTCATACACATATTGCACATAGTCACGCACGTATTGCACACAGTCATACACACATTGTACACAGTCATACACACATCGCACGAGTCCAGTTTCACGTTCAATGTGCACCCCATATCTGACTGCCAAAAGCAAAAATATGCCGCACACAGTAGTCACAATCATACGGTACGACAAGTCCGTGAAGAACTCCCATCGTGTGAAAGGGCAATACGGTTTTGCATATCGGAGCCTGGCTGACCTTTCACCTGTCTTTTTCAGCAGAGTCATTAGTATTGGATGAAACGTTCCCATTTTTACTCGAAACTGTATATTACATCAGTTTTAGATGACTTTTAGAAAATAACTTGGAAAAAAAAATAGGCAGAAGTTTTCAACTTGTCGCAGCACCTCAGAAACATGTCTCGCCTGTTCGACGGCACAGTGTTCACCCCGATTGCAAGGGTCGAGACAGACAGAGGGCTGGGAGGAAAATGAAAAAGGGGGTGGGGGTGGGGTGGGGTGGTGGGAACAACATATACCCAGAGTAATATATATATATATATATATATATATATATATATATATATATATATATAATATATATATATATATATATATATATATGTGTGTGTGTGTGTGTGTGTGTGTGTGTGTGTGTGTGTGTGTGTGTGTGTGTGATGTTTATAATGACGATTGTTATTGTGGTGGTAGATGTAAAAAGAAAATAAAGAGAAGCGAGAACGTCTGTCTGAAACGCTTTTTATTCTTCTATCCGTTTATTTATGGTAACATTTTCATTCAACAACAAAACAATGTAATATTAATAATCATAATCATAGTAGTAATAATACTAACAATGATAATAAAAATCATAATAATGATATAGAAAATGTGTGCTAAGATTTTTGTATATGTGATAATTCTGTATCAGATAGGAGCCTTTAAAAGATAGTGAAGGAGAGGGAGGGCGAGGTGGAGAGGGAGGGAGAGTTGAAGGTGGTGGAAATGGCGCGAGTACATGTTGGTAAAGGGAGACCATCATGTAAGGAATACTACGGGAAATAAAGGAGTTTTATCCTTTCTATTTCTGGCGGAAACTTCGGCGAAGAGAGTGGACCAGTCTGCGTGTTTCTGTTCATGACACGGTGGTGAAACGTTCCGTGATGACCGCAGGGGCCAGAGGATAATTCCAGACCGATTCTCTCTCCCCCCTCCCCCCTTCCTCAACTCACCCCCCCCCCCCCCCCCCCCCTCCCCGAATCACGCCCTACCTTGGATGTTGTCAGTGTCCCAAGCGGCAAAACTTCAGTCAAAGCATAGAGCGCTGCTTTAAGAGGGAAGCGATTCTGGATCTGAGCCAGAACTTCCTCTCCCCCATACCCCCTCCCTCCCCCATATCCTCCCCCCTCTCCCTCCCTCCCCACTCCATACCAAAACTTTTCCCAGGTGAGGAATTTATTTGGGGCGTGGGTCAGAACCACTGCATTGAGTAAGTTGAACCTGTGTCCAAACGCACTGTGCTATGTGACAGGGAGGTGGCAACTGGCATGTGCCTCCACTACTCCACAGTTTGGGAACGGAGTGGGAAACAGTGCTGGCTCAGGTCCACCCCACCCTCCTCCGAAAAGGGGTTCCCTGTGCTTTGATTGACCTGTGTTTATTGCTTGGGACCTGAAGAGTCTTAAAGGAGAAGAATGATTTGGGAACACAGGGCGAGTGTGGTCTGGCTTTACCGCTCAGGGGATGATTTGGGAACACAGGGGGAGTGTGGTCTGGCTTTACCGCTCAGGGGATGATTTGGGAACACAGGGGGAGTGTGGTCTGGATTTACTGCTCAGGGGATGATTTGGGCATGTGCCCTGTCTCACACACCCGGAGTGGGGCATGGAGTGATAACAGAACGTTGCACGGGAGAACATGAACATCAGCCCATAAATAGAAGTGATCTTCATTCTGAACTCTTGCTACGGATTCACGACTACATTTACCGTGTATGCACCGAACACAACTTAATCAGTGATTGTGTTTATGAAGAATTCTGTTTCTTGTCATCTGTCTCTCTTATCAATGAAAGTTAATATTTATGGCGTGGTACAACGCCATGCGCCGTGCGCTGTACACTCTTTAGCAGCTGGCTGATTCTTGTTGCCCAGTTCACCTGCTGATCTGTGCAGCTGTGACGTCGACCAAAGTTCTGTGATGTTGACCAAAGGTCTGTACAGCTGTAATGCTGACCAAAGGCCTGTGATGTTGACCAAAGGCCTGTGATGTTGACCAAAGGTCTGTGATGCTGACCAAAGGTCTCTACATGATGCTGACCAAAGGTCTCTACATGATGCTGACCAAAGGTCTCTACATGATGCTGACCAAAGGTCTGTGATGCTGACCAAAGGTCTGTGATGCTGACCAAAGGTCTGTGATGCTGACCAAAGGTCTCTAAATGATGCTGACCAAAGCATAAGCCGAACTCATCAGCACATCAGCATGAGCCACACTCATCAGTACATCAGCATGAGCCACACTCAGTACATCAGCATGAACCACACTCATCAGTACATCAGCATGAGCCACACTCATCAGTACATCAGCATGAACCACACTCATCAGTACATCAGCATGAACCACACTCAGTACATCAGCATGAGCCACACTCATCAGTACATCACCATGAACCACACTCATCAGTACATCACCATGAACCACACTCAGTACATCAGCATGAACCACACTCATCAGTACATCAGCATGAGCCACACTCATCAGTACATCAGCATGAACCACACTCATCAGTACATCAGCATGAACCACACTCAGTACATCAGCATGAGCCACACTCATCAGTACATCACCATGAACCACACTCATCAGTACATCACCATGAACCACACTCAGTACATCAGCATGAACCACACTCATCAGTACATCAGCATGAGCTACACTCATCAGTACATCAGCATGAACCACACTCAGCAGTACATCAGCATGAACCACACTCATCAGTACATCAGCATGAACCACACTCATCAGTACATCAGCATGAACCACACTCATCAGTACATCAGCAAGAGCCGCACTATTACCATTTCTGATGGCCGCATTGGGGAAGGCTTTGACGTGAGTTTTAACCCCAGACTTGAGCCTTCAGAGAGTGACGAGAGTTTTAATCCCAGACTTGACCCTTCAGAGAGTGACGAGAGTTTTAATCCCAGACTTGAGCCTTCAGAGAGTGACGTGAGTTTTAATCCCAGACTCGAGTCTTCAGAAAGTGACGTGAGTTTTAATCCCAGACTTGAGTCTTCAGAGAGTGACGTGAGTTTTAATCCAGACTTGAGCCTTCAGAGAGTGACGAGAGTTTTAATCCCAGACTTGAGCCTTCAGAGAGTGACGAGAGTTTTAATCCCAGACTTGAGCCTTCAGAGAGTGACGAGAGTTTTAATCCCAGACTTGAGCCTTCAGAGAGTGACGAGGAAATCATCTGGTTATGTGTCCCGCCACAGGATTCCTGTCAATCCACTCCGGGGGTATGTTGTGTAGTATGAGTGTGAACTAAGGTGATTTTGTGAGTAAACACACACACACACACACACACACACACACACACACACACACACCACACACACACACATGAGCGCGTGGATAGCCACACACACACACACACACACACACACACACACACGCGCGCGCACGCGCACGCACGCACGCATGCACGCACGCAGACATGCACACACACACACACACACACACACAACACACGTATGTGTTTGCTGCATATTGAGATTTATTCTATTTCAAAGCGAAAATGTGATCTTTGGTTTTCAGCAAAGTGATACCTGTATTATCGCAAAAAGTAATGGTCTAAACTAAGTATTTTTTCATCAACCACCTGCGGTGAATTATAATTTTTGTGGTACCATTTTACAATTTTGATTGGGCAAATGACATTCAAGAGGAATTATTTCATTTATATTTCCTCACGCTCAATTGCAGATAATACCAAGTAAAAAAAAAAGAAAATAAAGCGAAGAGTTTCAACTTCATTAAGTTTCGCTCGATTACAACGTAGCGCAACTCACGCGTCACGCATCACGTTTTCAAGGTATTCACGCTTTCATGCAAGCATGCAGAACGAATTTTCAGTCTGCTTGCTTTTGATTGGGCAGCTATAATCCAATGAGCTGTAAGAAATACAGCGCCACGCGACTTCTGAAAAAGCGGATCTGTGTTCTGGAGCTCAGGAATGGACAGCCAACAGTAACGCCCTTTTCTTCAGCGTAGACAGAGCGACATTGATTCCATTAGGGTCTTTCTGGGCCAACAAAGCAAGGTCGGTTTACCTGCCCAGTATGGTCCTCTCTACACTAGTGACTGCTTGATGTGACTTCAAGCAACACATATGCAGAAATAAACAGCCACAGACATGTGTGTTTCTGGCACGCCTCTGTATTTTTCTCTGATGAAGAGAATCCGGAGAAAAGAAAAAACAGAGAGAAATCGATTGTGTTCTCTCTCTCTCTCTCTCTCTCTCTCTCTCTCTCTCTCTCTCTCTCTCTCTCTCTCTCTCTGTATGTGTGTGTGTGTGTGTGTGTGTGTGTGTGTGTGTGTGTGTGTGTGTGTGTGTGTGTGTGTGCACCGAACAACGTCCAGGAGAAAAAGATGCACTCGAAAGTTCCAGGCGGAACCTGAAAAGTACTGTCCTCAATTGCCAAACCATCCAACCAGGAACAATCCTGCATCTCCCTTGGGAGCCTCTACTGTGTCACGTGGGGTGCAGCCACGCACAGGACACTGCACCAAGACGTCAGGGGACTTAGCTGCTCCCCAGCAGATGCCATTGTGTGACCGATGAACGCGACACAACAGAACGTCCATAGAAGACCCCCACAATTGCACCAGCCCGTACTTGATGACTGCAGAGCCCAGGGGCGAAAGACAAGACGCCACTGCCAAGCGAGCTGCTGCACATCCTGCAAGCCCACTCTTAGCCGTTTCGCTGACAGGTGAAAACAGCACAACTGCAGACACAGCCAGGTTGAATGAGTGTAAGCACGCGCGCACACACGGACACACACGCACACACGCGCGCGCACACACACACACATACACACAGACAGACAGACACACACACACACACACACACACACACACACACACACACACACACACACAACACACACACACACACACACACACACACACACACACACACACACACATATCACCACAACCACCACCGCCACGTGAACAGAAACATCAAAACAAACACACGAAGGACAAGACACTCACAAAACAACAAGATCGACGGAAACAAGCAGCTCAAGCGTCACCCACAGTGACAACAACTACTGGCACTGCTCTTCTATTCCTACCGCGCAATACCACAGTGAACACGACCGCTAGAAGACGGACGCGGCTGGCCTCCATCAGCCCTAAGAAGCGGGAGAGCAAAACGATGAGACGCCTTGCCGCAAAACGCAGTGGAGGCGAATGCAGTCGGTGCACTTGTTATGAGGGTATCCATGTCACTGCTACCAGCAAGCGAGTCAAACTTAAGCGGCTGACACACGAGCCTCCCCGCCCGTACGGGTTGAAACGAAACGTTTGAACCTGTGCGGTCCGACCAGTCAGTGTCGAACGGACGGAGTGCTTCACGAAACGTTTGAACCTGTGCGGTCCGACCTATGCGAGTTTTATTTACCCTTCGAGTTTGATCCCACATGCCGCTTCAAAGGACTGTACAATTGAATACGAAGCTTTTTCTCGAATATTTAGATTCTTATAATTTTTTGAGTTGACATTCCAAAGCACATCATGGCCTTGGTACGATTCAATCAAATGTTTGGTCTCCAAATCGGACAGTCTGATCGCCTTGCTGGACGACGCCATTTTTCCTTTTGTTATGGGTGTTGGCTCAATGCTTAGCGTTGATTGGTTGGAGGATACAAACTGTCCGTTTCGAATAGATCACGGTGTATCTCGAACGGTCGGGTCGAACTGGATGCCGAAGTCCGTTTGAGACGTACGTTTACTATGACAGACGCTCCGTTTGGGATCGGGTTCGACCGGTACGTCCGAAGCGTACGGGCGGGGAGGCTCGTGTGTCAGCCGCTTTAGGGGCTAGGTTCTCCGTCCACTTTCTTTGTAGATTGAGTTTTATCTCCCCAGCCTCCGAAAATGACAGAATAGTCAGTTGTTACTGTGATCACACAACGGAAAGGGGGAAGTGAAGAAACAGAGGAAGGAGGAAGGAAGAAACGGAGGAAGGAAGGCAGGAAGGGAAACGCAGAAGACCCTGGTCGGGTCAAGAGCACACACACACACTCACCAGGAAGGACCTGGACGCAGCTCGAAGATACTGGTTCACCTGCATGACTGTTGGAATGGAACCTCGTGGACACCGATTCGACACACCCATAGCGGAAACAACGTGCCTGCAATCCCAGTGAGTGCTCGCCCCTGGTCACGGGACACACCCAACTGAGGAATCCCAGCCATCTTTCAGGGACATAGGAGACTTACGGAGGGAGAAAACCGATAGCCAACCTTTTCCAACACCCCATCTGTGTTCCCAACAACAACGTCTATGGGCCCATTACGCCGCACCGTTACCCTTACAGCTGTCCGAGCCGAGCATTTTGCGTTTTACATCGACACCTTTACCTATCTCTTGCACACATGTGCACTGTACCTCATGCACTGAGAACGGAACCACCACACAGATAAGATCTTGAAACAGAATACGAATATCCAGGAAAAACATCGTAATGATCCCTTTCCCACCTGATGAATGAACGCACACCATTGCCTGGTCTGCTGAACATGTGCGATGAGAACTGGGTCAGAGCCGCCGTGGGCACTATCCTGGTCAGCACACGTGTCATGAAGCGAGGGCCGCCCTGTCTGTTTGATGTGGTTTGTCAATACCTCGGTTCACAGGCTTGCTGGCGGAAGAGAAACGAACAGGTTAGTGCGCCAGTTTACCGAGACTGCTCTGTGTTAGACATATAATTATGCGAACGACAAAAAAAAAAAGAAAAAAGAGTACATCCAGAAGTGGAGTGCATGTTGGTAGGTCAACGTTCCTGCTGTGGACGTAAGGGGCCCACACAGGTCGCTGCGTCAATCCACCTGGATATAGTAGTCATTAGCTCAGTCAATCAAAGTCAATTACAAACGTCACACACACACACACACACACACAACACACACGCACACACACCACACACACACACAGAGAGAGAGAGAGAGGAGAGAGAGAGAGAGAGAGGAGAGAGAGAGAGAGAGAGAGAGAGAGAGAGAGAGATTTAAGATTAATTCTTAAAACTGTACCATGAGTGATACCCTTTGCTGGGGATGACACACAAACACACGTTAATCGATCATTCAAACAGACGTGTGACAAGCTATGATTTAGTACTGCTCACCGACCATCAAACCAACAAGGGTGTTGTCTGTATATCTGTTCACAAAGAGTGTTACGGTTAACATAACGTGGCGAAGTGGTTAGCGTCGCGGACTCCCGGCTGGGAGGTCGTGGGTTCGAATCCCATCAGAAGTCATGTGGGTTTTTCTGCCCCGACCGGCTCCTACCCAGAGTTGAGTTGCTGCGGACTCAGTTGGGAAGACTGGGACCACACAGTCGAGTTTCATCCACTTAATGGATGCGTTTCTGAGAGTATTGCTCAAATTTCCTGACCAACACTGCAGGTGCCTGTATCTCTCGGGCCTGGTTGACGCCGGGATATACTATGAAAGGAAGCGTAGAGTACAGCCCTGTCATGTAGTCTCAGACCGAAAATGGAAATCCGTAGCATCATCTTAATCATCCTCATTCTCATCGATCAGCATTTTAAAAAAAATGTCTCAAATTCTGTGGCCCTTCATGCCCTGCTCTCATGGTGACCTCAATTTCGATGTCCTCTCCACGTCTGTGGCCTTGGTTTGTTTCCGTCGGGGTCACCGGTATCGGCGAGTCCATGGGGCTGTCGTTGGACAGACGTGGTGGCGCCCTCCGGAGGAGAGCTCACTCACGCCGGCTCCGCGACTAAGCAATTATTGTCGTCAGTAGCGGGCTTAGTAGGTGGTGTCCTGCGTATGTTAGATCAGAACAGGCGCCACTGAACACCACCGAAGTGACTCGGCAGCAGTGCAGTGTCTCCTCCGTGGGTTGCCTCCTGACGACTTGACTTTGACTGCTCCCTGTGGATTGTCGGCGCCCGGGCTGAGGTGGGGCCGACCGGGCTGTGGCTGTGGACGAGGTGTTGGAATAAGCGGCGTGGGTGCACTGCCTCTGAGGTGGCGCAGAGGTTGGGACAGCAAGAAAAATAAACAAAAAAAAACACAAAAAAACATAACAACAAATGAATTAACGGACCAAAGTGTCGCCAAGTCAAACGGTTTTGGCGTCGAGTTAGTTTACATACTACACGTATTAAACGAACGGTCGCCGGGTGACGACAAAAGGATCCTTGTGTCAAAATAATCAGCTCAATATACGATCCATTTTGACACAGGCGACTACACAGTTTGGGCGATAAAATGGTGCTGATCAATGAGGATGCTTCTCATCGCTTCGGAACGAGGACTTGGAGTGACTGCTTTAACTGATACAGTAGAACTTAACCGACTATGACGAGCAGAAAATCGTCCACAGACTTGCAGGAACTTTTCCCCGGTTGTTATGGGCTGTGAAGGTGCCAGGAAGGGCACCCATCTAGCTGACCCGATGTCAAGGACAGGACAGGGTCCACTTTGCTGGAGAGACAGCACCGGCAGATCCCCAAACTCCTGAATGAACTGGGCTGAATGGAACTCCTGAATAAACTGGGCTGAACGGAACGAAACTCATGAACTGGGCTGAATGGAACTCCTGAATGAACTGGGCTGAATGGAACTCCTGAATGAACTGGGCTGAACGGAACAGATACCCCTGCTCTGCAGTGCATGACAGCACGCCGACAGCTGTGGACATTCCACACCGTCCACACCACAGTCAGAGATGTCAGACAGAGAGCTGTAGATATTTCACACTGACAGACATCTCACTGTCCAAATCTACAGAGAGCTGTAGACATCTCACTGTCCAAACCTACAGAGAGCTGTAGACATCTCACTGTCCAACCTGACAGAGAGCTGTAGACATCTCACATTGTCCAAACCTACAGAGAGCTGTAGATATCTCACACTGTCCAAAGTGACAGAGAGCTGTAGACATCTCACACTGTCCACACCTACAGAGAGCTGTAGACATCTCACACTGTCCACACCTACAGAGAGCTGTAGACATCTCACACTGTCCACACCTACAGAGAGCTGTAGACATCTCACACTGTCCACACCTACAGAGAGCTGTAGACATCTCACACTGTCCACACCTACAGAGAGCTGTAGACATCTCACACTGTTCAAATGGATAGAGAGCTGTAGACATCTCACACTGTCCAAATTGACAGAGAGCTGTAGACATCTCACATTGTCCAAACCCACAGAGAGCTGTAGACATCTCACATTGTCCAAATTGACAGAGAGCTGTAGACATCTCACACTGTCTAAACTGACAGAGAGCTGTAGACAATTCACACTGTCTAAACTGACAGAGAGCTGTAGACACCTTACACTGTCCAAACCCACAGAGAGCTGTAGACATCTCACACTGTCCAAATTGACAGAGAGCTGTAGACATCTCAGTCTGTCCAAACCCACAGAGAGCTGTAGACATCTCGCACTGTCCAAACCCACAGAGAGCTGTAGACATCTCACACTGTCCCAAATTGACAGAGAGCTGTAGACATCTCAGTCTGTCCAAACCCACAGAGAGCTGTAGACATCTCACACTGTCCAAATTGACAGAGAGCTGTAGACATCTCAGTCTGTCCAAACCCACAGAGAGCTGTAGACATCTCACACTGTCCAAACCCACAGAGAGCTGTAGACATCTCACACTGTCCAAATTGACAGAGAGCTGTAGACATCTCAGTCTGTTCAAACCCACAGAGAGCTGTAGACATCTCACACTGTCCAAACCCACAGAGAGCTGTAGACATCTCAGTCTGTCCAAACCCACAGAGAGCTGTAGACATCTCACACTGTCCAAACCCACAGAGAGCTGTAGACATCTCACACTGTCCAAACCCACAGAGAGCTGTAGACATCTCAGTCTGTCCAAACCCACAGAGAGCTGTAAACATCTCACACTGTCCAAACCCACAGAGAGCTATAGACATCTGTCTGTCCACAGTGACAGAGAGTTGTATACATCTCACACCGTCCAAACCTACAGCGAGTTGTAGACATTTCAGACTGTACAAACCTACAGAGAGCTGTAGACATCTGTCTGTCCAAAGTGACAGAGAGTTGTATACATCTCACACCGTCCAAACCTACAGAGAGCTGTAGACATCTCAGTGTCGCGGGCAACAGACAGACAGTGTAGACACTGTCGAAACAACAGACAGTTGTAAACGACTCACACCCTCCAAGACAAAAAAAATACAGCTTTGGCCATCTCACACTGTTCAAGACAACGGACAGTTGTGCACATATCACACTGTCCAAGATTGTACAGAGTGGCCGTTGTAGACATCTCATTCTGCACTAGACTATACAGGCAGCATCTCATTCTGCACTAGACTATACAGGCAGACACCTGTTGACATCTCACATTGTCGATGACAATACAGGAGACAGCTGCGAATAGCTCACATTGCCCAAGACCATACAGGAGACAGCAGTGAATAGCTCACATTGCCCAAGACCATACAGGAGACAGCAGTGAATAGCTCACATTGCCCAAGACCATACAGGAGACAGCTGTGGGCATCTCACACTGCCTATTTATCCGTTACGACATACATGCATGACATCCTGTCCTGGAAGGGTGAGTCAGTTCAACCAACCTTGTGAAAGAGAACTATAGACAGGCTCTTTGGAGAGCACAGTCTCCCACCATGATCGAAGGGATTCTGCACCCGCTCTTGGATCAATAGTTGCTCCACCCTTCTTCTCCGTAATTCCGTGACTTGGTCCTCGGGCCACAGTCCATGGATCCACCCGTCAACATTGGAACAGAACTCTCTGCCTTACCTTGCTGTTCTCCTGGATCCGCCCTTTGAACTGGATCCCGCCCCAGCCTTCAACGGTTCGTGTCTAGGGGCCAGAGTCCATCTTTCCACCCACTGTCACTAGCATCAGTGGAGTAGTGTCTGCGTCACCTTGCTGACAGACTGATGCACAAACCAACGCACGTGGGGAAACACGTACCATCCTTGGCCGAGGCAACCACCAGATACATTCGATCTATTTTTTTAGTTCTCAATGTCAAGTGTGTCTGGCCCTGGAAAAATTCTGTTATCTTATAAGAAACTATACATTATTACTTGTATTTCAAACAGTAGGACACGAATTGTACGTGACCGCTGGTATTTCGAACGGTCATTAAAAGTTCTTACTAGCACTCATATAACCAAATCATTTCATGAGAGGAAAGAGCTGACAACAATTTTGAAAACTGCAGATACTATGATGATGCAATTTATCACTTCTTTGACGACCCCTTCTCTTTTGGAAAGTCAAGTCATGCTGCTTATGGCCCAGTCGTTCAGTAAATAAACCAAGTGAAGAATTTTTTTTTTTAAGGCACATCGTCCTTAGAGAGACGATAACGGGAAAATATTTGGTCTGGTAGAAAATATATTAGAAGAAAGCTGAAACTGTAGTATATTGCACGTAAAAATGAGAAAACTAGTTTCCAGATTTAAACACAAATTTCCCGGTCAAAAGCATTTCAAAATCGATAATACTTACAAAGCGAGATTTTAATCACACACGATGCTTGCGAAGCATGTTGTATAGAATCTGCAGGCACGTGACCTCTGTGTGTACCCTTTCCGCAACGCTTGTGGAAGTCTGAACTGCAATGATGAAATTAGCCTGTAAATGATTGGATTCAGTGAGTGACAGCCGGGCCGAGCGGACGCGTTCTACTTGCGCTCTAACCACGCCGAATGTGAGCTGCATTCGCGTACAGTGTCCCCCCTGCCGTACAGTGCTTCTGTGTTTGGATTGTAGCCGCCTAAAATCTTTTCAAACAGCAATAGATTTAATCGTCTCGCTTGCTGCGCGTTCGGTTTTACGAAATGGCCGCGGGCGTCCAGCCTCTCTTCTTGAAATCGAGAGACATCCTGATGCAGCCAGTAACCGACCAGCTACTGTACTGGAGATCTGCTTAGCGGCAGAGCGCATCACCGGACAGGGGTCAGTGATTGGTTCTCAGCAAATTGGGGGGTTCTGGAGGATCTACCCGGCTACTGAGGGGGCGAGGTCCCAACTTCTTGTGCAAGGCATACGGCTCAGAGGTACTGTACTACAGGTCGGTAACACTAATCCTTACATTTTGAGAAATCAGACAGGAGGAGAAAAACCTGCGACTAAAGTCTTTATTGACAATATTCCGATATCTGTGGCTGATAGCGAGATCGACCACGCTCTGCTTAAAGCAGGGTGCGAACGTCGCTCCTCTTTGGAGTGTGAAAGAGCAAGGGACAACAACAACAAAGTGACACGCCGGCGACGGTTTGTGTTTATTACACTTCCGTCAGTCCCCCTAGAGGAAACTCTGAAGGTAGTTTTTTTCACCGCAAGAATTTACCACAAGGAACAAACACTGGTGAAAAGGACAGTGATGTGCTCCGACTGTTAGGAAGAAAATCGCCACGCATCCGTGTTCGCTAAAGGCGTCGTGTGCAGGGCCTGTAAAAAGTCGGGGCACAAACGACGGGATCCTGCTTGTGACCTCAGTGTGTCGGATATGCCTAGCAGAGAGCAAAGCATCCCTTTGTGCCCACGTCTCTTTGTGCCCACGTCTCTTTGTGCCCAAACCTATGCCAGTGGGAGTTGTGGGTAGGTACCCTTTATATCAACAACCAAACTGACCAGTGGTCAAGCAATGGTCAAAGTGACCAGTAGTCAAGCAATGGTCCCAGACTGACCATTGGTCAAGCGATGGTAAAACTAACCAGTGGTCAAGTGATGGTCAAACTGAACACTGCTTCACCACTGGTCAGTTTGCCCACTGCTTTACCACGGGTCAGTTTGACCACTACTTGACCATTGGTCAGTTTGACAACTGACCACTGGTCAGTTTGACCATTGCTTGGCCACTGGTAAGTTTGGCTATTGACATAGAGGATGCCTACCCGAAACTCCCACTGGCATACGTTTTGGGCATATAGAGACGTGGGCACAAAGAGACGTGGGCACAAAGATACGTTCCCGCAGAGAGGGTGTGTGTGTGTGAGTGAGGAAAAGAATGGGCAAATGAGTGAGAAGGAGGAGAGCGATGGTGAGAAAGACGCGCATGCAAGTAAAGTGCAAAGTGAGGAGAAAAGTGGAGGGAAAAAACACCCGCCAAGAGAGAGGACGATCCATCACACGACAGGCTACGCTGGGATCCTCCCTGGAGCTGCAGAGTCCGCCATGTCACCGCTCAGAAACACCTAAACGACGCCAATCTCGGGAGGATGCCAGTCCCGATAAGACAGGCAAGAACGAACAAGTCAAACGTGACGGAGGGCGTACTCGCCGCCATGAAACGTCAAATGACGACTGCTCCGATGTGGATGTGCGCCGCTGACGTTGGCTATCACTGGGACTGACCTTGGGTATCACTGGGACTGACCTTGGGTATCACTGGGACTGACCTTGGGTATCACTGGGACTGACCTTGGCTATCACTGGGACTGACCTTGGCTATCACTGGGACTGACCTTGGCTATCACTGACCTTGGCTATCACTGGGACTGACCTTGGCTATCACTGGGACTGACCTTGGCTATCACTGACCTTGGCTATCACTGGGACTGACCTTGGCTATCACTGGGACTGACCTTGGGTATCACTGGGACTGACCTTGGGTATCACTGGGACTGATATTTCAATAACGCACTGGCTTTCTAAAATCAACAGCGAGTTTGAAAAGTCCTTCTTACATCGAAAAATGATTTCTAATATGAATTCAGGTAAACGGGAAGGCAAAGAATATACATAATAACGGATATGCGAGAAACTAAAGATACATTTTTAAACTTTCTATGGATAAAATACGTACAACCTCACTGAATTGTAGAGGACTGAAAAACAAATATAAAAGAACCTCAATTTTTCACAACTTGAAAAACAAAGTTTGACGTAGTTGTTTACAAGAAGCACATATAACTGATAGCGATGTATCTTTGTGGGA
>CM031625.1:12635930-12650930 GCA_018398815.1 Conus ventricosus | reverse complement strand
TCTGATGCAGGAGTCGTCACTGTCTTCTGCAGCTCTCTGATGCAGGTGTCGTCACTGTCTTCTGTCAGCTCTCTGATGCAGGTGTCGTCACTGTCTTCTGTCCTCAGCTGTCTGATGCAGGGGTCGTCACTGTCTTCTGTCCTCAGCTGTCTGATGCAGGAGTCGTCACTGTCTTATGTCCTCAGCTCTCTGATGCAGGAGTCGTCACTGTCTTCTGTCCTCAGCTGTCTGATGCAGGAGTCGTCACTGTCTTCTGTCCTCAGCTCTCTGATGCAGGAGCCGTCACTGTCTTCTGTCCTCAGCTCTCTGATGCAGGTGTCGTCACTGTCTTCGGTCCTCAGCTCTCTGATGCAGGTGTCGTCACTGTCTTCTGTCAGCTCTCTGATGCAGGTGTCGTCACTGTCTTCGGTCCTCAGCTCTCTGATGCAGGAGTCGTCACTGTCTTCTGTCAGCTCTCTGATGCAGGAGCCGTCACTGTCTTCTGTCAGCACTCTGATGCAGGAGTCGTCACTGTCTTCTGTCCTCAGCTGTCTGATGCAGGAGTCGTCACTGTCTTCTGTCCTCAGCTGTCTGATGCAGGAGCCGTCACTGTCTTCTGTCAGCTCTCTGATGCAGGAGTCGTCACTGTCTTCTGTCAGCTCTCTGATGCAGGAGTCGTCACTGTCTTCTGTCCTCAGCTCTCTGATGCAGGAGTCGTCACTGTCTTCTGTCAGCTCTCTGATGCAGGAGTCGTCACTGTCTTCTGTCAGCTCTCTGATGCAGGTGTCGTCACTGTCTTCTGTCCTCAGCTCTCTGATGCAGGTGTCGTCACTGTCTTCTGTCCTCAGCTCTCTGATGCAGGTGTCGTCACTGTCTTCTGTCAGCTCTCTGATGCAGGAGTCGTCACTGTCTTCTGTCAGCTCTCTGATGCAGGTGTCGTCACTGTCTTCTATCCTCAGCTCTCTGATGCAGGAGTCGTCACTGTCTTCTGTCCTCAGCTCTCTGATGCAGGAGTGGTCACTGTCTTCTGTCAGCTCTCTGATGCAGGAGCCGTCACTGTCTTCTGTCCTCAGCTCTCTGATGCAGGAGTCGTCACTGTCTTCTGTCCTCAGCTCTCTGATGCAGGAGTCGTCACTGTCTTCTGTCCTCAGCTCTCTGATGCTGGAGTTGTCACTGTCTTCTGTCCTCAGCTCTCTGATGCAGGAGTCGTCACTGTCTTCTGTCCTCAGCTCTCTGATGCAGGAGCCGTCACTGTCTTCTGTCCTCAGCTCTCTGATGCAGGAGTCGTCACTGTCTTCTGTCCTCAGCTCTCTGATGCAGAGTCGTCACTGTCTTCTGTCCTCAGCTCTCTGATGCAGGAGCCGTCACTGTCTTCTGTCAGCTCTCTGATGCAGGAGTCGTCACTGTCTTCTGTCGGCTCTCTGATGCAGGAGTCGTCACTGTCTTCTGTCCTCAGCTCTCTGATGCAGGAGTCGTCACTGTCTTCTGTCAGCTCTCTGATGCAGGAGCCGTCATTGTCTTCTGTCAGCTCTCTGATGCAGGAGTCGTCACTGTCTTCTGTCCTCAGCTCTCTGATGCAGGAGTCGTCACTGTCTTCTGTCCTCAGCTGTCTGATGCAGGAGTCGTCACTGTCTTCTGTCCTCAGCTCTCTGATGCAGGAGTCGTCACTGTCTTCTGTCAGCTCTCTGATTCAGGAGTCGTCCCTGTCTTCTGTCCTCAGCTCTCTGATGCAGGAGTCGTCACTGTCTTCTGTCCTCAGCTGTCTGATGCAGGAGTCGTCACTGCCTTCTGTCCTCAGCTGTCTGATGCAGGAGTCGTCACTGTCTTCTGTCAGCTCTCTGATGCAGGTGTCGTCACTGTCTTCTGTCAGCTCTCTGATGCAGGTGTCGTCACTGTCTTGTGTCCTCAGCTCTCTGATGCAGGGGTCGTCACTGTCTTCTGTCCTCAGCTGTCTGATGCAGGGGTCGTCACTGTCTTCTGTCCTCAGCTGTCTGATGCAGGAGTCGTCACTGTCTTCTGTCCTCAGCTCTCTGATGCAGGAGTCGTCACTGTCTTCTGTCCTCAGCTGTCTGATGCAGGAGTCGTCACTGTCTTCTGTCCTCAGCTCTCTGATGCAGGAGCCGTCACTGTCTTCTGTCCTCAGCTCTCTGATGCAGGTGTCGTCACTGTCTTCGGTCCTCAGCTCTCTGATGCAGGAGTCGTCACTGTCTTCTGTCAGCTCTCTGATGCAGGTGTCGTCACTGTCTTCTGTCAGCTCTCTGATGCAGGAGCCGTCACTGTCTTCTGTCAGCTCTCTGATGCAGGAGTCGTCACTGTCTTCTGTCCTCAGCTGTCTGATGCAGGAGTCGTCACTATCTTCTGTCCTCAGCTGTCTGATGCAGGAGCCGTCACTGTCTTCTGTCAGCTCTCTGATGCAGGAGTCGTCACTGTCTTCTGTCAGCTCTCTGATGCAGGAGTCGTCACTGTCTTCTGTCCTCAGCTCTCTGATGCAGGTGTCGTCACTGTCTTCTGTCAGCTCTCTGATGCAGGTGTCGTCACTGTCTTCTGTCAGCTCTCTGATGCAGGTGTCGTCACTGTCTTCTGTCCTCAGCTCTCTGATGCAGGTGTCGTCACTGTCTTCTGTCCTCAGCTCTCTGATGCAGGTGTCGTCACTGTCTTCTGTCCTCAGCTCTCTGATGCAGGAGTCGTCACTGTCTTCTGTCAGCTCTCTGATGCAGGTGTCGTCACTGTCTTCTGTCCTCAGCTCTCTGATGCAGGAGCCGTCACTGTCTTCTGTCCTCAGCTCTCTGATGCAGGAGTCGTCACTGTCTTCTGTCAGCTCTCTGATGCAGGAGTCGTTACTGTCTTCTGTCCTCAGCTCTCTGATGCAGGAGCCGTCACTGTCTTCTGTCCTCAGCTCTCTGATGCAGGAGTCGTCACTGTCTTCTTTCAAAATCAAAGGTGGAGGGAACCAGACGGTAGTCGTCCCACGACTGACACCAGTGAATCAACCGTCACAGCCTTGGCGTAGCAACACTGCGGTGTATCGTCGCAAATGTCTGTGGCAAATGTCAAGAGACAAGAGAGTGGAAGCACATAGGACTTCAGTGACTCTACAGCAAAGGGCAAGTCCATCCTCATCCCCCTCCGCCCTCTTTTCTTCCAGCTCCTTAAAGTGTGTTGTATAGTGAAGAGAAATACGACTGCGTTTTGACACGATTGGAGACAATAACCTGGTTCCATGCGCTGGTGGCTGTTCGCTGGGGCACTGTGTGTGCCAGTACATCATTTGATGTAACCCAACCGGCAGTGACAGTGCTACAAAATAGTGACGAGTTGGATACTGACAGTTGTAGTGTACCATGTGTGCTAGTTAACGTGACACAGTCAGCAAACACAGACGACACACTGACACAGGAGACGAATGACAACACAGTTCATGCTGACAACTGTCTCGGCGTTGACAGTGTAACTGACGATCCATTACTAAACCAACAAAATAGGAACAAACAACAGAACAACATATACAACAGAACAACATATACAACAGAACAACATATACAACAGAACAACATATACAAATACAAAAGCTGGCTTCTTTAAAAGACAAAGCAAAAGCTAGGGACCGTTGTCTCACCAGTTTTCGCCATCACAGAAAAAATGGTAGTAGTATGTGTGTCAGTGATGGGGGGAAAGGTTACCTGTCTGGATACTTCTAAAAATTTGATCGTTTATTTTAGGAAAAAAATGTCATGATTTATTGTATATTATCGGATGCATTGAAATTTAACTGTATTGATTAATATCAGATGGACATTAATATTTCACATTGTATGCCAAATACCGGGGAAAATGGTCCAGTGTCTCGAAGAATGTTATGTATTCAAACTGTGACGTGTTTTATTCTATTCCATCGATTTTATTTCCGTTTCGTCCCCACTCCCCCCTTCCCTTTTCCACTCCACCTTCCCTTTTCCACTCCACCTTCCCTTTTCCAGTGTCCCCACTCCCCCTTCCCTTTTCCAGTGTCCCCACTCCACCTTCCCTTTTGCAGTGTCCCCACTCCACCTTTCCCTTTTCCACTCCACCTTCCCTTTTCCACTCCACCTTCCCTTTTCCAGTGTCCCCACTCCACCTTCCCTTTTCAGTGTCCCCACTCCAACCCTTTCCCCTTTTTCAGTGTCCCCACTCCACCTCCCTTTTCCAGTGTCCCCACTCCACCTTCCCTTTTCCACTCCACCTTCCCTTTTCCACTCCACCTTCCTTTCCCACTCCACCTTCCCTTTTCCAGTGTCCCCCCCTCCACCTTCCCTTTTCCAGTGTCCCCCCCTCCACCCTTTCCCCTTTTTCCAATGTACCCCCTCCACCTTCCATTTTCCACTCCACCTTCCCTTTTCCAGTGTCCCCACTCCACCTTTCCCTTTTTTTCCCGTGTCCCCACTCCACCCTTTCCCTTTTCCAATGTCCCAACTCCACCTTCGCTTTTCCAGTGTCCCCACTCCACCTTCCCTTTTCCAATGTCCCCACTCCACCTCCCTTTTCCACTCCCCCCTTTCCCTTTTCCTCCCACCTTCCCTTTTCCCTCCACCTTCCCTTTTCCAGTGTCCCCACTCCACCTTCCCCCTTTTCCAATGTCCCCACTCCACCTTCCCTTTTCCAGTGTCCCCACTCCATCTTCCTTTTCAGTGTCCCCCCTCCCACCTTCCCCTTTTCCAGTGTCCCACTCCACCTTCCCTTTTCCAATGTCCCCCCCTCCACCTTCCCTTTTCCAGTGTTCCCACTCCACCCTTCCCTTTTCCAGTGTCCCCACTCCACCTTCCCTTTTCCAGTGTCCCCACTCCACCTTCCCTTTTCTAAAGTCCCCACTCCACCTTCCCTTTTCCAGTGTCCCCACTCCACCTTCCCTTTTCCAGTGTCCCCACTCCACCTTCCCTTTTCCAAAGTCCCCACCCCACCTTCCCTTTTCCAGTGTCCCCACTCCCCCTTCCCTTTTTCCCGTGTCCCCACTCCACCTTCCCTTTTTTTTTCCCCTCCACCTTCACTTTTTTTAGTGTCCCCACTCCACCTCCCTTTTCCAGGTCTCCACTCCAAACCCTTTCCCTTTCCAATGTCCCCACTCCACCTTCCCTTTTCCAGTGTCCCACTCCACCCTTCCCTTTTCCATGTCCCCGACTCCCCCCTTCCCTTTTCCACTCCACCTTCCCTTTTCCAATATCCCCCCTCCACCTTCCCCTTTTCCAGTGTCCCCACTCCACCCTTTCCCATTTCCAGTGTCCCAACTCCACCTTCCCTTTTCCAGTGTCCCCCCTCCACCTTCCCTTTTCCACTTCCACCTTCCCTTTTCACTCCACCTTCCCTTTTCCACTCCACCTTCCCTTTTCCACTCCACCTTCCCTTTTCCAGTGTCCCCACTCCACCTTCCCTTTTCCAGTGTCCCCACTCCACCTTCCCTTTCCAGTGTCCCCACTCCACCTTCCCCTTTTTCCCGTGTCCCCACTCCACCTTTCCCTTTTCCAATGTCCCCACTCCACCTTCCCTTTTCCAGTGTCCCCACTCCACCTTCCCTTTCCAGTGTCCCCCCTCCACCTTCCCATTTCCCCCTCCACCTTCCCTTTTTTTCCCCTCCACCTTCCCTTTTTCCAGTGTCCCCACTCCACCTTCCCTTTTCCAGTGTCCCCACCCCCACCTTCCTTTTCCCAAAGTCCTCACTCCACCTTCCCTTTTCCAGTGCCCCCTCCACCTTCCCTTTTCCACTCCCCTCCCCTTTTCCCCCACCTCCTTTTTCCCGTGTCCCCCCACCCTTTCCCTTTTTCCCGTGCCCTACCCACCTTCCTTTTTCCAGTGTCCCCCCTCCCCCCCTTCCCTTTTCCCGTGTCCCCCCTCCACCTTTCCCCTTTTTTTTTTTTTTTTTTTTTTCCAGTGTCCCCACTCCACCTTCCCCCCTTTTTTTCCCCTGTCCCATCCCCCTTCCCTTTTTACTCCACCTTTCCCCCTTTTCCCGTGTCCCCCCCCATCCCATTTCCCCCCCCCTCCCCTTTTTCCCTGTCCCCCCTCCCCCTTCCCTTTTTTCCCTCCCCCTTCCCTTTTCCATGTCCCCCTCCACCTTTTTTCCCCCCCTTTTTTTCCACTCCCCTTCCCTTTTTCCCGTGTCCCCACCCACCTTCCCTTTTCCATCCCCCTTTCCCTTTTTCCCCTCCACCCTTCCCCTTTTTCCCGTGTCCCCACCCCCCTTCCCTTTTCACCCTCCACCTTCCCTTTTTTCCCCCCTCCCCTTCCCCTTTTTCCCCGTGTCCCCACTCCCCTTTCCCTTTTTCCACCACCTTCCCTTTTTCCAATGTCCCCCACTCCCCCTTCCCCTTTTTTTAATGTCCCCCCTCCCCCTTCCCTTTTTTTCCCCCTCCCCCTTCCCTTTTTTCCCCCCAAATTTTCCCCATCCCCTTCCCTTTTTCCCCTGTCCCCACTCCCCCTTCCTTTTTCCCTGTCCCCATCCCCCACCTTCCCTTTTTTTTCCCCTCCACTTCCCTTTTTTCCCCCCTCCCCCTTCCCTTTTCCTGTCCCCCTCCCCTTCCCTTTTCCAATTCCCCACTCCACTTTTCCCTTTTTTCCCCCCTCCACCTTCCCTTTTTCCCGGTTCCCACTCCCTTCCCTTTTCCAGTGTCCCCACTCCACCCCCTTTTCCACTACCTTCCCCTTTTTTCCCCCCCCCTTCCCTTTTCCCCTGTCCCCACTCCCCCCTCCCTTTTCCTGTCCCCATCCCCCTTTTCCCCTTTTAAAAATCCCCCCCCCCTTTCCCCCCTTTTTTCCCCCCTCCCCCCCTTCCCTTTCCAATGTCCCACTCCACCTTCCTTTTCCAAAGTGTCCCCACTCCACCTTCCCTTTTCCCCACTCCACCTTCCCTTTTCCAGTGTCCCCACTCCACCTTCCCTTTTCCACTCCACCTTCCCTTTTTTTCCACTCCACCTTCCCTTTTCCAATGTCCCCACTCCACCTTCCCTTTTCCATGTCCCCACTCCACCTTCCCTTTTCCAGTGTCCCCACTCCACCTTCCCTTTTCCACTCCACCTTCCCATTTCCACTCCACCTTCCTTTTCCAGTGTCCCCACTCACCTTCCTTTTCCATGTCCCCACTCCACCTTCCCATTTCCACTCCACCTTCCCTTTTCAATGTTCCCACTCCACCTTCCCTTTTCCAATGTCCCCACTCCACCTTCCCTTTTCCAATGTTCCCACTCCACCTTCCCTTTTCCAATGTCCCCACTCCACCTTCCCTTTTCCAGTGTCCCCACTCCACCTTCCCTTTTCCACTCCACCTTCCCTTTTTTCCACTCCACCTTCCCTTTTCCAGTTCCACACTCCACCTTCCTTTCCAGTGCCCACTCCACCTTCCCCTTTTCCACTCCACCTTCCCTTTTCCACTCCACCTTCCTTTTCCACTCCACCTTCCCTTTTCCAATGTCCCCACTCCACCTTCCCTTTTCCAGTTGTGAAAGGGCTAGCACAAAAAAAATCTTCGAGTTTTGAGTCTCTCTCTCTCTCTCTCTCTCTCTCTACTCTCTCTCTCTCTCTCTCTCGTCTCTCTTCTCTCTCTCTCTCTTGCTCTACTCTCTCTCTCTCTCTCTCTCTTTGCTCTCTCTCTCTCTCTCTCTCTCTCTCTCTCCTCTCTCTCTCTCTCTTTCTCTCTCTCTCTCTCTCCGGGTGGATGAACTCAATTGACAAGCGACGGACGTGTTGGTAATCAGCTATGTACAAATTTTTTAATTCCCCCGTAAATGATTTGCAGTGCCCCGAGTCCTGGATTTGGCAGAGATTTTCTTAAGGACATGTCTTCGTCACAGTTGGACTTTCTTTAAAGTCTTTCTTTTTGTCAACCCGCATGGCTCGAAAACCGTGCGGAATTATCGCACTGGTAGAGCTTTACATTCTGGGATGAGCATTACATTGCTGGATGAAGCATTACATTGCAGGATGATGAGCTTCATTGCGGATATGAGCATTACATGCTAATATGAGCAACATTGCAGGAGATAAGCTTTACATTGCTAGCTGATGAGTTACTTGCGGATTGGCATTCCCTTTTTGATGATGAGCATTACATTGCTGGATGAGACATTACTTTGAGGAGATGAGCATTACATTGCTAGATGATACATTACATTGCAGGATGATGAGCTTTACTTTGCGGGATGATGAGCATTACTTGCTGGATGTGAGCTTTTACTTTGCGGGGATGATGACATTAATTGCTGGATGATGACGTTACTTGCAAACAATAATTTGTTAGCGTTCAAAGAATCTAGGCGTGCTTGCGAACACCTGATGTTTTGGTGAACGAACACAACGGGTTTACCAAACCCCTGATGATTGGTGTTAGAGAACACAACAGGTACCCGATTGCAAAACCCCTGAGGGTTTGGGTTAACAGAACACAACAGGTACCCGACTTGCGAACCCCTGATGATTGGTGTATACGAACACAACGGGTCCCCAACTTGAAAACACCGATGATCGGTTTTATACAAAAAACGGTCCCGAACACTGATGTTTTGGTGTATACAAAACAAACAGGCCCCACTTCATAAATTCTGTCATAAATGGTTAGGCTTTTGGTAAAATTAAAACAAGAAGGCGAGCTTAGATTACAATATAAACATATTATTTTTTGTTTGATTGAAAGGGGCCTAAAAAGTTCGTTGTGAAGTTTATATATGTAGGGTTTGGGGAATGCGGCAAACCCCAAAGAGTTGATGCAGTTTATGGTTTTTTCGAACCTTTGCGTGCGACGGTAAGAAGGAACAATCAAAGAGTAATAGCGAAAGATTTCATTTTCAAGGTCTTCAGCATGAAGATTTGTGACAGGGGATTGAAAATTGTAAAGACTAGATTCAGACTTCGTAAATCTGAAAATTTCAGTGCATTTACAGTCACCCATTCTGTAGTGATGCAGATTTTTATGGGAACTTTGCGAGAGGGATAGAAAAAAGAAGTCCGTTGGGCAAGTTGTCCTGTCCCAAAAATTCAGACTCGGATATACCCCTTGATTTATTACAAAGTCCCAAACCATTTCCCATTAGAACTTTTTGTGGCATAAACCAAGAACAAACGGTCAAAAATTAGGGGATTAGTGATCAAAAGTGTTCAAACTGCGATCTTTTATGTTATCTTAGGATGCTTTCTGAATATCTATAGGTTATGTCTGAGTGTAAGCTTAAGGTGCTTCTAAAAATGTAATTCTTTCACCCTTACATGAGGGGCAATGGCCAAATAAATTCTCCTCTCTTTTCTCTCCTCTCTCATTTTCCCTTCTCTTCTCTCTCTCTCTCTCCTCTCGTCCTCTCTCATCTCTCCCCTCTCTCTCTCTCCTCCCTCCCCTCCCCCTCTCTCTCTCTCCTCTCCTCTCTCTCCTCTCTCTCTCCTCCTACTCTCTTCACTCTCTCTCTCCCCTTCTCTCTCTCTCTCTCTCTCTCTCTCCTGTGACACACGCGTATGTGCGTGCATTTGAACATGTGTTTTTGGGGCGTACGCGCGCGTGAGGCCGCAGACAGGGATACCTACAAACTGTCAGAAGGGATCTGACCTCCTCCCTCCCGTCCCTCCCCAGCCAGCCACTCGCCCCCATCGTCCACAACCAAACCGTCCGTGAAACGCATACAGAGGGGGGCGCCAGCCCAATCCCACGGGAAGTGATTGGAGTGCTGGCTAATCGGCACTGTCTACCGTGCGGGCCTCCCAAACAACTACTTCCGGGAGCATCTTCCGGCCAGGAGACAGGCGGTGTCATAGAGGAATCATGGGGACTTCTGTGCGGAAAAAAATTTAAAATCCCCTTTCCCTGGCCTTGTGACCACACAGCAGCTCTCCTGTCTTAGTGTGAAACGCCATACTGAGATCCACCGGATCTCGTTCTGAGTAGGTCTTCCACTTGACATTGTGAGCGAGGTAGGTTGGTGAGTTGTGTGGTGGGAAAGAGTGTGAGTGTGAGTAAATGAGCGAGTTACTCACCCCCCCTTGTTTAACCTTATTTCCTCCATTTTTTACCCCCTCCAACTAGTCTCCTACACACCATGCATATTCTGTTTTGGTCTCTTACAAATGGACACAATTCAGCAAGAATCAGCAACACAAGAATACTCGCTTAAATACCTACCTACTTAACTACTTGCTACCAATTTACTCTTAGTAATGTCCTTTAAATTTTTCATATCAGAATCAAGTGACAGGACATAAGAGAAGTCAAGTGAATTAAAATCCAAGCTCAAATTGCAAACGGTTGTTTTCACACCAATGAAAAGATCCAATGTAGAATTTTTTCTGATATGCCGATTAGGTCAAATGCAAAAAATGGACTTGTTTTGGAACTGACAAATCATAACATCTGGACCATCCCCATCATGGAGTCGGCAAAAAAACTTTCCGGCGATAAAGGTCCACCTCGGTATTTGAAGTTGGCTCTCTAGAGAGTCATTCAGCAAGTCAATCACTCATTTCAACAAATAGTTGTATAGTCGTCAGCCAGTCAGTCATCAATCCGTCAGTTCATGATATAGATATCACATTTATGGATTTGCACATGCAATATGTTCTCTCTCTCTCCACTCACTCTCTCTCTCTCTCTCTCTCTCTCTCCCTCCCCTCCTCTCTTCACTCTCTCTCTCCTCTCTCTCCTCCCCATCACTCTCTCTCCTCACCCTCTCTCGTCTGTTTGTCCAAAAAGGATCCAAAACAATGCAGTATCTGTGTGGTTCTAAGATTTTTCCCTTTTTTTTTTGTTAAAGTGAGTGTCCACAATGTTCTCAGATGCCAGAAGGAACGTGCACTTTTTTGTGAGACATTCGAGACGCCCTGGCCTTAAACAAACTTTCCAAAAAGTCAAAACACTCCCAGCCACCCCCCCCCTTTGCACATTCCCAGCATCCAGCCTCTCACTAAACCCCCGAACTTTCTCGCACCATCACGAACGCTTGCGCGCGCGCGTGCGCAACCAACACACCACACACACACACACACACACACACAACACCACACACACACACACACACTCACACAAAACACGTACACGACACGAACACACACACACTTTTGCGTGTTTTGCCGCGCAGGGGGGCGCGAGAGAGAATAGAATTTAGGGGAAAGTGTGTTAGTTTGTCGTTTCCAGTGCTTCATAATGCTCATTCAACGAACCGTTTATGGCATGTCTTTGCTATTTACGGAAAAAAGTGTTAACATGTTGTTTCATCGTATGGAAGTGACATAAAAGTGTGTATTAAAAAATCTTCCACAAAAAATGTGTCTCCTTTTCCTGACATCGTCGAAGAGAGGTTCCACAAAAGTGTCCAAAAGAACCTTGTTTATCTGTTTTTTCAAAGAATTTTTTCGTAAAAAGAGGTCATAAGACATATTCAATACAAACTGTTCATACTGTCAAAACCCCGGGTGATGTCAGTGGGGGAGGACTAGCGCACAGCCCAGACACACTCACAGCTTTTCTTACGATCTCATTCATATATCAGCATTCGTCACATCAAACCACTGGTAAAGTCTATAACTTTACTACCATGATCATAGAACGAAACATCAATGCATATGGAATCAAACAAAAAAAAACATTCTCTCTTTCCTGAACTTCACAAAATCATTTATCTAAAACATCATTAACTAACCCGGGGATAAACAGATTCTACTTTACCTGGCCAGGTGATCTTAACTATCACGAATCACTGTCTTTTCTTTTCTTTTTTTTTTTCTTTTCACTGTCACTTTCACAAGCACGACACAACTGCTGGCACTGGTTCTTGGTTTGCTGGCGCCTGGGCAGGTTAGACTGCGGCACTGGCGTTGGGCTGTGGTTCTGCTTTACGAAGTGACGCTGCCGAGGTATGAGGTTTGAACCCCGGTTAAGATGGAACAGTGACTATCAACATCGATCTGTTCTCCTTTCTTCCTTCCTGCATTAACGCATTGCACTCTCTCTCTCTCTTCTAGTCTGCTCTATCAAAATGGACATGGTTGCTTTTCTTTTCTTTTTCTTTTCTTTCTTTTCCTCTTCATTAGTTAGCAACTCTCTCTCTCCACATCTCTCCTTAGCCCTTCCTCTGCAGACTATCTCATGCTAATCTCTCAACTTGGTTCTCTTCTCTCCTCCCCTCATCTCTCTGCTTCTCTCTCAAGCAGACCTACACCCAGAACCTCTTCCTCTCTCTCTCTCTGTCTGTTCGTTCTCCTCCCATTCTCTCACTCACGCATTACCTTATCATCTAAACTCGTGTCCAGGGGCCAGTACCATTGGTCAGTATTTTTACCACCTCGTACCCGAAGTTATCTCCCTCTAATTCCATTGGATATTCAAATCATGACAGTCACGCCTACACGCCTTACTCTCTGTGGTGGTCAATTGGTCATTTAATTGATTAGCTTGATTTCACCCCACCACCTACTACCTTCTCCCTCTTCCTTTCCGGCGTCGTCGACCTAATGGTGGGCATTGGTCGTAAATTGGCTGTATGAGTCTGGGTAGGCGCCGAGACGCCTGACCAGACCTATCGAGACCTGTCGGTCCAGCCACTCAGACTGTCTGCTGTCTCCTCGCTGTGCTTAATTGGCTGGATGAGACGCATGGAGCCGTCTTCGTGGCGCCCAGAATATTTGAGTTAGGGCTTATGTCCAACCAACTCGGCTGGCGACGGACCACGACTTTGCTTGTGTTTATTTTTGACCGTGACACATACAAAGTGTTCGCGAGACAGTTTCCATGGAAAGTGTTCAAAACCATTTTCCATAGAAAATGGTCAGACCATATTTCCCATGGA
The DNA here is from genome assembly GCA_018398815.1 of Conus ventricosus. Lineage (NCBI taxonomy): Eukaryota > Metazoa > Mollusca > Gastropoda > Neogastropoda > Conidae > Conus > Conus ventricosus. The sequence continues at coordinate 12,638,169 of CM031625.1, read as the reverse complement.
AAGTGTTGAAAAGACATTTTCCAAGGAAAGTGTTCGAAACACACCTTCCATCGAAAGTTAAAATATTTTCAATAAACGAGATTTTATATATAAAAAAAAAACCAACTGTAAAAAAGTGCCCAGAAAGGCTTTTTCATTGAGTGTTTTCCATTAAAAGAAAATGTTCAAAAGACTTTTCCATTAATAGTGTTCAAAAGTCATTTTTCCAACCAAAGAACTCAAAAAGATATTTTTCAACGAACGTTTTTAAAATTTACCTTTTATGAAAAGGTTCGAAAACCTTTTGAGAGTGTTTGAATGACATTTTGCATTAAAAAAAAAAAGGTTCTAGAACAATTTCGACAGAAAGTATTCTAAAAACATTTTCCATGAATTTGTTTAATAAAAGATATCATTTATAACATACGTTAAAACGTTTCCATAGAAATTGTTTAGAAGACATTTCCATAGAAAGTATTCAAGGGCGTTTTCCATGTAGGAGGTTTCAGAGATATTCTTGATAGAATGTATATACAAGATGTTTTTGACAGAAATGCTCAAAAGACACAGCGATCTTCAACAAAAGGTATCCAAAAATATTTTCCAAAGACTATGTGTTTAAATGATGTTTCCCACGGAGGACGTTAGAAAATATTTTCCATAGAAAGTGTGCAGAAGACATTTTCCCTGGAATGTGTTCAAAGACATTTTCCCTGGAGTGTGTTCAAAGCATTTTCCCTGGAGTGTGTTCAAAGACATATTTCTTGACAAACGTTTGAAAGACAATAGTCATAAGACATTTTCCCTGGAGTGTGTTCAAAGACATTTTCCCTGGATGTGTTCAAAGACATTTTCCCTGGAGTGTGTTCAAAGACATTTTCCCTGGAGTGTGTTCAAAGACATTTTCCCTGGAGTGTGTTCAAAGACATATTTCTTGACAAACGTTTGAAAGACAATAGTCATATGACATTTTCCCTGGAGTGTGTTCAAAGACATATTTCTTGACAAACGTTTGAAAGACAATAGTCATATGACATTTTCCCTGGAGTGTGTTCAAAGACATATTTCTTGACAAACGTTTGAAAGACAATAGTCATATGACATTTTCCCTGGAATGTGTTCAAAGACATATTTCTTGACAAACGTTGAAAGACAATAGTCATATGACATTTTCCAAGAGTACAGAAGACGTTTTCCGAAGAAGGTTTAAAAACGGTTTACATTAAACGTGTTCACAGGTATTTCCATAGAAAGTGCTCAAACGCTTTCCGTGCAAAATATTCAAAAGGCATTTCCCGTGCAAAGTGTTCCAAAGACATTCCCCATTCGAAGTACTGAAAAGACATTTTCCACGTTCAGAACAGATTTTTAACAGAAATTATTCGAAAGACATTTGCTTATAAACGGTTAGAAGAATTGTCCATGACAAGCGTTTAAAAGACATTGTTCATAGAGAGTGTTTAAAGGACATTGTTCAACGTGTGTGCTCGAAGCCTTTTTTCAAGAGAATGTTTTTTGGAAGACAGTTTAATGGAAAGTTTTAAAAGACATTTCCGAAATAATTATTGGGGAAACCTTTTCACAGAAATCGCTCAAATACATTTTCCATGTAAAGTTTTTAAGAGACATTTTCCATGTAAAGTGTTTAAGAGACATTTTCCATGTAAAGTGTTTAAGAGACATTTTCCATGTAAAGTGTTTAAAAGACATTTTCCATGTAAAGTTTTTAAGAGACATTTTCCATGTAAAGTTTTTTAAGGGGACATTTTCCATGTAAAGTGTTTAAGGATATTTTCCATGTAAAGTGTTTAAGAACATTTCCATGTAAAGTGTTTAGAGACTTTTTCCATGTAAAGTGTTTAAGAGACATTTTCCATCAAAGTGCTCTGAAGACATGTTCCATAAAAATGTTCAAAACAGATTTTAGATCAATTGATTCATTGTTTTAATTTCTCTGTTTTTTCTTGTTGTCTTTTCCTTCTCGTTTTCTTCTTTTCCTACTAACCATTCTTCCTATCTTCCACTCTCTTTCTCTTTGATGGTTTGTCCTTCGAATGAGACTAAAAACCGGGGTTTTCCTTTGTGTGAACGCATGAAAAACATCTTGCACACAGTAAAATCCCAACACCAACTTTCGGAAGAGATTTTCCATCATTGTCAGGATTCTTTTCATCATTGTTATTGTAGTAGTAGTAGTAGTAGTCGTAGTAGCAGTAGTAGTAGTAGTAGTAGTAGTAGTAAATAGTAGTAGTAGTAGTAG
>CM031625.1:12628430-12630930 GCA_018398815.1 Conus ventricosus | reverse complement strand
CTGTTATACTATTAAATTTGGAGGTATGACTAAAAATAACAAACAACTACAAAATGATTACAACTTTCTGTCTTTTCCTTAGTCTTTCCATCCTATCTGAATAATCTTCACTGTGAGGCATTAGCCAGTCAAAGGAATTTAACAACACAAAGCCTTAGTTCGTAAGTTTGGGAGAACAACAATAATAACAACAACAACAACAGCAGCAAACAGTAAACTATAGTCCGTTTATGTGATGGACAATTGATCTATATGGATACCAATTATGATTAAACTCTACTAAGTTATAGTTAATTTTAGCGATATGTTCTTCAATCTTGTATCTAATACCGAGTTGTCGTAGGAAAGAAAATATATCAGGAACATGTTTTTCTATTTACATCGATAGATATACATCTTTGCAAACATTATTATAAACTCTAAGACAGAATCTATATTTAACTTTTCATCTACGCCAAAAATTGCCAGTTTACATGAAATTATTAAATCATGAGTATGTTCACATTTTTATTGCAATACACGTTCGATGATTTCCAAAAACTTGTATATAATTTGCAGTCCCAAAAGAAAATGTTGAATGGCATCTCGTTCTTCCATTACAAAATGAAACACTGAACCTTATCAGTTACACCATTGCATTCAAAACATATTAGTTCGCAATGATTCGATGGATAATTCTTATTTGTAGCCACTTAAGTTTGACCATCTCTGATTTTACTTGATGTTAAAGTAAATTCCTTTCTCCTGGAAATATCTAATTCATTTTTGATGACCACTTGAACCAAGCACTTAGGTTTGTTATTTGTCAAGTGTTGCATGTTGTAGTATTCATAACATCATTTTCGCTCTTTTTTGTTACTAGATATGTTTTTTAACGCGTTAGGGCTTAACTTGAGTGAAATTAATATTATCAGTTTAATCTGAATTCCACATTTTAATGTATGATTTTAGTGAAGTAATACAAGCATTGTATGTAATAAATTAACTGGTAAATGTGTTTGGCTATTAATTCCCAGTTTGAAAAATTCACCATTATCTTTCAGATGGCTGACTGATGGAAGTACATCCCTTTCTCTATTATCCTATCTTTGCATAATAAACTCCGCGTTTCCTACTGTTTATTATTTTCATTATAAAAAATCGGTTCCTCAAGTAGCTCCAAAGACGTTTGTGGATTAATATTGAGACAAAAACTTCCGTTATGCTTTCTAAAACATGATACCAAAAGAGGCTAGTATTTGCTATGAGTTAAAGCGTATTTTGAATCCATTAAACATTCCAAGTTTCTAAGAAAAGGGTACATTTCCAGAACAATATTTATCAATTTTTTGATTGTTGTTTTTTATTTTCTGAGCCATAAAAGTTTTAAGGGCATATATATACTTTCTAATCTCAGGTTATTGTTTAGACCACTTGTTGCACACTTTTTATTGTCGTTTTTCTAGAATTTTGTCACATTTTCCATTCCAAAAATCGTAAGCTTAGGTTTTTTGAAGGTTTGGTATGAAGTTGTCAGGTTTGTTCTCGGCAACAAGTATCAAAGATGTATAAGTTCTTTGACAGAATTTCAGAGATTTTAAGATAGCCACTCTCCCTACTGGAGCACGATGATGGATTCGTTGTGTCCAGATCTTATAATATTACTTTCGGCTTCTGCAAATTTTTCATCATATTTATGGTTTCACAATTGTTTAAATCCTGAGGTAAACCAAATTCCCAAGATTTTGGACTTTGGGGGATTCCATATCATTTTCTATGGAAGCAGTATACATTTTTGGATTTATTCTTCTTCCAAGCCAAATGGCAGATGATGCACTTGATGCAGATCCTGTCCATCCTGTATGACTCTATGCCGCTGTCTGGCAGCTGGCTGGGGGACAGCCCCGCATCATGCCTTGATGTTGTCCTCCACCTCCCCTACTGTAACAGTATTAACTGAAAGACAGATTTCGTTTCATCCATTGTGCGCGCGCCGAGCGCGCGCGTGCGTGCGCACGCGTCGTGTGTGTGTGTGTGTGTGTGTGTGTGTGTGTGTGTGTGTGGTGTGTGTGTGTGGGTGTGGAGAGGAAAGACACGAGAGAGAGAGTGAGAGAGAGAGAGAGAGAGAATTATTATATATATATATATAAACAGTCAAAGTAGATAAAAATCCCAAAACAAACAAGATTAAATTATCCCAAATTTTAGGCTTTATTTGCCTTCGTCAGGGGGGTACAGAATTGTGACGTTAAAAAGCTGTATTCTCCACCCTCAGATCCTGAGCACGAATCACGAAGTATACAGTAGGGAAAAGGCACTGAATAAAATGTTGTTTGTCGTGTGTTTGTGTGTGCTGTTGTGGTCGTGTGTTGTGTGTGTGTGTTGTGTGTGTGTGTGTGTGTGTGTTGCGCGCGCGCCTACGCTCGTATTAAAAATCGATTCAGATTAACCAGACGAAATTCCATGGATGAAAATTGCAGAGGAGGGTTCGGCGGTGTGATATGCAAAAGGGGGCCAAGAA
>CM031625.1:12611821-12623330 GCA_018398815.1 Conus ventricosus | reverse complement strand
AGCTTCCCATCCAGGGTGACTTCTAGTTCCTGATGTAAACCTACACCCTTCGTACACTTTCCTCTCTATTGGGCTCTGCCTGTCAGGAACAGCTTACATCAGTTATTCCTAGAGAAGAATGAACTTAAGACTGACTTTCATAAAATGCAGCTATGTTGGCACAAAGGCTGCAAAAGCGAAAGGACACTGGTTTTTAATCTTTAAAAAAAAAAAATAAATGATTCATAAAGCAAACAATCCAAAAAACAAAACGTGGACAACAAATTCAATTAAGCTTGTAAATAGTACATCTTCTGTTGACAACAAATTCAATTCAGCTGTAACGTAGTAACATCTTCTGTGGACAACAAATTCAATTAAGCTGTAAAAAAAGTACATCTTCAGTGGACAACAAATTCAATTCAGCTGTTACATAGTAATTCTTCTGTGGACAACAAATTCAGTTAAGCTGTAAAGTAGTACATCTTCTGTGGTGTGTCATCAAAGACGTTAAGATTTCAGAATGTTCAAAAAAAGCTTGACAAGGAATAACACTTAGAGCGTTTCAAGAATATTGTGAGACCGACAATCTTTCTTCTCGCAAAAACCTGCGCTAGGAGCCAGAAGATGTATGCAATCCTACTGAAGCCACAAAAACTATAAGCGTCTTCAAAATGGGAACAAAAGATAGTCTCTGAAGTAGGTAATTTTAACTGGGTGGTACCATGTTGAAGATTCGTCACTTGCACCAGCAGATTGAGGGACATCTGTTTGCACGAGCAGATTGAGGGACATCTGTTTGCACCTGCAGATTGAGGGACATCTGTTAATTTCCCAGATGCACAAGACCATGTTCCCATTTTCAGCATATCTTTTCCTGTCAACTTTACTGCATTTAGCAAAAGTGATGTTTGATAGAAGCTGCGTGCGCGCGCGCGCGCGCGTGTGTATGTGTGGTGTGTGTGTGTGTTGTGTGTGTGTGTGTGTGTGTGTGTGTGTGTGTGTGTGTGGTATGTATGTGTGTGTGTGTGTGTGTGTGTGTGTGTGTGTGTGTGTGTGTGTTGTTTAGTTGGTGTGATGTGGCTGGAGGGAAGTATCGAGCGAAAGGAGCATCGTGCAGGGTAAACATCGGGCGGGGACGGGGATAGGTGTTGGGGGGGGTGGTAATATCAACAGGGGAAGTGCAAAGCAGGCGGAGTCGATTCACTGCTACGGCCGGCAGAGATTTCTAGTGACAAGTGTCCTCACAGGTTGTTGTTGTTTTTTTGGTTTTTTTAAAGTGCTGTTGAATGTAGCAATATTCAGACGGAACGTCATACTAACGTTGTGATATTGAGCAATAGTCTGGGGAAAATATTGACACGTAGCGCTATCAAGACGTCGCGCTATTGGAACGTAGCACTATTGAAACGTAGCACTATTGACACGTTTGCATTATTGACACGTCGCGCTAGTAGCACGTCGCGCTATTGAAACGTAGCACTATTGAAACGTAGCACTATTGACAACGTAGCATTATTGACACGTCGCGCTAGTAGCACGTCGCGCTATTGAAACGTAGCACTATTGAAACGTAGCACTGTTGAAACGTCGCACTATTGAAACGTCGCGACAAAACTGAAAAGTGTGGTGCTCTGGACAGTGGCTCCATTGGACGTAGCGACAGCGGCACGCGACACAACGGACACTTGGCGCTGTCTAAAGGTAAACCTTCCATAAACAGTCATGAAGGAATATGCTTCACCGTTAAAACAAAACACAAAATTTACTTTCAAATCAAAACTGTTACAAAAACTACATATAGCATTGAAGCCAAAACTCGTCTGTTTAATACATTATTTGTCCCCAAAATTTTTGAACTTTTTTTTTGGAAGATTCTATTTTTATTCATTTTTCCCCCTTTACAAAATAATTTCAGCTTGGTTTTCAAATCTCTGTTTTGAAAATTAATAAACGTTTCATATTACACCTCTTCTTACACAAGTAAGGATGTCAAAGTTTCTCGACCCTTTTTTAAACATTAAAGCGCATTATTTTCACGTACATTCTTAGTTGGAGAAAAGAATCCCTTTTCCCCCCTTTTTTTAGTATGCAGGGTAAAAAAAAAACCCCAGTTTGTTGTCGAACGCTTTTCCCAAATATCAGAGATAGAGGCCCTCCTAAAACAAAAGCCCTGGTGCCAGGACAAAAAAGTAGATGAAAAGGGGAAAGTCCCCTTCCCTAAATTCATTAATGGTTTAAACCCCTTTAACAAAAAGTCCTCTTGTCTGTCCATTTGAAAAAAAAGAATCCCTTTTTCCTGCAAAGGGAGACACTGTTTCATGTTTGGCACCACTGTTCCCTCAGCCAGGGCTGTGATGATTTCCCCAGATCTTCGATTGGCGCCAAAGACCTGTTTGGGGGTTTTCGGGACGGCCTTTTCCCACTTTTATGGAAAAATATCCTTTACTTATAGAACAAAACAATTTTTTTCTTCAAGGGGTTGGGTTGTTTAAAAAAGAGAGAGAGAGAGAGAGAGAGAGAAAGGAGGGGAGAGAGAGAGAGAGAGAGAGAGAGAGAGAGAGAGAGAGTTGATGATTAACTGGTTGATTTCTCCATGTGTGTGTGTGTCTTTGTGTCCGTGTTTTATTTACTCTGTAACGTTCTTTTGTTACCCGGCCCAAAATGTGTGCAGCAAACTTTAAATTAAGCAACTATCATATCAAGGAATGAAAAAAGGCACAGTCCCACAAGATCTCGTAAAAACACGGGTCTGCCTCATTGGGTGGGAAAAAGAAGAAAAACAAGTGTGGTAGCTTCTTTATCATGAAACACCAGCCATGGAAGAGATTTTAAAAGTTGAATCCTTTGTGAACACATTTCGGGGGGAAAGGTTCCGATCCAACTCAAAAAGATTTTTTATGACCCTTTTAAGCCTAAAAAAAGATAAAGGGACACGGTGCGACTGCCCCTTGGATGTCCCCTTTGGAACCGTTTTCCCCCAGTCTGACAGGGCTCCAACCCCGCCTGAAGCAAAAGCCAGCGTCAACGTGTGGCATTCCTCTGATTTTTGTTGTTTTGGGAGAGGGTAGAGGGGGTGGGATCAAAAAGAGAGATGGAAGAGAGGGGAAAAGGCAGATCGTGGAGGGGATGAGAAGAACGAACAACGAACGAACGAAAAAACAACGAATTTTTTTTTAAGAGGGTAGTGGATTAAGCATGAATACTTTTTTTTCATCCAGCCCCGGGGGAAAAAAATCAATATATAGTAAAAAACAAATCAGAAAAAAATGCAAAAAATTCCCTTTCATGGGGAACCCCTTTGACAAAAAAGAAGATAGAAGAAAAAAAAAAAAACCCGTGAATACCACCCACCACCACCACCACCACCCCCCCCCCCCCCAAACCCCCCAAACAACAAAAAACAAAAAACCGAGAAAAGATATCGGGGAAATGGGGGGGAGTGTGAATGGACAGGAGGGGAGAGAGAAGAGGAAGAGAGGGGGAGAGAGAGAAAGGGGGAAGAGAGGAGAGGGGAGAGAGGGCCGGGACCGACCACCGACCGCCCTAAACCCCCCCAAACCGCCCGGGAAAGGACTGGCGAAAAAAAGGGAGAGAAAAAGGAAAGAAAGACAAAACAGCAGCTATAGATAATCCCCTACAAAAAAATTTGAAAAAACAATTAAGGGCACAGGATGATCACTCCCAATTTGCTTTGAATTAAGAAACTTCAAAAATCACATGTTTATTAAATTGAATCTAAATTTGAAATTTATCAATCCCATTTTGGGTTTTGTGCAGTCAAATCTGAGCCCTTCATAAATTTTTGGGTAAAAAAATTTAAAAAACTTGAATTTTTTTAAAAGTTTGATTTTTTTTTAATTTCCCTTCCGGAATAGGGGTTTCCATACCCAAACCCCCGGGAAACCCCAACCCAACTTGAATAGATTAATCATGGCAAAGGGGTTTTTTATTTTTGTGAATGTCCGATAGTCGTTAAAATAAAAACAAATTTTTAGAGAGAGGGGACTTTTCCCGGGAGTCCCCTTATGCTTTAAAGGGGCCTTTATTTATAGAAGTTTGGCTTTAAATGGGAAATCCCCTCTTTTCCCTTATTGCCCTGAATTTACCAGTGAAGATGGATGACCTAATTTTATTTTGGGCCCAGCTCTTTTTTTGAAGGTAATTAGGGGTTTTTGAGGGGAATTTTTGCTCCTGATTCCCAAAGGTTGGGGCCCATAGTCGAAAAAAGGTGAATATAAAAGTGAAAAAAAATTTTTTTCTTGCATGCAAATTTAAAAAAGTTCTTAATCCTTTTTAAAGAAGATTTTATTTTTCTTGAAATTTTTTTTTAGAAAAAGGGAACCTAAAAGTGTTTTAAACCCAATTTAGTTTATTATTATTTTTAAAATTCCTAAATTTTGTGGCCAAGGAAATACTTTTCGATGGTTTCATTAGAAATACAAGTACGGGGAGTTTCGGTTTAAAAATTTAAACGCTTCTGTCTATTAGTTACCCATTTAAAATTTATTTTTTTGAGGATGGAAACCCCATGTGATTAAATGTGTCCTTTTAAAACCCAAAGATTATTTTTTTCTTGGTGCCCACGGAAAACCTGTTGGCTTCAAAAAAATTAAATTTGTCAAAATTTGTATCATCACCCCAACCATTTCGCTGTTTATTTTAAAAGTACACGGGCCCAGATAATTAAATTTTTAAAATGAAAACCCAAACAGAAACCTAATACTGACCCTTGTGGGCCCAAAAAAATTTTTGTTGGGAAGAAAATTAGATTTGTATTTTTTTTAAAGGCAAAAATTTTTGTTGTCGGTTGGACGGGAAAAAGAAAAAAATCATTTCCAGTGTTTTGTATAAATAGCTTATAAAAAGTTATTTTTCCCTGATTTAAAATTTCTGATTTATAACGTGGGAAGGCTTTTTGCAAAAACTACGAAGAAAATTCCCGGGAAAAATTGTTTGTAGTTATTTTTTAATTAGCCATTATTATTATTCTATTTTAAAAACTGTGGGGCCCATAAAAGGTTTTTCTCTGAACCCTTTGATTGATTTGGGTGGATTAAATCGTATTTACTGCTGGGAATGGGACACTTATTGAGGGTGGATTTTCTAAGGGCCCTTTGAAAGAATTTGAAAAAATCGAAAAAAGGTCTTTTAATTTGAGGGGTCAGTAGTCCCCCTGATTTGTGTTTGGTTTGTTTTTTTCCCTTTTTTTTAAGGTATCTGGAAAGCATTTTTTTTATCTATAAAGAGGTTGAAAATGAAATTTAAACGTTTCTGCAATAACGGGGGGGGAGAGTTTTAAAATTTTTAACCGTCTAAAACCCGTAAAATTCCCAACGAGTGGCTGTCTTTTTTCAATCCCCCTAAGGGGACACGAAAACAGAAGGGAACATCTAGAGGGCCCTGATATCAAAAATCTGAATGGATTTTTTTTTTCCCCCTGCAGTATTTTTTTTAATTTTCAAAGGTCATTATAAATTTAATTTAAATCATGAATTTTTTTGATTGCAAACTGTTGAAAAATGGTGTTTATTTTTACTGGAAAGATATATCATTCAAAATATTTGGAGCAAAAGGAAAAACTTTTTATTTGTTAATCCTGGATGGTTTTCCATAGGGCCCTTCCCCTTGTCTTTTTTCCCAATTAAGTTTGAAAAATATTTCTTTTTCTCTCTCAATGGAGAAGTTACTTTATTTCTTTTTTTTTTTTTATTTTCCCCTTCACGAGGGCCTTTTTTTTAACAGGTACTCTCTTTGGTAAATAGGTTCTTATCTCATTTGTTAGCCCAAGGAGGTTTTTTTTTCCGATTTTTGACTCTTTTTTTTTTGGAGCGGGGGCATGTTTTTTTAAATTTTTAAAAGAAGATGGGAGTCCCAAGTTTTCTAGACCCTGTTTGGGGTTCTGTAATTGATACCCCCATTTTTAAGAGGGAAGTTTAAAAGGTCAAGAAAAATTTTTGTCACGATAAATTTTTTAAAAAAGTTTCAAAAAGGAAAACTTTTAAAAAGGTTTAACCTTGGAATTTTGAAAAAACCCTTTTTTGCCCAAGTGCAACAAAATCGGGAATGATCACTCCCACCCAAAAAAAAAGGGTCCATTTTGTCCCAAGGAATGGGTTTTTTTGGATTTGAAACCCCAATAAAAAAAAAAAAAAAATGGTCTACCCGTGTTTCAAAAGTCTCAGTGACCCTTTTTGGGGTTTAAATTAGCTAGTGGACCCAAGTGACTAAAAAAAATGGGCCCCCCTTTTTTTTAAATTTTTAAATTTAGATCTAAAATTAAAACCCCCTTTAATATTTGATGCCCTTTCGATTGCCCATGTGCGTTTTCCATCATTAAAAATGAAACGGTCCCCCAGCCATTTTCCCGGCTGGATTTTCTGTACAGAAAACATAAAAGGGATAGGCTTTTTAAAATTTTAAAGGGCTGGATCTCTTTCCAAAATTGTTTTACTTTAAACTGTTCAAAAAAAAGGGGTTTCCTCTAAAAATTTTTACTAAATGATAAAAGATATACAAAAAACCAGTTTTCCATTTTTTGTTTGGGGTTCTCTAGGGAACAAAAATTTTACCGGGGTTTGGGAAGTCCCCTTTTTTTTGATATTATACGGGACGATGTGCTCCAAAAAACCCAAAATATGTGAAATTTTTTTTCCCGAATTTGATATGACGGAGGGTATTTCAGTCATTTTGTTAATCCCCAGGTTGCATTGAGCCCCCCCAAACCCCTAAGTCCCTTTTTTTCACCCCCAGGGTTTTGTTGCCCCTTTTCTGCCCAATTTTCTATTATAGTCAATACTAAAAAAAACCTTAACCCCAATGAAAATAACAGCAGAAAAAGTTTTTACAGACTAAAAAGTAAGGTTGACTGAAACGAATAAGAAAAAAAAAATTTTTCAAGGCAAACGGGATTACAGCAAAATTTTAATCCCCAAAAAAAGAAAAAAATCTTCAATTGTAGTTTCAGTCCCCCAAGGCAAAATCCCGAAAGGACAAAAGCAAAAAAGTTGAAAATTAAAAGGGAAAAGGGTGTATAAAAATATTAAAAATGACTTAAAAACTCCAGCAGAAACAAACCGTTTTCCCAAATTATTTTCCAGTCAATAAATTTTTTCCCGGGGTGAACCCAACAACTATAAATACATGCAGAGCGGGCCAATTTCCACACACCCCACACACACCCCCCCACACACAAACCACGCACGCACGCACGCACGCACGCACGAAACCGCACGCGCCCCACGCGCATGCCACACAGGGAAATGCAAGCACACACACACACACACACACACACACACACACCCACACCACACACCCCAACACCCAAAACACACACACACACACACTCACCCCCACTCACTCACACACACACCACACCACACACACCCACACCCACAACACACACACAAAACACACACACACACACAAAACCACACATGTGCCGCGCACGTGCGCGGGGCCCTTTTTTAAAACCACTATTCCCCGGAAAAAATTTAAATTTAAAAATCAATGCTGTGACAATAGCTGCGACCCATCCTGCACGTTCAAAGCCTTTGGCTTTTACAACGTTTCCTCAGGAGCCGGATTTTAAACCCTTTCCCCGGTATATTTTGGGGGGATGTTGGGGTTTTGGGGGGGGGAGCGGAATATTCATTAGAAAAAAATCCCCGTTGGTGACTTAAATGGCTAGATGGGGGTTGGGGATTCGCCCTGCTCTGTTTACATTACGGGGGAGGAGTCTTTTTGGAAAAAAGGGGGCCCTGCAGAACAGGGGACCCCACGGTTTGGACGGGGGTTTCCCAAAAGATGGTTGGGAAAAAAAGGGAATGAAGGTTTTGGGGTTTAATTTGGGGGGTTAATGTCGGTTTTTCCTTTGGGAATTGCAATGGGGGGAATTTGGGCCTTGAAAAGCACATTACGTCAGAAAAAAATTTTCCTTTGGGTTTGTCTTTGATTGGCCACTTTTGATAATAGTCCCCGAGGGATTATTTCTAAACTGGGGGCCCTTTCTTTTGCAAAACATCCGGGAAAAACCGGGGGGACACTTTTCCCAAAGTCTGGTTGTTATCTCCCAGTGGTTTTCAATCTGCCCCCATTTTGTTTCCTTTGACCCCTTGGGTGGAGCAGGTTTGGTAAAACGCAAGACAAAGGGGCCCCGGGTTTGGAGTGGGGGAAACGTGGGAAATTTTGGTCGATGTAAGTTGCCCCCCACATTTTCAAAACACTTTTTGAAGATTAAATTTTGTTTGGCGGATGTTATTTTTTCAAATGAGGGCCGACCCTGGCGGGGAAGAAGGAGAGAAGGTCAGTTTGGCTTTTGGGAAATTTTTGCAGCAAGGGAAATAAGGTTCTTTTCCCCAGTCTTCCTTTGGAATAATTCCCTAAACGACAGGATTTTCCACCCCCATGTGGACAGTGACATGTCTTGCTTCGGCAAGGGCGGGTGACAGCAGCCAGGAAATCGGGTTCAAGCTGTCATCCAAGAAGGAGAGAGAAAAGGAGAGAGAGAGAGAGAGAGGGGAGAAGGGGGGGGGGGGGCCCCGGGGTGCCCCTTTGGGGAGAGGAAGAAAGGGGAAAGGGAAAAGGGGGGGGGTTTGGATTGTAGAGAGAGGTTAGGGTTTGAAACTGTAGAGAGAAAGGAGGAGAGCCTGCCAAGGGCACTGATTGCCTTTGTATGAACTGTACCCGTCTTTAGGCAAAAGATTCGAAAGCACCACTTTTTCTCAGGTTGGATTTGTTCTTTTTTTGCTTTGTTTTTTTTTTACTTGCTCATCGATTTTTTTCCCGCTTTTTGGGCCCAAAGAATCGTGCCAGGCCCTTTTTTGTTGAAAACTAATGGGAAAAAACGAAATTTTTAAGACCCACGAACCCCTCCCCCAACAACAGATGACATAAATTACAGATTCTCTCATCACCCCGATCCAATCGGCAAGCATCAGTCTTTTGAACAGAGCAGCCCCAAACTTGTCTTAAGCATCAAGTTCTGTTTTGCATCTTGATTTGGGGCTGGGCAGCTCTGCCCCCCAAAAGTTTTTCTTTCCAAAAGGGTCAAGGAAACCCTTAAAAAATTAAAAAGGGCAAAAGTTTATGGCTGCAATTTAAAAGGAGCAAAGAAACAATTTTTTCCCCTTTTTGAAATAAGGAAAAGATGGGAAGTTGCGGGGATTTCCCCCCCCAAAGGAAACTTTCAGTAGAAAAGCCACAGTGAAAAACCCAACTAGGTAATGTGAAGTAGCGGTGAAAATTTTAGAAATTTAAGAACCAAATCGCCCCCCCCCCCCCCCCGCCCCCTTTCCCCCTTTCACCCGTAATAAAGGCGAGGACTATATGGCGAAGGGGTTTGTCCTTTGGGAAACCCGGGTTCCTTCCCCAAATGCTGGCTTTAAACCGGCATATTCCCGGGCTGTAAACCCCGTGAGGATCCTTTTCTGCTTTCATTTCGGGCCCCCAGTTACCCTTTAACCCGAATCATTTTTTTTTGTGAACCCAAAACTTTTGGGTTTTTTGAAACCCGAATCATTTGTTTTGGGAACCAGAAATTTTTTTGTTTTGTGAAACCCGAATAAATTTTTTTTGTGAACCTGGGAAAATTTGGGTTTTGAACCAAATAAAATTTTTTTGTGAACTGAATCGTTTGTTTTGTGAACCTGAGTAGTGGCCACATTTTGGCTAAGTGTATTTTCTGATGATTTTTTCAGTGATTTTTGGCATTCTGAAAAGTCTTTCTGACACTCCCCTCATCCATTCCCTTTCCGTCAATTTTGTGTTGGGGGTGTGAATAACCCCAGTTTTTCAGGGAAAATGATTTTCTGCCCTTTTGTCCTGTGGGGACGTTTTGCGAAAATACCTTTTCCCTTTTTGTCCCCCCCGGTGAGGATTCCGGGGAAACCCTTCGGAACTTTGTCTCTTAAATCCTGCAGCAAGTCAGTCCCCCCCGGGTTTTTTCCCAATCCCCCCCCCCCCCCCCCCCCCCCCCCCCTCGATGATAGATTTTTTGGGGCCCGCTTTGGTTTTGATAGCCGCAGCCCGAGGGCTTTTTCCCGTGGGGCCAGTGGGACAAAGAATTACTTTTTTTGTGGCTTGTTGAATTGGGCCCCCTAGTTTTTTTTGCAAAGGTAGAGTTGATACTATAAAATCCGCAGAGATGAGAGGGGCTTTTTGGGGTCAGTGTTTAAAAGGCCCGGCACCAGCTTTTTAAAATTTCCAGGGGGATCTGTTGCCTGCAAATTTTTGTCTTCCAAATGCTTGATTTTGTTTTTTATCCCTGTGTCCCCTTTTAAATTTTGGAGCTCTGTGATTTCTTTGGCTTTAAAATCATCGGGGTTTAAGCAAATTTAAAAAAATCTAACTGCAAACAAAACTTCGCGTGTTTCCTCTTTCCTTTGGGGAAAGAACTTTTTTTAGTAAAAGGTTTTAAGGGAGAATTTGGTTTTCCCCTTTTCAAGTTTGAAAGAAATTTTCTTTTCCCCTCGCTGCCTTCACCGTGCCTCCATTGCCAAACAGCACTGGGGGAAACTGCACAAAAACCCCGGTGGGGCCCTTTCCGGGAGTCCCTTTCTAGGTGAGTCCATTTTCCCGCCTGTTCAACTTTCCCTTTCTGATGAACGTTGCTGAGGCCATGAAACACTTCTTCAACATACTCAAATTTCTTTGAGAGATCAAAAATCTCGGATTAGAATTGGATCTTATTGTGTGGAACTGAGCCATACACATTTGTCAGATTGAGTCACACTATGTCGAAATCCCTTTTTTTGCTCCCTGATCTTTTTGGTTTGCTTCCCAAGTCATTGCACACAGTTTTACGTGCCAGACACTCGAGAGCTGCCTCCGTTCTGGACTGACACCTTCAGATATTACTTTCTCCGGCTATTCAGCCTCTCTGTTTGACAGAATAGCGGATCTTCTCTGGCTGTTCAGCCTCTCTGTTATGACAGAATAGCGGATCTTCTCTGACTATTCAGCCTCTCTGTTATGACAGAATAACAGATCTTTCCTCCGTTTTCTGAAGTGGCACTAGTCTGTATCACTTGAGAGTGATAAATTGACTTGCAGGCGTTCGACGCCGTTGCGTTTTTTATCCTCTTACGTTTTTTGGAAAAAAGAACTGTTCAAACTATCTGGAAAAAAAAAGAAAGAGGGCGAAGAAATAGCAGGGTATGACGAAATTGAGACTGGTCCTCTGTAGTGTATTGTTATATTGTTGATGGCAACAGAATTCCTGGTGTGTCGGTGCTTTGCCAACAAACCTTCTCATTGCGAAAGAAACCCTGTTTGTGGACGTTCCCCAATCCATGTGTATAAAAGGCAATATTGATGGCATATTCCGAAGACTAATGACACGTTCATCTCACCATTCACCAATGATGACAGTGCAACCTGTTGACGTATCCTATATTGTGAGATTGGTGTGTGTCTGGATGTTCATCTTACCATTCACCAATGATGACAGTGCAACCTGTTAACGTATCCTGTATAGTGATATCGGTGTGTGTCTGAGAATGAAGGTTGAGGAAAGGGACGGGACGAGAGA
>CM031625.1:12604321-12606821 GCA_018398815.1 Conus ventricosus | reverse complement strand
TGCTGGCATCAGTGAGACTGTCATAACTGTATTACACTGGGATTTGAGCAAGTGCTATGCGGCAATGAGAAACTGCTCAACATTTGAAAGGAAACAGTTCTTCCAACAGTCAAATAGGTGGTGTAACCAAAGTCTTGGATTCGATCAGTCCAACACAAATATCAATTAGTATTATCTAGGCCTACTTCAGATTATTCAATCAACAGTGCTCCTGAACCATCCGACTAGATTTTACCAAGTAATAGCATAAAGGAACTGTTACATATGAGGCATGAATGCAAACAATACATGGTCTCAAGACTTTCAGTGTGGAAATATTCTTGTGGGTCAATCCGTGAAACTTGACACGGGATCTCAGAGGTGCAGGGAGATCCATGTTCTGTCTCTGGCACACACAGCTGCAGGGAGATCCATATTCTCTCTCTGGCACACACAGCTGCAGGGAGATCCATGTTCTGTCTCTGGCACACACCAGCGTTGAACTTCACGCACTGTGAAGGACTGTTTCCAATCTTGTGGCCAACCGTCAGTCCGAGTGGTCATGGGCTGGTACTCTCCTGTCAGAGACATAAGCCAGTCATCATGATGGTGTTCGTCTAGTGCACAGGTTGTCGGAGGAGCATGCCGTCTGGAACAGTTCAACTGGCAGAGCGCCACACTCGTCATCCTGGTGATCAGGGGTTGAGGGATCGAAACTCCGACGGTCTGTTTACAGGGGGCATTTCCCTCACAGTTAACATTGGTTCTGACTCCCTTACCCAAACAGTCCTTCAAATGACGTAATAAATCGAAGTTCCATGTGTACATTAAATGTACATCTTGCACGTATACTATACATATTCGTTGCTGTATAAGAATGTATCGTCATTCCAGCACACTGGTTGTACAACAGAAGGTATCGTCATTCCAGCACACTGGTTGTACAACAAAAGGTATCGTCATTCCAGCACCCTGGTTGTACAGCAGAAGGTATCGTCATTCCAGCACATAAGAAAAGCAATATTTACAAATCTGATACCTACTGGGCCAACACTTAATGTGATATCAACAATGACATTTACGGCATTTTGATAAACAGCATTAGAAAAAAATGGGTTACAGACAATTACCACCATATAGCAACTAGCTGGTTTTAAAAGAATAGATCACTACTGATTACATGTTCACGTTGTCAGCTTTTATGACAGTAACAGCTTTGTTTCCATCAAAAAATGTGTGTGGCTTTCATAGACATCGGAAACTTGTTTGATTTGCATTCTTTGTTTCATTCTTTTTTTTAAAAAAAGTAAAACTCAGACTATACAATCGTATCAAAAGCATGTGCAAGATCGTTAAAATCTGTGTTGGATGTGGATCTAAGGTACCAGACTCAAATGATCAAAAGTACGGAATAGCTCAGTGGTAGAGCGCCGAACTCGTAATCTTGGTGATCCTGGGGTTGCGGGTTCGAATCTCCACCGGGCCGTTTCGGCACAGGGGAATTTTTCACTCAGAGTTAACATTGGTTCTGACTCCATTTCCATCCAGTCCTTAATACGAGACTATAACCCAGGTTCCGTGTGAACGCACACATAACATCTTGCACACACGTAAAATCCCATCACCAACTTTCGGATGAGAAGGCCATTTTGGCCGTTGGTATGGTTGACACGTTATACATAGCATGCACCCCGCGTGAGAAATGGAAAGAATGAAGGAAGTAATGTAACTGAGTGAACGATGTTGAACGATATTGACCAGATGACACGGGAAACGACTGAATGAAGCGCCAGCTGGCAGCTCTTCAGTCGGCACTACCCAGATAGACAGCCCGTGGTGTAAACGAGTGTGGATTGTAAAGCGCTTAGAGTTTGGTCTCTAGCCGAGGATAGGCACTATATAGGTATTAATAATAATAATAATAATAACAATAATAATAATAATAATAATAATAAAGCAGGGCGACACGTGTATGTCGGCTCTCTCTCTCTCTCTCTCTCTCTCTCTCTCTCTCTTTCTCTCCCTCCTCTCTCTCCTCTCTCTCTCTCTCTCTCTCTCTCTCTCTCTCTCTCTCTCTCTCTCTCTCTCTCTCTCTCCTCTCTCGAAAAATGACCATGCTATAGACTAAAAATGGCAGGCATGTCGCTTTTTCACGATCTGCTCTTTGGAGAAATTTATTCATTGTAAGGAATCAACTATCTCGCATTAACAGACAGAGTTGCTGGACTTGAACACGATTGAAAAGTGTGCAAGGATGTGGATATTAATCGAATCACCAGTATACGAGTACGTCAGATCATTATGCAACAAAACCATCTAACAGATACTTCAAACCGTTAAGCAGCATACGAATATCAGCTGACATCGGTTACAAGAAAACTACTCTGCGTCGAAGGCCGAAACATTGAAATCAGCGATAAATCGTCCAAGTGTAAAAGAGTCCACAGGTATTGCATGGTCAGTGTGAGTCATGAACAATGTGGGGAAATCGAAAGGAAGATGGATGAACCACATCAAAGAA
>CM031625.1:12569495-12603321 GCA_018398815.1 Conus ventricosus | reverse complement strand
CGGGAAATGTAGAGAGAAAACAACAACAACAACAACAACAAATTTGAATTTCTTGTTAAATATGATTTTTTTTTTTATTCTTTTTTCTTGCAGCTCTCTCTCTCTCTCTCTCTCTCTCTCTCTCTCTCTCTTCTCTCTCCTCCTCTCTCTATACCCTTTTCTAGAAACCGTATTGTGAACTGAGAATAGCCTTAGATGAAAAAAAAAACAACTTCCGTGCCCTTTAGCTCTGTTTTGATTAGTTTCATAACAGTTCTGTGCAACTGACTGATGATATAAATTTAATAAACAATTTCTTCATTTCAATACAAAGGTTTCCATACTGACTGATGATATATAAACATTCTTCATTTCAAAACAAAGGTTTCCATACTGACTGATGATGTAATAAACATTCTTCATTTCAATACAAAGGTTTCCATTTGCTGTGGAAGAGTTTGTTAAGCATCATAATGACTGCGTTTCAGTTAAAAACTGTCAAAGAGGCCTGGCATAGGAGAAAAGGAGCGAATTTGTATCTTTACGTTGTGTGTGATTTATACATACAAAATTCGTGTTGGCAAAAATGCGAGCATTTTCCCCATTTCTTAGCCCTTTGCTTATTTTGTAACGCTAGTATTTAAAACCAGTGACTTTGCAAAAAAAATGCAAAGATGGTTATAGGGTATTCCCCCTGCCCCGATGCCCCTCCTCTTCCTCCTTCCTCCCCCCCCCCCCCCCCCCCCCCTCCCTCTCGATGAATCCTCCCCTCCCCCGGCTGTATTGGTATTTGCTATCTTTGGTAACTAATTATGCAAGCAATATTCTTTCTTCAAATCAAAAGTAATGGGCACCGGAGGTATGTGGACATGTCACTATGAAACAGCATTTAAACCCCTCGAAATCTCGTAGAGAAGAGGAATGGAAAGCTTTCTTTTGGTACCTAAGCCCATGGGCAGTCTGTCCTAGCATCCCCTCTCTGCATCCTTTCTTTGCACTTGTCCTTCCACGTCTATCGACCTTCACCATACTCCTTGCTCAACTAAACAACACAACACACACACACACACACACACACACACACACACGCACCGCACACCACCCCACACACACACACACACACACACACACACACACACACACACACAACACACACACACACACACACACACATGGATTTCTCTCCCCAGCCCCACTTGTGTCATTTTCACCATCTCCCACTCCTCCTCATTCATATTCCCACTTCCTGTCGGCCTGTTGAGATGACTGACAAACACGTTTAAATGACTAGCACAGAGTGTTACATTAGTAAAGGAATAAGAATAGTCACACAGAACGGTGAGAGTGAAGTATGCTATGCATACATTGAAGTGTTCAACGGTAGACCATCCATATGTATTAGTTTCAGGCCTGCAGTAAGGTGTCCATGTTAATTTGACAGAGAGTAAGCCTAAATCTTTTTTTTATTCGTGACATGTCAGTTATCTGAGGAGAAAAAAAAGTATAAGACGATGATCTGTTGATTGATCCCAAGGGTGGCCAGCATTTCATGTCAAAATCGGACCAGCCCATTTCTGAAATTGTTCTTTCATCTTTCCCTGTAATATTGGATGTGATCCCTCTGGACAAATGTAACTATTTTACTGATTTTACATTTGCTAGGAATAAACGCACATGCACGCACACACGCGCGCACGCACGCCCACGCACGCACGCCACACACACACACACCACACACACAACACACACACACACACACAGAGCACGCACACGCACATACTACACGTGGTGTGTGTGTTGTTGTTTTGTGTGGGGTGTGTGTGTGTGTGTGGTGTGTGGTGTGTGGGGGTGTGTGTTGGTGTGCTTTGTGTGTGTGTGGTGTGTGTGTGTGTGTGTGTGTGTGTGTGGGAGGAGAGAGAGAGAGAGAGAGAGAGAAAAGAGAGAGAGAGAGAGAGAGAGAGAGAGAATTTTAGTCTGTGGACGGTGTTGACCAGAGCTCCGTGACATTAATAATAATAATAATTAATAGACGGCTTAACATTACCCAATAGTGCTGCATACCATTATGACTAGCTTCATTAACAATACGCACAAAGAGCGTTTTTCGTTACCATTACTACGTTCAGGAACCTACATATCGATAACACGACTGTTTGCATAGCTCCTGGTCAATAGCGCAACGCTTTAATAGCATTACTCGAGTCCATGAATGACAATGTGAATGCTTTTTTCCTTTTCAAAACGTTGCATTTCTAGGCCAAGATCGCAGATCAACAATTTTCACCGTTGTTAAATTCACTCTCTCTCTCTCTCTCTCTCTCCTCTCTCTCTCTCTCTCTCTCCCCTCTCTCCCCTCATCTCTCTCTCCTCTCTTTTCTCTCTCTCTCTCCCTCCCTCCCTCCCTCTTCTCTCCCTCCCCTCCCTCTCTCTCTCTCTCTCTCTCTCTCTCTCACACACACACACACACACACACACACCACACACACACACACACACACACACACGCACACAGTGTGACCTCTCTCTGTGTAGTTTTGTTTGTTTGTAAGTTTCCTTCTGTTTCACCATCCCCCATCTCATTAGTAGTTTTATGAATAGTTTGCTTGTCATTGTGGCGAAATTAGATTCCGATGTTGCGCTGTTGAATTGTCGCATGATACGGATAGTGTTGAAATAATGTATGCATGAAAGGACAGATTGTAAGACCTATGCTTTTTTTGGACTAAAATCTTCATCCTTGCGTATCAAAGATTCAATCGGTCTGTCAAATCTCTCTCTCTCTCCTCTCTCTCTCGCTCTCTCTCTCTCTCTCTCTTCTCCTCTCTCTCTCTCTCTCTCTCTCTCTCTCTCTCTCCCTCTCTTCTCTCTCTCTCTTTTCTCTCTCTCTCGATTCTCTTGCTCGTCGCGCGCTCGCTCGTTCGCTCTCAGTTTGAAGTTAATTTATTTAGTAAAGTTCTTTTTAACATTGTCTGATAAGGCCATTTTCACTGGGGGGTTAATTAATTACTTTAACAGATTCTCGGGCGGTGGCTGTGACAGCGGTCAGTTCTACCCGAAATCGGTTTTGCTTTTTTGTGTTTGTTTGTTTGTTGTTTGTTTTGTTTGTGTTTTGCAGTGAGTGGGGTTGATTTCCGTCAAAGACATTTGTTGAAAAAAGCCACCCGTCTTTACAATTGTGTTGTTGTTTTGCGTCCTGTTTAGTTGTATGTATTCTACGTCCTTTTTAGTTTTTGCTTCGTGTCCTGTTTAGTTGTATGTATTCTGCGCCTGTGTTGGTTGTATGTATTCTGCGTCCTGTGTTGGTTGTATGTATTCTGCGTCCTGTGTTGGTTGTATGTATTCTGCGTCCTGTGTTGGTTTATGTATTCTGCGTCCTGTTTAGTTGTATGTATTCTGCGTCCTGTTTAGTTGTATGTATTCTGCGTCCTGTTTAGTTGTATGTATTCTGCTTTCCTGTTTAGTTGTATGTATTTCTGCGTCCTGTGTTGGTTGTATGTTTTCTGCGTCCTGTTTAGTTGTATGTTTTTGCATCCTACGTCTGATTCCAGATTCGGTTTATGTTTATTTTTATGACGGGGCATTAGTATAAGACAGAACGTCATTCAGATTCATCCCCCTCTCCCTCTCCCACACGCCCACTCCGATCAGTTTCCCAATCCAGGGTGACTTCTAGTTCTGATGTAAACACCTAAAACCCTTCAGTACATCTTCCATCTCCATTCGGCTCTGCCTGTCAGGAACAGCTTACACCAGTTTTCCTAGAGAACAATAAACTTCAGACTGACTTTCATACAATGCAGCTATGTTGGCACAAAGGCTGCAAAAGCGGAAATGGGAACATGTGTAATCTTTAAAAAAAAAAAAGTAAATGATTCATAAAGCATCAATCCAGAAACAAAACGTGGACAACAAAATTTAATTAAGCTGTAACATAGTACATCTTCTGTTGACAACAAATTCAAATTTAAACTGTAACGTAGTACATCTTCTGTGGACAACAAATTCAATTAAGCTGTAACATAGTACATCTTCAGTGGACAACAAATTCAATTCAGCTGTTACATAGTACATCTTCTGTGGACAACAAATTCATTAAGCTGTAACATAGTACATCTTCTGTGGTGTGTCATCAAAGACGTTAAGATTTCAGAATGTTCAAACGCTTGACAAGGGGCTAACACTTAGGGCGTGCAGAATATTGTGAGACCGACAATTTCTCCGCAAACCTGCGCTAGGAGCCAGAAGATGTATGCAATTCCTACTGAAGCCACAAAAACTATTACAGCGTCTTTACATGGGAACAAATGATAGTCTCTGAAGTAGGGAATATAACTGATGGTACCATGTTTAAGATCGTTCACTTGCACCAGCAGATTGAGGGACATCTGTTTGCACGAGCAGATTGAGGGACATCTGTTTGCACCTGCAGATTGAGGGACATCTGTTAATTTCCCAGAGGGACAAGACCCTGTTCCCATTTTCAGCATATCTTTTTCCCGTCAACTTTACTGCATTTAGCAAAAATGATGTTTGATAGAAGCTGCGTGCGTGCGTGTGTGTGTGTGTGGTGTGTGTGTGTGTGTGTGTGTGTGTGTGTTGTGTGTTGTGGTGTGTGTGTGGTGTGTGTGTGTGTGTGTGTGTGTGTGTGTGGTGTGTGCGTGCGTGTGTGCGTGCGTGCGTGCGTGCGTGTGCGTGTGTGTGCGTGCGTGCGTGTGCGTGCGTGCGTGCGTGCGTGCGCGTGCGTGCGTGCGTGCGTGCGTGCGTGCGTGCGTGCGTGCGTGTGTGTGTGTGTGTGTGTGTGTGTGTGTGTTGTGTGTGTGTGTGTGTGTGTTGTTTAGTGGTGGTGATGTGGCTGGAGGGGAAGTATCGAGCGAAAGGAGCATCGTGCAGGGTAAACATCGGGCGGGGACGGGGATAGGGGGGTGGGGGGGGGGGGTGGTGGTAATATGAAACAGGGGAAGTGCAAAGCAGGCGGAGTCCGATTCACTGCTACGGCGGCAGAGATTTCTAGTGACAAGTGTCCTCACAGGTTGTTGTTGTTTTTTTTTTTTTTTTTAAGTGCTGTTGACATGTAGCAATATTCAGACGGAACGTCATACTGACGTTGTGATATTGAGCAATAGTCTGGGAAAAATATTGACACGTAGCGCTATCAAGACGTCGCGCTATTGGAACGTAGCACTATTGAACGTAGCACTATTGACACGTAGCATTATTGACACGTCGCGCTAGTAGCACGTCGCGCTATTGAAACGTAGCACTATTGAAACGTCGCGACAAAACTGAAAAGTGTGGTGCTCTGGACAGTGGCTCCATTGAACGTAGCGACAGCGGCACGCGACACAACGGACACTTGGCGCTGTCTAAAGGTATCCTTCCATAAACAGTGATGAAGGAATATGCTTCACCGTTAAAAAAAAACACTGCATTTAGCTTTCAAATCAAAACTGTTACAAAAACTACATATAGCATTGAAGCCAAAACTCGTCTGTATTAATACATTATTTGTGCCCAAAAATTTTGAACGATTCTTTTTGTGAAGATTCTATTTTTATTTCATTTTTCCCTTTTACAAAATAATTTCAGCTTGGTTTTTCGAATCTACTGTCTTTGCAAATTAATGAACAGTTTCATGATTACTACCTCTTCTTACACAAGTAAGGTATGTCAATAGTTTCTCGATCCTTTTCAAACATTAAATGCTAGCATTGAGTTTTCACAGTACATTCTTAGTTGGAGAAAAGAATGCCTTTCCCCCCTTTTTTTAGTAGTGCAGGGTAAAAAAAAATCCAGTTTGTTGTCGAACGCTTATTCCCAAATATCAGAGATCAGAGAGACGCTCCTGAAACAAGAAGCCCTGCTGCCAGGACAAACAAGTAGATGAGCAAGGAAAGTGCCCTCCTAAATTCATTGAATGGTTTCATCCCTTTAACATAACGTCCTCTTGTCTGTACCACTTCTGATAAAACTGAATGCCTTTTCCTGCTAAGGAGACACGTGATCATGTCTTGGCACCACTGTTCCTCAGCCAGGGCTGCTGATGATTGCCCAGATCTTCAGATTGGCGCCAAAGACCTGTTTGGGCTTTACGGCACGGTCCTTTTCCCACTGTTTATGGAAGCATATTACTTTCACTTATAGATACAAAACAATTGTTTCTTCAAGGTGTTGGGCTTGTTAGAGAGAGAGAGAGAGAGAGAGAGAGAGAGAGAGAGAGAGAGAGAGAGAGAGAGAGAGAGAGAGAGAGAGAGTTGATTGATTAACTGGTTGATTCTCTCCATGTGTGTGTGTGTCTTTGTGTCTGTGTTTATTTACATCTGTAACGTTCTTTTGTTACCGCGCAAAATGTGTGCAGCAAACTTAAGTTAAGCAGACCTATCATATCAAGGAATGAAGAAGGCACAGTCCCACAAGATCTCGTAAAAACACGGCTCTGCCTCATTGGGTGGGAAATGAAGAAATCAAGTGGGGTAGCTTCTAAATCATGACAACACCAGCCAGGGAAGAGATTGAATGTTGAATCCTTCGTAAACCCACTTTGGGGGAAAGGGTTTTCCGACCCCACTCAAAACGTTTTTGTTATACCCTTTCAAGCACTAAACGAAGATCAGAAGGAAAACGGTCGACGTGCCGTTGGATGCCCACTGTGGAACTCGTTTTCCCACAGTCGACGGGACTCCAACCCCAGCCTGAAGCAAGAGCCAGCGTAAAACAGATGTCAGTCATTCCTCTGAGCTTGTTTTTTTTTGAGGAGAGGGGGATAGAGGGGATGGTATCACAGAGAGATGGAAGAGAGTGGAAAGGCAGATCGTGGAGGGGATGAGAGAGAGAGAGAGAAAAAGAGAGAGAGGGGAGAGAGAGAGAGGGAGAGAGAGAGAGAGAGAGATGGGGGGGCTGTGACCCTTTGGGAGAGGAAGAAAGAGGAAGGAAGGGAGAGGGGGGGTTTTGTAGAGAGAGGTTAGGGTTTGAAACTTGTCAGAGAGAAAGGAGTGACACTGCCAATGCACTGGATTGCGCTTTGTATGAACTGTCACCTGTCTTTAGCAACGATTCGAACGCACCACATTTCCCTCAGGTTGGTATTCGTTCTTCTTGCTTTTTTTTTTTTTTTTCTTACTTGCTCATCGATTTTCCAGCTTTTGGTCAAGACTCGTGCCTAGCTTTTGTGTTGAATGCTACTGGCAAAAACGAATTGAGAAGACCCACTGACCCATCACCAACAACAGATGACATAAATTACAGATTCTCTCATCCCCCCAGATCCAATCGGCAACCCATCAGTCTATTGAACAGAGCAGCCCGATCTTATTCTTAAGCATCAAGTTCTGATCAGCATCTTGTTTTTGGGAGCTGGCAGCTCTGCCCTAAAAGTCTTCTTTCAAAGGATCAACCTTCAACAAATAATACGGGCAACAGTTTAATGTCTGCCAATTTAGGAGGAGCAAAAAACAATTTTCCCTTGTTGAAAAAAAGGAAAAGATGCACGTTGCGAGATTCGCAACAAAGGAAACTGCAGTAGAAAAGCACACAGAAAAAAGCCCAACTAATAATGTGAGTAGCGGTGAAATTTCAGAATTCAGAACCACTCGCCCCCCCCCCCCCCCCCCCCCCCCCTTCTCCCCTTGCACCAGTCTATATGGCAGGACTATATGGCGAGGAGTTTGTCTTGGAAGCCGGATTCCTTCCAGTGCTGGCTATACCGGCATACTTTTGGGTCATGTGATCACGTGAGGATCCTTTTCTGCTTTCATACGGGTCAGTGACTTAACCAGAATCATTTTGTTTTGTGAACCAGAATCATTTGTTTTGTGAACCTGAATCATTTGTTTTGTGAACCAGAAACATTTGTTTTGTGAACCTAATCATTTGTTTTGTGAACCTAATCATTGTTTTTGTGAACCAGAATCTTTGTTTTGTGAATCTGAATCGTTTTTTTTGTGAACTGAGTAGTAGCTACATTTGGTCTCAAGCTGTATTTTCTGATGTTTGTCAGTGATTTTTGGGATTCTGAAAAATCTGCTGTACACTCCCGTCATCCATTCCATCCAGTCAATACGTGTTGGTGGTGGGGAAAATCACAGTTGTTTCAGATCATGATTTGCTGCCTTCTGTCGTGTGGTACGTTTATTGCTGAAAATGCCTTTCCTTCTTGTCCACCCCCGGTGATGGATCCCCGGGAACCAGTCTCGGAACTTTTTCTCTTTAAATCCTGCGCAAGATCATCCCCTAGCTTTTCCGAATCCCCCCCCCCCCCCCCCCCCCCCCCCCCCCCCCCCCCTCGATGAAGATTTCAGCCACTTTGGTTTTGAGTAGCAGCAGCAAGCGCTTGTCAGTGGGCCCTGGGGGGTGTCACGACCCACCCCTGGAGGTCTGCCCTGACAGGATCGGTCTAAGTGGGAGTGAAGGGAGTGACTGACCTCACACGCCCGCAAGAGACCACACAAAACGATTACGATACAACACCCTATTTATTCACAAACAACACACGCAGTCACAAATAATATTTCAACGCACGCACCATGCACAATCACAATCAGCATTCCAACACGCACAAAAATGCACAAACACAATCAAGCATCTCAATACACGACATACACAATCATAATCACAAATAAATAATTCCAGCACCCCTCCCTTTCCCTGATATGCAGTGCCCTCACCATCCTGCCTCTCCAAAGTCCACTGGGAACACCCTGTCGCACTAGGTGCCCCAAACCGGGTCGGTTCTTGAAGAGAGTTGTTCAAGGCCAACACCCTTGACACGCACAAACAGACGGTGGAGAGCGCGTCTCGGGGAACGGGGCGTTGTTGCTGGAGGTCCCAGCGGGGATCAGGACCGTCCAGCCGAGTCCACGGCTTTTCCACCAGTACGTGGCCTCAACCAGTGCGTGGTCCCCACCAGTGCGTGGCCCCAACCAGGGTGCGTTACCAACCAGTGTGCGGCCCCAACCAGTGCGTGCTCCGGGTGAAGCCTCCGGGAAGAGGGAAAAGGTAGCTGGGAGGAAAGTAGAAGAAACGGGTACTGGAACCCCGCAGTCAGTACTGTCTGACACATGCTGTTAAACCTTAAGAGCCACTCGCATGATGGGCGAGGGGAGGTCTACTAAATACACCAACATAAGCTCAACACAGACTTCAGCATAACGCGGCAAACCAACCAAATCAGGAATGTTCGTTAAAGTCTTCTCATACGAAGCAGGTAAGAGACGGCATTAAATTAACAGGCTATAAAACAAATATGAATTATCTTCATCCTTTCTCTCACTCACGTTTAACATTTTCCTTTCTTAGGAACTGAACTAATAGAGCAACCATGGCTTTACATCTGCCACACATTTGCAAATAATAATAATTCAATGGCACAATTATCCCCACATCTTATGGCAACATTTCAAAATAACACAAATTTTCAACCACGCATCCAAACAACTAATCATGCGTACGCACGCTCGCGAACATAAAACTCGTTCTCCTTGCACACACAAACAGAAGGTGGCCGAAGAATGTGAGACCAGCAATTGTGACAGGGGCGGACGAGCGAGACCAAGCAAGTACCAACCCTGAATCACCAGGTTCTCTCCCATCCCACTGACTACCGCATCACCAAATGCATAAAAAGGAGAAAGACTTTAAGATATAATTTTGACTGGCCAGGTTAAAGATTGAATTAACCAGAAAAAGTGGTCTCAAACAATATTTCTTTTATAATTTTGAAAACCAAAAACAAATTGCGCAAAGAGAAGAATTAGCCGGCTAGCATAAAAAAACACAACAACAAATAAACCACGAAACTGATGCTTACCAGCTACCCGTGGGTGACCCGAGTGGTGGGTCAAACCGACTCTCTCTGCCCTCTGTCCAGTCGAGAGGACAGCAGCGCAGATGCGGAAAAAGATGAAGTGATGTCTCCCTCCTACAGGCCGACTGTAGGAAATGAAAGTACCGACTGTACTTTCGACGATAAGGTGAAGAACCAGGACCGGAGCAGGCGCTCCCAGAGACATCTTCCGCTCGAGTGAAGAGAAAGCCTGCCTCAGCGATGGCGGCCAACATGCCACGCTACGTCACGGTGAGAATACCTCAAGCCTAAGAGGAACCTTGCACGTGCGGCAGGTGGAAAGACAGGTGAGAGGCCGATAGAGACAGCCAGTACAAGAAAAAGATACCAGCCACCCCGTGAACCTGCAGGATGAATTGCACGGGCAGTGGAATTAGAGAGAGAGAGAGAGAAAGTAAACCTAACCTGAGCTGAACTACACCAAAGGTGCAACCACACCACAAGCCACATTAAAGGACGGATATACGACAACAACAACGACAATAAATAAATGAATAATCTACTACCCTAGGTGGGCCAATCGTCATAGGCCTCGTAACAAACCCGTGACATGGACAACGAATTACTTCTTTGTGTACTTGTTGAATTTGGCTCCTAGTTTTTCTGCAAGGCTAGAGTTGATACTATATATCAGCAGAGATGAGAGGAGCTTTGGGATCAGTGTGAATGGCGGGCACCAGCCTTTGTAATTGCCAGGTTGATCTGTTGCCTGCAAGCTTTCGTCTTCCAAATGCTTGATTTTGTTTTCTATCCGTGTGTTTCAAGTTAGGAGCTCTGTGATTTCTTTGGCTTGAAACTCATCGTGGATGAAGCAAATAACTCGTCTAACTGCATCAGTACTTTTTGGGGTTTCCTCTTCCTTGGGGGAAAGAACTTATGAGTCAACGTTTTTTTAGGGGGAAAAAATTTGGGTTTATCCCTTCTCAAGTTTTTGAACTTGTCTTCCCCATCGCTCCCTTTCCCCGGGGGCCCCCCCCCCCCTTGCCAAACGGGGCATGGGGTTTAAAAAACTCCCAAACCCCCAGGGGGGGTCCATTTCCAGGTGGGTCCTTTTTCCAGGTGAGGTCCATTTCCGGGTTGGAGTCCATTTCCAGGTGAGCCCCATTTCCAGCCTGTTAACTTTCCTTTCTGATAAAACTTTGTTGGGGCCCATGAAACCCCCTTCTTCAACATATCAAATTTCTTTGAGAGATCAAAAATCCGGATTAGAATTGGATCTTATTGTGTGGAACTGGGGCCAATAACATTTGTCGTTTGATTTCCCCACTATGTCGAAAACCCCTTTTTTTGCTGCCTGATTGTAAAGGGAAAGCGTGAAAACCTCTCACAAAAGGCTTTTGACGCTTGGAGAAAAAAGGGACATTTTTACGTGGTATGCAAATAGGAAATTTAAACCCAATTTAAAACCAGGGAAATCTTACCCCCCCCACACGGCCGCCCGGTTGTAAAGGGAGGGGATTTGGTCAGATGACAAAAAAAACCCTGGGGAGAGAGTTGGGCCCGGGCTGGTGGCAAAAGGGGGGAAAGGGTTTGTAACCATTTCGCCCTCGGGGCCCCAAGTGAGCCCCCTTAAATGCTCGGTCAGCTGGGTCTTGTGTACACGGGCAGTGAAGGCAGCAGTCTTGGATTTTTTTTG
The DNA here is from genome assembly GCA_018398815.1 of Conus ventricosus. NCBI lineage: Eukaryota > Metazoa > Mollusca > Gastropoda > Neogastropoda > Conidae > Conus > Conus ventricosus. The sequence goes on along the minus strand of CM031625.1, from coordinate 12,591,868 downwards.
GATGGAAATTGCCGTGGGTTCCACTGTTTTGGGTTCTATTGTAAGGCTGGTTAAATGCTTTGTGGGGGTTTTGTAGCACCCCTCCTTAAGATAATTACTGTGAAAAGGGAACCCCCGAAGTGGGGGGAAATTTTCGATGTCCATCGGGGGGCTAAGTGTGTTTTTGCAAATTAAATTGGGGTAGGGGTGTGGGGAAAAAATGCTGATGTGTGGGGAAAATGAAAGCGAGGGGAAAATTCGGGTAATTGTAAACCCCCCCCCCCCCCCCAGGGGTTTGAAAAGCAGCGTGGAAAAAAGGGCGGGCCCCAAAGGGGGGGAACCCTTTGTTTCCTCCCTAAAAAAATGGGGGGAAAAACAACGGGGAGGGGCCAACACCGGGAAATGTAAAAAAAATTTTTTTAAATTTAATTTTTATGGGTTTTTCATTTAATTGTGTTTAGTATAGGGATAGAGGGGCATTTATTTTATTGCAGTGTATAAGGCCCCAAAAAACTGGTATAAAATTTTAAATATGCTAAATGCAGCTTTGTTTTTGTAGCCGTGCCCCGGTTTAGAGGGGAAAAGGGGCTGGATTCGTGCTTTTTTTAATAACGGGTGAGTTTTTAAAGTTTGTATGTGGGGGCCGGTCGGGTTGGGTTTGTTGCGGGTGTCAGCCCGAGAGGGGGAGAGGTGCGCTGTCTGCTTGACGACCGAGGAGCGTAAAAACGTTGTAAGTCCTGGGGAGGGGGCCCCGGGGTTTAAAGTTAAAAATTTTAGTGTTTTTTAAGGGTTATAAATTTCATTTTCTTTACAGCTTTTTTTTTTGTTTTGGTTTATGAATAGTATTACGGGGGAATATGTTTGCCCCTTTTTTTAAAATTTTTCTTTCCATTGTTTTATAGATTCGAAAATGGTTCGGGGCCCGTGTGAGGAGAAAGCTGTTGTTTATTTAATAAATTGTCTTGTTTTTTTAAATGAATTGGAAATAATATTTTTTTATTTCTATTTATTCAAAAATTGGCCGAGGTGGGGACGGAAGGGAATGGGGGTTTTTTTTTTTCAGGGGGAGCGAAGCTGAAAAATTTATTATTGAAGTGTTGGGAAAAGGGGAGTAATGGTGGTGTTCCGGGACTTTGTTTGTAGGGGTGCCTTGCTCCGCTGCGGGGGTGAAAAAGCTGGGGGGAGCTCCCTGCCGTAAAAGTTTGAGGCTGAAACGGTTGTGACGACGTAAGATGGCATGCCCCGCTACGGGGGGAAAAGGAAGCTGGAGGAGTCCCTGCCGTGGCTTTTGAGGCGCCCCGGTCGTGAAGACTTACAGAAGGAAGGCCCCGGGGGCTCGTTTGGTAGTCGCGGAGCCAGACCCAGGTTGGGGTCTTTGACGTCGTCCCTGGTGAACTCCAGGGGGGAGAGGCGACGAGGAAGGACTTTGGAGAATTTTTCCATTGAATTTTAAGCTAAAGTGAAAAACCTTTTAAAATTTTCCCCCATTTCTTTCTTTTTCTACCCCCGGGAAATTTGATTTGTGGGAAATTTCCAAATTTAATTTTAATAAAAAAAGGGGTGGTATTTTTAAAAAAGTCTAAGTTTTTATATCCCTGGGTAAAAACGCTTTATGGAGTAAGATTGTGGGGTGATGTGAGATATTTATTTCTGTCTGTTTTGTGCTTGACAGGGGTGCCCCGAACCCCCGGGGTTAGGCTTTTTTTTTGTAGCGTAATATAAAAAATTTTGCACCCCTGATTTCTTTTAAAAAAAGTCCATATATTTTTTTTATTGTAATTTACCCCCGTCCCCAGTTAACGGGGACAAAAATTGTAAATAGATAGTTTTCTGTAGGGGGTCGGGGTTGTTTTTTCTTTTTCCCTTCCTTTTTTACTTTTATCTCTCTTGGCCCCCTTTTTGATTGTGTCTTTCTTTTTTAAATTACTTTTATTTTTTTTAAGTTTATGTATAAATTTACCCCTTTGTAGTGTGGGTTTTTTTTACATTTGTTTAGTGTAGTTTTTTTTGTATAGTTTGTGGTTTTTTAAATTTGTTTTGTGTGTTTTGTAAGTGTTTAATTGATTTAAAATTTTCCTTTTCTGTAGGTTTCTTCTTCTCTTCCATTTTATTTTTTTTTTATATAAATTTGTGTGTGTGTTTGGGGGGGGACTTATGATTTAAAATTTGTTTTGTGTTTTAGAAAATTTGATACAAAAAAGGAAAATTTTTGGATTCAATTGTTTTTTTGGGTGACAAAAAAATTTTTTAAATTTTGTTTAAAAAGAATTGTTGTAAAAGGTATTTTCAAAACATGGATCCGGATAAATGTGCGTTTTTAAACCCTCACGGAAAAAGATTTTGGTTTAAGGCGGGCCCAGAATTAAAGATTTTGGGGGGATAAATATTTGGGAAAAAAGAAAAGGGGAAAAAATTTCACACTAAAACGACTTGACTTAGCCGCTAAAAAAGAAAAAGAACAAAGAAAATTGGGCAGCTAAAAAAGAAAAAAAAACCCAAAGGGGGCCTTGGCAGCAAAAAAAGAAAAAAAACAAAGAGATTTTGGAAAAGCCAGTGGTTTAGAGAGGAGAAAGACGGGGTTGGCTCAGATAGCTAAAGAAGAGAGAGAGCAGCTGAAAGAGAAAACAAAAAAGACGGGCTCAGAGTGAAAGAGAAAACGAAAGATTTGCTCAATTAGCTAAAGGGGAAAAAAAATTTGCTCGAGAGAGAAAAAAAGGGAATGGCTCAGTTTCGGCTGAAAAAGGGAAAAGGTAAAGGGGAGAGTTGATGCGTTTTGAAATTTGAAAGAGAAGCTAAAAGACAAAAAGGAAAGTGGAGAGAGGATCGGCGGTTAAAAAAAGGAATTTAGCTAAAAATTAAAATTAGAGAGAGAGAAGTTTTTAGTTTTCTGCGGGGTTTAAAACAGGAAAGGTGATCAGAAACAATGGTTCCAGTCTGGTATTTAAAGAAGTACTTTTTCCCTAAGTTTGCCTTATTTTAAATGAATCTAAGGATGATATGGATCATACCTTTTTCGTTTTGAAACTTTGCTGAAAATTGTAAAAGGGGATAAAAAGGATTGGGGTATGTTCTTGGGTTTTACATTTACAAGGCTTTTCGTTGTCTTTGTATAATACTTTGTGTGCAAGGGGGTTCCTGGGGAAATTAAAGAACTCAAAAAAGTTTTGCTTGCAAAGTTTCAGTGTACAAAAAGATGGTTTACAGAGTTTAATTTTAAAAAATTTAAAAACCCCAGAGAAGATAAATCTTTTGTGTCATACGCACTCGTTTTAACTTTTTTTGATGGGTTGGGGTTGGAATTTCAGACATAGATTTGTCATATAAATGTCTTGTGTTTTGCTATTTGTGAAAAAATTTTTGGGGTTTCTGTGAGAAAAAAATTAAAAAGTTTTTCTACGTAAAACCGTATTTTTAAAAACATCTGCTGAAACTTTTTGAAGCGGGCAAAAAAGAAAACCGTTTGGACACCCAAAAAATTTTGTATTTTCACGTGGGAAAAAGTTTAAAGTTTGGGCAGGTCTATTAAAAGGGGAAAAAATGTTGAAGAAAGGGTTTACCAGACAGGTTTTCCCCCCCCAAAACTTCCCTTTCCCCAAAACCACGCCCCAATACCCTCGTGCTAAAAAACCAGCGTTTTTGTCGTGGTGGCAATTTTTCCAGGTTCAGAAGTCGTGGTGGTTTCGCAGGGGAAAAGGTTGTATCCCCAAGGATTTGTGAGATGTTTTAAATTGGGGTGGTAGAGGTCTTACGAGAGGAATGTGAAAACTTTTTGAAAAAGGTCACTTTCTCAATCTCCAAAACAGCACAAAAAATTTGGGTTTTTGTTTTTTTTGGGTTTTGCGGGAAATTTTTGTGGATGCAGAGGGCTTTTGTTCTTCTTTGACTTCGGGGTTTTGGGTTTTTCCTTACCCCATTTGGGGAGGGAACATTTAAATGGTTTCAGGTGTAAAGTTTTACGTGATTCAGGTGCAAAAAACGGGCAGGAGTTAGGAGGCCCACTTGTTGGGTCCAGATCGGATTGTGGGAAAGCGCGGGAAATGGTGACTTTTGGGGGGGAAAAAATGAGGAGTTTTTTTGTCGAATCTGTGGAGGGGGATACAGGGGTTTTTTTCAGGTTCTTGTTATGTGTGTCATAGATGAGCCCATCGCAGATCTCTTTTTGGGGAAATGTTTTCAGGTGTTACCCCCTTACAGGTCTCTCAGTTTTGATGGGTCCCCCGGGTTTGCGGGCTGCTGGGAAAAAGGGCGCAAAAAAAGCGGGAAACAGAAGGGAAAGGCTGAGTTAGAAATTTCCCGTATCGGATTTTTCTTTGTCACAGAGGGAAATTTATCAGTTTGCAGGAAAAAAATGTTTCATTTGGGTAAGTTCCAAAACATGGTTCGTCTTGGGGGTGTATTTTAAACAAAACAGTGTTCATGTTCGTTTGTGAAGGAAAAAAGTGTTTTGTTTGTTCATTTTCCCAAAGGGGGTTTCACACTTGTTACAGATTTTGGTTCCAGGGGAAAAGGGTTGACGAAGGTGTTTTTTACAGTCATGATGCTTTACTTGCAGGTTTATTTTGGTGTGGGGAAAAAAATTGGGTTTGAGTTTGGAATTTGTTTCTGGTGGCCAGGAGTAGGAGAGATTTTCAAGACTTATTTTCCGAACATTTTTGAAATTTGTCAAAAATGTTCTCAAAAGGGTTTGTAAACCTGATGTTCCGTTGTCTCCCGTTTCCAAAGGGTCGAAGAACCCCTTTTACAGAAATTTTTGTAGACATTGGGGGGTCCCTTTTCTCCCCCTTCTGAGGGAAAAACACAGGTATTTGTTGACCCGTTTTTGATGTGGTACAAGTTTTCCCGAGGCTATTTTCCCCTCAAGACGATCGATTCGATTTTGTTTGCAGAGGCATTGTTCACAGTATTTTGTGTCTGGGGTTTTTTGTGGAAATTCTGTCAGTAATGGTTGCGTTCACTTCAGGAAAAGTTAAAGGTTTTTGAGGAATTTCTTTCCATCAAAGGTGTACATTTTTCTCCTTATCTTTTCAGTCAAATGGTGTGGTAGAAAAAATTCCATGGCACTTTGAAGCCCAAAGATAAAGAAGATGGTTTTAAAAGGGAATGTCAGCGTGGCAAGGCAGGGTTGCTCCAATCTTTTTTGTTTGGGCGTGAAATTCCAAATGTTCTAAGGTTATTCCCCCTTTTTAGTTGTTGTTTGGTCGCGGGCTAGAGGGCCCCAAAAGATTTTTTTAGCTGATGCTGGCTGGAAAGCGAAAATATGGCGGAAGCAAAGAAAAGTGTGCGAGTTGTGTGTGGGGTTTTTAGAAAAAAACATAGCTGATAGTGCCGATTGCTCATTTACTCGTTGACAAGCTGCAAAAAATTCAGAAGAAGTACCATGACAAAAAGTTTTTCCCTGTTTTGTTTTGTTTCAAGTGTTTTGACGAAGTACTTGTTTTCTTCCTAAACTACGAACAAAAATGTTGATGCCCGGGAAAGGGCCCTACAAAATTGTTGAAATACTTGAAATTTGACTATGTCGTTGACATGGGTGGCAAAAGGAGAATTTTGCAAACCAAACAAGCTGAAAACTTTCAAAGGGGAGAAGGGGTTTTACTGTTTGTGAGTGTGGGTTTGGGTTTTACACAACCCTTTCAGGAATTCTTTCCCCATACGTTTTTCCCCAAAGATTTTTATGTTTAAAAAATGACAAACACAAAGTGTTTTGACGGTCACAAAGTGAATGTTCCAGTGAGAGGTTTGTGTGTTTTTCTTCGGGTTTACACTGATGATGAAAAATTTAGCGGGAAAAAAAAACCCCCTTTGGGCCTTCCACTTTGTGAGGGCGGGGCTCTGACGTTCCCTTTTCTCAAGTTGTTTTTGACAGAACAGAGAAAAAATTTCTGAGTTTTTTTTGCAAGTACGGGGCAATTTTTGGGCAAGTAATCCCGGTTGTTTTTCTCTAAAAAATTTGGGCCGGGCAAATTAAAATTTTTGGGCGGATTAAACCCGTTTTTTTAGGGGAAAAAGTTTCCCTCTTCCTTTTTTTTCTCAGGAAAAATATTAAAGGAAAAGGTACAGAAAAGGGTTTAAATTTTGGAGTCATTTAACCCGGGCCCAGTCTCTTAAATTTTTTTTTTTGCTCCTGTTGGTTGGTTAAAAAAACCAGATGGTTCCACTAGATTCTTTTTGGGGATTACAGGAAAATTTAAAAAAAGTTATCGTACGGATGCTGAACCCATTTTCCCGATCCAGAGGGGGTTGTTTTTAGGTTGTCTCATGTCGTTCTTCACCAAGATTGATTTTAAAGAAAGGTTTCTGGCAGATTCCAGTGAAGGAAGATGTAGAGGGTTAAAAGGGCGGTTTTTAAACACCCCTTTTGGGTTGTTTAAAGGGTGGGGAATGCCATTTGGCTTGGTAACAGCCCAGCGACGGTTTTCTAGGGGTTTTGCGTGCTTTAAAGTTAGGCGAAATTTAGCATTTAATTTCTTCGATGACTTCTCTCTTCGTAAGAAAGTGGGGTGGTCTTTTTAAAGATGTTGAGGAAGTGCTTTGAAAAGCTAAAGAAGCAGGGTTTTACGTCGGGCCTTCGGGAAACTTATGGGGTTTTTAAGAAATTTAAAATTTTTGGGGGCATTCAGTTGGTCTTTGGGTTTCCCTTTCAGCCAGACAAGGAAAGGTTGAAGGATTTTCATGTTACTCCCCCATTTTACCCAAAAAGGCCCAAATGCGTGCGGGTTTTGGGGTTGGTTGGAACTACAGACGTTTTATCCACCAAAATTTGGCGTTACTGCTCCCATCAGCGATTTGTTGTCAGGAAAAGGGTACAAAGAAGTTGGAAATGGGGTCTGCTTGTCAGTCTGCTTTGGAGAAGTTGAAGAAAAGGGGTTTTTTCAAGTCCGTTTTTTTTGTTGCCAGATTTGGGGAAACCATTTGTGGTTCGGTCGGATGCCCCGTTCCTTTGGGGTCGGTGGTGCTTTTTTTTAGGGGGCATGATGATGTTTTCTCCCGTCGCTTTCGTGAGTCGAAAACTTTTGCCAGGGGGAAACTCGATACAGTTTCTATCGAGGGGGAATGCTTGGCTATTGTGTGGGGGATTTCGAAAACTAGGTAGATCTCTGGGGAAGGACATTTGTTTCCCGGGCCCGATCATCGCCCTTTTACTTTCCTCCCGTCTTGTGTTTTCAAAAATGCAAGGATTATGAGGTGGTCCCCGTCATTTTAGGATTTCAGGTTCACTTTACTCCCCTCTCTGGTACTGCAATCTGTTTGAGAAATTTTTTCAGCCGTTGGAAAAAAAATGCAGATGTTTTGGGTTTTTTTTTTTTGGGTCATGTTTGCAATATAAACCCGTTTGTATGTATTAGTATACTGTTTTTCATGATGATTTTTTTTTTGCTGTTCGGACAGTCAAAAATTTCTTGGATACTCTCAAAATGTCAATTTCTGCTATTTTGTTTGTTTGGGTGTTGATCCATGGTTTTAGAAATTTTTAAGGTGATGTTTGAATAATCATGTTTTTATGAAAATTTTTGAGGTAGTGAATTAAAAATTTGAATTTTGTCTTGGGGGAAGGGTATTGTCCTTTTGAGGGTGTGTACCTTGGTTATCCTTATGGGTTTTAAAAATCGTTGTGCGCTCTTTTTTTTAAGGGGGGGGTACTTTTAAAGAAAATGTTTTAATAATTTTTATTGGGGTTTTTATTTAATTTTTGTTTAGTTTAGAAAATGAGGGGGCTTTATTTTTTTGCAGTGTATAATTTACCCAAACTGGTATAAAAGTTTTATAGTGATGCGACATGTGTGTAGCCCCCCTGACGGATTTAGAAAGGGGGGAGCTTTGGGTCTCGTGCAGTTTTTTTTAAGGGGGGAGCTTGGTTTGTATGTGGGGGCCGGTCGAGTTGAGTTTTTTGCTGTTTTCAGACCCAGAGAGAGAGCGTTTCGCTGTTTTGCTGTGACAGACCGGGGAGGCGTAAGACGCTGTAAGTCCTGGGAAAAGGGGAAAGGCCCCGGGTAAGTTGAAGACTTAGTGTTGTTAAAAATTAAAAATATTTTATTTTCTTTACGTTGTTTTTGTTTATGGTTTATGGAAAAGTATTACGATGGATTTGTTTGGGCAAGAATGTTAAAAAATTTTTCTTTCCCTTGTTTTATAGATTCGAGTGGTTCGAGGCCGTTGTGAGGGACAAGCTGTTTTTTTATAATAAAATTTTCTTTTTTGTTGGAAAAGAATTGGGAAAAAATATTATTTATTTTTTTATCTCAGAAATTGCCCAGGGGGGGAACGGAAGGGGAAAGGTGGTTAGTTTTTTAGGGGGAGGGCGAAGTGATAAATTATTTTTGAAGTGTTAGGAACTGGGATAAATAATTTGGTTTGGGGTTCCCAGACTTTGTTTGTAGAGGTGCCCTGGTCCGCTGGGGGGGAAATTTAGAAACTGGGGAAACTCCCCGCCCTGACGTTTGGGAAAGGCTTGGCCCCCCGGTTGTGACGGGCGTAAGATGGCATGCTCCCCTACGGGAGAGGGAAAAAGCTGGAGGGCTCCCTGCCGTAGGCGTTTTTGGGGGTGCACCGGTCGTGAAGGACTTAAGAAGGGGGGTTCCCCCGGGGTACGTTTTGGGTAGTCGCCCGGGGCCAGACCCAGGGGTTTGGGGGCGTTGACGTCGTTTCCCCGGTGAAAAATCCAGGGGAGAGAGGCGCGGGAAAAGGGCTTTGGGAGAATCTTTCAGTGAAGGTTTTAAACTGAGTGAAAAACCTTTTTTAAAAATTTTCCCCCTTTCTTTCTTTTACAAACCCGGGAAATTTTGAGTGTAGAAATTTCCTAAAAATTTAATAAAAAAGGGGTGGTATTTTTTCAAAGGGCTAAGTGTTTTTTTCCCTGGGTAAGAAAAGCGTTTTTGGAGGAAGATTTTTTTGTTGGGGATTTTGAGATTTTTATTTGTCTCGTCTGTGCTTGACAACAGGATGGAGAGAGGGGAAGGCTGAGGAGGAGTTTGAGAGAAAGGGGAGGAGTGAGGGAGGGGCGAGAAAAGGGGCCCAGAGAGACGTGGTTGGGATAGAAGAACAGCAAGGGCTTTGAGTTAAAGACCAAACTGGAAGGAGGGAAAAACTAAATTGAAGCCGAGGTGGGTGGGAAAAACAGCAAACTGAAATTTAACCCCGAGGTGGGGAAGAAGGGCGAAGAAGAAGAGTTCGACGTCGATTTCCCAGAAAAGACGACCACGGGAAGACCCCGTCCTGAAACCTGGAGCCCGGGCAAACCCAAAGGGGTTGTACCCCAAGCAGTGCTGAAGAAGACTTGAAGAAAATTTTTCAAAAACTTGGGGGTGTGGTGTGAAAGCGTGGTTGTGTGTGTGAAAAAACCTTTGGGCCGGTTAAAAAGGGCATTTGTATTTAACCCCGGGGTTAGGAAGTATTTATTTTTTTATGTTCTGATATTTTTATTGTGTTTTGATTTGATTTTTTAAAGTTTAATTTTAAGTACTTAGAAAATTGCATTTTTTTGTTCTCAGGTGTTGGGGAGGAAGACAAATCGTGCACCCCCTTCCAAGAGGGCAAAGTTTGGGGCCATGAGTGTGCTATGCTGTAGGTGAAAAGAAAACCTTTGGTGTGTTAAGCCGACAAAAATCATCAACTTAGTGCCTTAAGCAAACCACACGATTTCCCCCGCCCTGGCCTGTTTTTTGTGGTTTGTTTCCCCAAGTCATTCCACACAGTTTTACGTGGCCAGACACTCGGAGCTGCCTCCGTCGGGCACCTTCAGATATTCACTTTCCCCCGGCTATTCAGCCTCTTTTTTGACAAAATTCGGATCTTCTGGGGCTTTCACCCTCCTGTTATGCAAAATAGCGGTTCTTCTCGACTATTCCCTCTCTTTTTTGACGAATAGCGATCCCCCTCCGTTTTTAAATGGCAAGTCTGTATCATTGCGAGTGATAAATTGACTTGGGGGTTTCGACCCCTTTTGGTTTTTTTATCCTCTTACTTTTTAGGGGAAAAAAAGAACTGTTAAAAACTACTGAGAAAAAAAAAAAGGGGGGGAAAAAAGAAATAGGGGGTATACGAAATGAGACGGTCCCGTAGTGTATTGTTTAATGTTGATGGAACAGAATTCCGGGTGTGGGTTTTTGCCACAAAACTTCTCATTGCGAAAAAAACCTGTGTGTGGACTTTCCCCAATCCATTGTATAAAAGGCAATTTTGATGGCATATTCCCGAAGAAAATGACCTTCATTCCCCATTTCCAATGATGACAGTGAAAACCTTTGACGTACCCTATATTGTGAGAGGGTTTTGGTCGGATGTTCATTTTTACTTTCAAAAATTTTGACAGTGCAACCTGTTACGTTCCTGATGGAGTGGGTGTGTGTTGAGAGTGAAGGTTGGGGGAAGGGGGAGGGACGAAGAGAGAGAAGAGAGAGAGGGGGGGAAGGGGGAGAGAAGAGAGAAAGAGAGAGAGAGAGAGAGAAAGGGGGTGGTGAAGGGTGGGGTTGGGGAATGTGGAAAAAAAAGGAAAGGGGGATCGGGGGAAAACTGCCCTCACGTCTCATCATTAAGGTTTAAAAACTTTATTTTTTATCATTATTATCTTTAAAACCCGGACAAAAACACTTTTAACCCTTGGATAAAAACCCTACGTAGGTGTCTTTGACCCACATGGCAAAAAGGGCAAAGCATTTTTGTGTGCACTGCTTTGTTTTATTTGCTTCTTCTACAGTAATGAATAAAAAGCACAAAAGTGGGGGTTAACAAATCTTTTGTAAACAAGTTTAAATTGAAAACGCCCCCCTGTCTATAAAGCCCAAGACTATTTCCGATACCCCTACGACTAATCACTAAAAAAATGTTGAAAAAAATGTGAAACGTTTTTTTCTGGCCGGGAAATAAAAAAAAATTTATTTCGCAAAAAAAATTCTTGTTGTTTAAAAGGGGCAATTCTTCAAACAAAAAAACAAAGTTGCGTAACAAATTGTCAGACAGCATGCACGTGTGTGTGTGTGTGAGTGAGTGTGTTGTGTGTGTGTGTGTTGTGTGTGTTGTTCCATGCACATTATTATTAGCTAGTAATTTGAATGGTTAAAATAATTTTACTTTTAAATCGTTGGACTTTTTTTTAAAAAAGAGTCGCTTTCAATAAAGAAAAAACCTAAATTCGCCCAAGTTTAGGTCCTATAGCATCTGGGAAGGATACTTTGTTATTTTTGAAGTTTCAAAAAAAAAAAAGTGAAAAAAAGGGGTGGGGGGGTTTTACAGTGGTGAACAAAAATGAGACCGTTGGATATATGGGGGAAAAAACAAAATGGAAATTGAGGGGGGGGGGGGGGGGTCAAAGATTGTACAATTAAAGAATTTTTACTTTATTGCCTTTCAAAAATAAATCGTTATTTAAAAAAGAGAAAGAACAAATAACAAATTAAAAAAAAAAAAAAACATTTCATACCTTCTGTTAGGGCCCGATTTCGTATAAGGCGAGCAGAAAAGGGGCAGAAAGGGGATTTTTTATAAGAGTAAATACCCATTGTTACAAAAAATGATTTTAAAGAGCCCTTTTCAAACCTCGTAAAAGAATTTTATCAATTCGTTTCCATCTCTAGGCCATTCAATCTCGGTTTTTAAGACTTCAAGCAGCCCATTGGACCAAATATTTCAAAATTTTCCAAGTGTATATCCCTTATGATGTTTTTATCGCATAGCCTTTTTGGGCTGAAAGAAAAACCCTCGAACACTCCCTTGAAGTTCACCAGGCCCGCACCGTAGGGCCCCCTTTCTTATTTAGGTATTTCGGAATTAAGAATTTTTCTGTGAATTAAAAGAAAATAGTTTTAAAAAACGACTTAAATACATCATCGCCCGTCAAGGTGGCCTTGTGTTAAACACAAAATGGAACATTTGAACGACATCTGCGTTTTTTTAAACCTGGTTGTCTGCATGTTGTTATACCCCTTTTTAGTAAAGTAAAAAAAAACCCAGGCAGTTACATGGTTTTTTTCCCTCATAAAAACCATTTTCGACAACCCGTTTTCAGATACAAATTACTTTCCCCCGTTTAATTTATGTTTTTCATTTACGACCAACGTTGAATCTGAAGTTCAAAACTAATTTTTTTTTGTTTTGGGTGTTAAAAAAGGATAAAACGTATGCAAAAAACTGGAAGAAAGGAAGAGGGGAGAGGAAGAAAAAGGGGGGAAGAGAGGAGAGAGAGAGAGAAAAAGGGGGGAGAGAGAGAAAAAAAACCACAGCGCCCTTTCTTTTTTTTATTTCCAGGTAAACGTGGCTCTGGTTCCCCTTCACTCCTCCTTTCCCAAACCCAACCCACCCCCCCCTCCCCCCTATGCTCCCTTTTCCCCTTTCCCGTCATCATCAACACACCCCCCCCTTCCCCCCGCCCTCCCCCCCCTCATCGGGGCTGTGTGGATGTCGGGAGCGGTTTTTTTGCCCCCTCACTCACCGCGCTTTTTGACACAAACTGGGGGTTTCTTTACGGGGGCGGGCCGGCTTTGGGACTTTTAGAGTGTGGAACACAGGGATAAGCGTGCGATGTGCCCACGGGGGGGGGTTAAAACACAGCCACAGGACGGAATATCGTGCCACACCCACACGCCCATACACGCATGCGCTCCCTCCCAACATTCCCAAAAGCTGCTCGTTTGACGTCACGTTTGCGCGGGCACACACGCACTCGCGCGCACACGCACACCAAAAAAAACCGCGCGCGCGCCGCGCGCGCGCCCCACGCACACACTCTCTTCTTTGTCCTGTCTCGCACCCGCACACAAACACTACACACACGTAACACACACCACGTACACCAAAACCCCCACACACACACACACACACACACAACAAAACACATTTACAAAAACACCCACACACACACACACCACACACAAACACCACCACACTTACACACACCACACCACACACACACACAACCCCACACACACACACCACAAAAACACACCACACACCACACACCTGTGAGGAAAAAGGGAAAGGAAGGAGGGTCATCTAGAGGATGGGCTCCGGGGTTCCCTGGTAAATGAAAGCTAATTTTGCTATAAATTTACCTTATCCTCCTGTTATCTTTCATAAGGGTCAGATCTTCGGTAAAAGTAATGGGGAATTTTTTCTGGGGGGTGTACACTTTTTCAAAATGGCCCGAGGTTAATGTCCCTTTAAAAAGGCTGAGGTGTAAAGGCCATAGAAGGCTGAGGTTTTTAATGTGCCTTAAAATGGCTGAGGGGTATGTGCCTATGAATGGCGAGGTGTAATGGCTATGGAATGGGGGTGAGGTGTAGGGGCCTATAGAATGGCGAGGGGAATTTCCCATAAAAAAGGCTGAGGTGTAGTGTGCCATAGAATGGGTGGGTGAAGTGCCTATAGAATGGTGAGGTGTAGTGTGCCTTAGAATGGCTGAGGTGTAATGTGCCTTAAAAAAGGCTGAGGTGTAGGTGCCTTAAAAAAAGGTGGGTTGTGTGCTATAAAATGGGGAGGTGAGTGGCCTATGAATGGCTGGGTGTAAGTGCCCATAAAATGGCTGAGGGTAGTTTCCTAAAAAAGGCTGGGTGTAGGTGCCTATAAAATGGCTGAGGTGTAAAGTCCCATAGAATGGTGAGGTGTATGTCCTATAAAAAGGCTGAGGGTGTGTGCCTATAGAATGGCGAGGGGTTATGTGTCTATAGAAGGGGTGAGGGTAATGGCCTATAAATGGCTGAGGTAAAAGGTTATAGAAACGCTGGGTGTAAGGGTCTTAAAAATGGCTGAGGTTAATGTGCCTTAATATGGCTGGGTGAAGTGTCTATAGAATAGTGAGGGTAATGTGTCTATGAATTGGCTGAGGTGTAGTGTGCCTAGAAGGGGTGAGGTGAGTGTGTCATAGAATGGGTGAGGTGTAAAATGCCTATAGAATGGTGAGGTGAATGTGCCTATAGAATGGGGGGTAATGTGCCCATAGAATGGTAGGGTAATTGCCTATAAAATGGTGAGGTGTAATGTGTCTATAGAAGGTGAGGTGTAGGTCCCTTGAATGGCTGAGGGTAAAAGGCCTTTAAAAAGGGAGGGTAATGTGCCCATAATATGGCGAGGTGTAATGTGTCTAAATATGGCTGAGGTGTAATGTGTCTATAGAAGGCTGAGGGTAATGTGCCTATAGAATGGCTGAGGTGTAGTGTGCATTTAGAATGGCTGAGTGTAAAGTGTCTATGAAAGGCTGAGGGGTAATTGTCTATAATATGGCTGAGGTTAAAGGTCTATAGAAGGCTGAGGTGTAAAGGGTCTATAGAATGGCGAGGGGAAAAGTGCCTATAGAATGGGGGAGGGGTATGTGCCTTAAGAATGGCTGAGGGGTAGTGTGCCTTTGAATGGCGGGTTAAAGTGTTTAGAATGGTGGGGGGTTAAAGCCCATGAAATGCTTGTGCCTCTGAAAAAAAATTGAAAAGGGGTCACATTGAACTATCGCAAAAAACAAATGATTGACACAAGTTTAAAGGCAATCACCAAAAACGTTACTTTTGTTTAGGAATTCAATTATAAATCATTTATTAATCCCAATCAATCTTTTAAAAATTTAGGTTTGCGGGGGAATGCCGGATAAGGCAGTGAGGCCCCTTCACCTGTTGCAGACTCACCATGAAGGGAAAGGGCCGCTGGAGATCGGTTGTTACCTGGGCCCTGTGGTAGCACGGATTGTTGTTGCTGTACCGGCCCCGTTGCGGGGGTGTAGGGGCCCAGGGGGCAGAGGGTACAGAACCCGGTCTTTAGGAGTGGCTAGGGTTCCGGGAGTGATCTCACATCCCCTCTGACCCTTCAGCAAAGTGTGAGGGCCTGCTTGCACCCAATGGACGCTAACTGATTTCAGGGATTTGAGAAGTGCTTGCGGCAATGGAAACGCTCACATTTTAAAGGAAAGTTCTTCCAAATCAAATAGGGGGTGTAACATTTGGGTTCGATCGTCCCAAAAACAAAAACCAATTTGTTTAAAGGGGGCCCACTTAGATCTTCAATCAACAGTGCCCCCAACCATCGACTAGATTTTACCAAGAATAGCATAAAGGAACTGTTTCTATAGGGAGAAACAAACAAACATGGGCTCAGCTTTCAGGGGGGCAATATTCTTTTGGGGTCAATCCGTTTAAACTTACTCGGGCTCAGAGGGCAGGGAGATCCTGTTCTGTCTTGGCAAAGCGAGGGAGATCCATATTCCCTTCACACACCGCAAGATCCCCTTTTTGCTTTTGGCAACACAGGCAGGGAGTCCTTTCCTCTCTGGCCCCACAGTGCAGGGGACCATGTTTGTCTTGGCAACCCAGGTTGAACTTTACCCCTGTGAAGGAAAAGTTTTTCCCAAATTTTTGGCCCCAACGCGTCCCGGGGGTCAGGGGGTGGACTTCCCCGTCAGAACATAAGCCCGTCTCATTGGGTCTGTCAGTCACAGGTTTCGGGGGGGAGCATGCCCTCTGGAACGTTTTAACTGGGAGAGCGCCCACTCGTCTCCCCGTGATCAGGGGGTTAGGACATCAATCCCCGTGATCAGGGGGTTTAGGGGCACTCGCATCCTGTTAGGGGGTTTAGGAATCGTCATCCCTGGTTTTAGGGGGTGAGGACATCGTTTCCCCGGATTTCAGGGGACTTGAGGCACTCGAAAACCCTTTTACAGGGGTTGAGGACCTCGTCATCCCTGTGATCGGGGGGGAGGACACTCGTCATCCCCTTTATCAGGGGTTGAGGGCACCGTCATCCCGTGATCAGGGGTTGAGGACACTCGTCATCCTGTGATCAGGGGAGTTTTGAGGACACTCGTCATCCCTGTGATCAGGGGTGTGGAGGACACTCGTCATCCCTGTGATCAGGGGTTGAGGACACTCGTCATCCCTGTGATCAGGGGTTGAGGGATCGAAACTACGACGGTCTGTTTACAGGGGTCATTTCCCTCAGAGTTAACATTGGTTCTGACTCCCTTACCCAAACAGTCCTTCAAGTTCCATGTGTACATTAAATGTACATCTTGCACGTATACTATACATATTCGTTGCTGTATAAGAATGTTTTCTGTCGTGGGATTCACTTTTCGACTATCTGGACGAGGAAAGTTGACATCAAAGTTGTCTTTGATGTTTTCTTTAAAGTAAATAAGAGCAGGAATTATGCAGCTCACATGCTGTAATCCGCGGAAACGAGAATAGACAAAAGAGGAATATTTTCGATCAAATATACATCCACTTACATTTTGAACGCTTAGCTAGTTGGACTCGGACATAGGGATTCATCATTCGATTTACTTTTATGTATTACCCTTGAAGTAATCCAGTTACATTCAAATCTTGCAGTTTGATCGTAATATAAGTTCGTCATGTGACTTTCTGCTAAAGTTACAAGCTTTTGACGTAAACAAAAAATGAATCCGAGATGTGTCAGTTTAAAAAAAAAAAAAAAAAAAACTTTCGTATGTTTTGTATCATATCCACCAATGTTCAACGGCAAGGAAACCCCAGAAGCTCTTTTTTTCGAAAATCGTTTCCTACTTTATACAAAATGAGTAAAAACAACCTATTCTGTACACTTGTTTACGAGTTACTTCTGAAAGGCAGCCATTTGATATTTGGGGCTGTGGACGGGGAACCGGGATTAGCAGCACAGTGGAAGATCAGACAACAAAGACCAAATACAAATTATTCTCTTCAGAGATATAACGGAAAGTCTCTTGGCTGACCATTTGGATCTGGAAACTACCAGTTTCTGCCTTTCGAAGCATATCATAAACTCTCTTCTCTCTCTCTCTCTCTCTCTCTCTCCTTCTCTTCTTCTCCTCTCCTCTCTCTCTCTCTCTCTCTCTCTTTTCTGTTCCGCAAAGAGAATATAAACGCTTATTAAAACGTAAAAGACAGGAAAATTCATGTCTCACAGTTTTATTAACTTTTATCTTGATTATAAGATCAGGAACCATATAGGGAGTCATACGAATTGTCACTCAAGAAAAAAAAAATGTATTGGCAGTAATCAATTTTTGTGTGGGACTGGCTTCAAATTGAAAAAAAAATGACAGATAAAGAGATTCATAGGACCGGAAGATTCAGGAATGAGTTCTATTTACAAAGACAAATACTAGGCAGCTGCCAGCTCAGATGGTATAATTGGATTTTTTTTTCGTTGTATTTTTATCGCCTAGTTTGACGAAATGTATTTTCCCTGATTGTACAGCAGAAGGTATCGTCATTCCAGCACACTGACTGTAAGCAGAATGTATCGTCATTCCAGCACACTGGTTGTACAGCAGAAGGCATCGTTCCAGCACCCTGATTGTACAGCAGAAGGTATCGTCATTCCAGCATACTGATTGTACAGCAGAAGGTATCGTCATTCCAGCACACTGATTGTACACAGAAGGTATCGTCATTCCAGCACATAAGAAAAGCAGTATTTACAAATCTGATACCTACTGGGGCAACACTTAATGTGATATCAACAATAACATTTACGGCATTTGTTAAACAGCATTAAAAAAAAAAAAAAAGGGGTTTCCCGAAAATTACCCCCATATACAACAGCTGGTTTTAAAAAAATTAGATCACTACGGTTTACATGTTCCGTTTTGCCCCAGCTTTTATAAACAGTAACACTTTTTTTCCATCAAAAAATTTGTGTGTGGCTTTTTAGACTTGGGAAAAATTGTTTAATTTGAATTCTTTTTTCTTTTTTTTTTAAAAAAAAAAAGTAAATTTCAGACTAAAACAATCGAAAATCAAAAGCATGTGCAAAAATCTTTAAAAAACCCTGTTTTTGGATGTGGATCAAAGGTACCAGAAAAAAATTTAAATAAAAAAGTACGGAATAGCTCAGGGGGTAGAGCGCCGAATTTCGAAAATCTTGGTGATCCGGGGGTTGGGGGTTCAAAATCTCCCCCGGGCCTTTTTCGGCAAAAGGGGAATTTTTTCCCCCAGAGTTAAAATTGGTTTCTGACTCCATTTCCACCCATTTTTTTAAATTCCGAGATTTATAACCGGGGTTCCCGTGTGTGAAGGGCACTCCATAAAAATTTTTCCCACACACGAAAAAACCCATCCCCCAACTTTCGGATGAAAGGCCTTTTTGGGCCTTTGGGTAGGGTTTGACACTTTTACTTAGAAAGCACCCCGCGTGGAAAGGGAAGAATGAAGGAAAAAATGAAAATGAGTGAACGATGTTGAACAAAATTTTGGGACCAAAATGAAAAGGGAAACACTGAATGAAGCGCCACTGGCAGTTTCTTCATTTGGCATACCCAGGGAGGGGCAGCCCTGGTGGGAAACGAGTGTGGGTTTTAAAGCGTTAGAGTTTGGTCTCTAGCCGAGGATAGGGGACTAAAAAAAAGTATTAAAATAAAATAATAAAAAATAATAAAAAAAATAATAAAAAAGCAGGGGGACACGTGTATGCGGCCCCCTCTCCTTTTCCCCTCTCTCTCTCTTCTCCTCCCCCCCCCCCCTCCCCTCTCTCTCTCTCTCTCTCTCTCTCTCTCTCTCTCTCTCTCTCTCCTCTCGAAAAAGACCATGCTATAACTAAAAATGGGAGGGATGTCCTTTTTTTACGATCTGCTCTTTGGGGGAAATTTATTTCATTGTAAGGAATCAAATATCCGCATTAACAGACAGAGTTGCCGGACTTGAAAAAAAATTGAAAAGTTTTGCAAGGGTGTGGATATTAATTTTGAATCACCAGTATACGAGTACGTCAGATCATTATGCAACAAAACCATCTAACAGATACTTCAAACCGTTAAGCAGCATACGAATATCAGCTGACATCGGTTACAAGAAAACTACTCTGCGTCAAAGGCCGAAACATTGAAATCAGCGATAAATCGTCAAGTGTAAAGAGTCCACAGTATTGCATGGTCAGTGTGAGTCATGAACAAGTGTGGGAAAACGAAAGGAAGATGGATGCCCCAATATTAAAGAAAAGGGAACAGAAAGGGGGTGGGAAAGAAAAAAGAATATGTTGGGAAACATGAATGTTCAAGAACCACATTCAAAGATATAATATATTTCAAAACGCGGGTAGAAAGGCCATGTGAGATACAATGCCCTTGCCAAAACAGTCTTGGAAGGAGCTGTTAAAAGAAAAAGAAGAGCTAAACTGAAAAAAAATGGACTGATGCCATTGCAGAATGGACGGAGAATACAGTCGCAGAGATCCAAGTCTTGACACACACTTAAGGGAGTGTGGTGATTGGTCTCAGTGTGCTGCTCAATGACTGCCCGGGAGTGGGAAAGAAGATTGCAGGGAGGGATTTGGGGAAGAGAAGTGGGAGATAGAAGATCGGAGGGGATAAAGAGGCGAGGGGAAGAGAGGGATTGCGGAGGAGGAGAAGGGAGTTGGGAGGGAGTAGAAGAGTTGGGAGATAGAAGATGGGAGGAAGGAAGGGAGGCGGGGAGAGAGAAGGGAGTTGCGGAGGGAAGAGAAGAGTTGGGAGGGAGAGAAGGGAGTTGGGAGGAGAAGAAGGGATGGAGGGAGAGAGAAGGATTGGGGAGAGAGAGAAGGGAGTTGCGAGGGAAGAAAGGAGTGGGGAGGAGATAGAAGGGAGTTGGGAGGAGAGAGAAGGAGTTGGGGAGGGGAGAGAGAAGGAGTTGGGGAGGGAAGAGAGGAGTTGGCGAGGAGAGAGAAGGGAGTTGGGAGGGAGAGAGAAGGAGTTGGGGAGGGAGGAGAGAAGGGAGTTGGGGAGGGAGAGAGAAGGGAGTTGGGGAGGGAGAGAGAAGGGAGTTGGGAGGAGAGAGAAGGGAGTTGGGGAGGGAGAGAGAAGGGAGTTGGGGAGGGAGAGAGAAGGGAGTTGGGGAGGGAGAGAGAAGGGAGTTGGGGAGGGAGGAGAGAAGGGAGTTGGGGGGGGAGAGAAGGAGTTGGGGAGGGAGAGAGAAGGAGCTTGGGAGGAGAGAGAAGTAGTGGGAGGAGAGAGAAGGGAGTTGGGAGAGGAGAGAGAAGGGAGTTGGGGAGGGGGAGAGAAGGGAGTTGGGGAGGGAAAGAGAAGGGAGTGGGAGGGAGAGAAGGAGTTGGGGAGGGAGAGAGAAGGGAGTGTGGGAGTGAGAGAGAGGGAGTTGGGGAGGGGAGGAGAAGGGAGTTGGGGAGAGGGAGAGAGAAGGGAGTTGGGGAGGGTGAGAGAGAAGGGAGTTGGGAGGGAGAGAGAAGGAGCTGGGAGGAGAGAGCTAGAGGTACCTCTGCATGTAAGAAAGCTCGGGGTATCGATTTTTCTCGAGTTATCAGGACTCCGTTAATCATTTTGTTTCAGTTCCTCGTTTTGCATCAGTCTTCGAGTGAAATTAGTTCTTAATTTTTGTTTAATGAATGTGTGTGTGGTGTGTGTGTGTGTGTGCGTGCGTGCGTGCGTGCGTGCGTGCGCGCGTGCGTGTGTGTGTGTGTGTGTGTGTTTGCGTGCGTGCGTGCGTGCGTGCGTGCGCGCGCGCGCATGTGTGCGTGTGTGTGTGTTGTGTGTGTGGTGTGTGCGCGCGCGTGTGTGTGTGTGTGTGTGTGTGTGTGTGTGTGTGTGTGTGTGTGTGTGGTTGGTGTTTCGGTTTACAATTTCGAAAGTGCAACAGCTAGAAACTAGCTGGCCTTGAGATGTCAGAGCATTTGATCAGTGTGATGGATGCAGTGGACAATCAATAACTGAACTTTGAGTTACAGTGGACAATCAATAACTGAACTTAGTTACAGTGGACAATCAATAACTGAACTTTGAGTTACAGCGACAATCAATAACTGAACTTTGAGTTACAGCGACAATCAATAACTGAACTTTGAGTACAGTGGACAATCAATAACTGAACTTTGAGTTACAGTGGACAATCAATAACTGAACGTTGAGTTACAGCGGAAGAGATGACAGAAAAGCTTGATCAGTTTAAAAGAAAATGAAAATATAGAAAAAAAGTCATCCAAATCAAAAAGACTATTTTAGTTGAACACATAAATAAATACCAAAAACCGTATATATTTCAGCGAGAATGATTTTTTTAACAATGCTCACGAGAAATTTCGACTAAGCAAGAAAAAGGTCAAATGTAGCATTTTCAAACGTGAACTTCCTGCCATACAACTGAGTAAAAGCGTTACAAGTAGCTACTATGGCTAAGAGATAAAAGAAAATGGTTTCAAAAATTATTCAATAATTGAGGATGCTTATCTACACAGATATACTGGATTTTAAGCTGTTTTTAGCAAAGCGGACCGCGAAAGCCATCATAGGGCGGAATGTATATCAGGATGAATTCAAGCTTGAGAGCCAAAAGGTTGATTGATTCGTCCATGGACAAAGACAGGGAGTGGAGATGGGGGGGGGGGGGGGGGGGGGGGGGTCGCAAACTTCAGTCCGGTTAGAAAACCATTACGTCTCATTGGAGGTGTTTTGAAGCCTATCAAAATCATTGCCTTGCTGGGGGATTTTTTTTTTAAACTCGCTTGGAGCCATTTCGTTATTGTGGGATATCGTGAGCCTTTAAGGAATTATATGTCGTTTGGGGATGTTTTGATCCAATACAGAATCATTCTGTCGTATGGGGAAGGATGGGGGACGTTTTGAGCCGTGTCAGAGTATTGTGTCGTTAGAATATTCCAAACCATGTCGCAAACATCATATTACTCTGAGATATTTTGAATCTCATCAGAAACATTATACTACTATGAGGTATACTGAACCCTGTCGGAAACATTATATTACTTTGAATTATTTGAACCTTGGCAGGGCATCCTATCACTGAGATATGTTGAATTCCTATCAGAAACATTATATGTTGGGATACACTTTACTCCCTGTCGGATCCCTTCTATCGTTGGTGGATATTCTGGCCCCTATAAGAACTTTCAGTAATGACAGTCAGATATGTTGGCCCACTTAGAACCATTACATCATGGAGATGTTTAGGATTTTTTTCAACCCTGTCAGAACCAGAATCAGTGGTTAATATTTTAGAGCCTTTCACAGCCATCATATCATTTAAGAATATTTTGATCCTATCAGAATCATTTGGCATCACTGGTGGATATTTGGCAGCTGTCGAAGATGTTATATAACAGGGGAATAGTTTGGTCCCTCTCGGTGTCTTTATATCATGGTTGGGAGGGGGGAAAGACATTGGGCCCCGGCTGCACCATCAGACAGTGGCTGAACATTTGTATCAGGTGGAAGACCAGCACTACTGGTCTAGTTCCATTCATCAATAGATGTATGTCTGACCGTGAACTGGTATCTCGATTTCGTAACTCAACAGTTCAGTTGTCAGTTTCTCTCGGGCTTGTTGACAATGTCTACATCATGAAAGGAAGTGCAGAAGACAGCTCTGTCATGTAATCTCGACCAACATGAAATCCATAGCATTTCATTAAGATTCTAATAACCATTGATCATATAAAAATAAGGGGGGGGGGGGGGGGGGGGGGCGTGATGGTTGGGGAAA
>CM031625.1:12557346-12568495 GCA_018398815.1 Conus ventricosus | reverse complement strand
TCGCGCTATTGAAACGTAGCACTGTTGACACGTAGCACTATTGAAACGTCGCGACACACTTCGCGCTATTGAAACTAGCACAATTAAACGTGCTTGTCTCGCACTATGAAGTCGCGACAAAACTGAAAAGTTGGTGCCTGGAGTGGCTCCATTGGACGTAGCGACAGCGGCACGCGACACAACGGACACTTGGCGCTGTCTAAAGGTATCCTTCCATAAACAGTCATGAAGGAATATGCTTCACCGTTAAAACAAAACACTACATTTAGCTTTCAAATCAAAACTGTTACAAAAACTACATATAGCATTGAAGCCAAAACTCGTCTGTATTAATACATTATTTGTGCCCAAAATTTTGAACGATTCTTTTTGTGAAGATTCTATTTTTATTTCATTTTTCCCTTTACAAAATAATTTCAGCTTGGTTTTCGAATCTACTGTCTTTGCAAATTAATGAACAGTTTCATGATTACTACCTCTTCTTACACAAGTAAGGTATGTCAATAGTTTCTCGATCCTTTTAAACATTAAATGCTAGCATTGAGTTTTCACAGTACATTCTTAGTTGGAGAAAAGAATGCCTTTCCCCCCTTTTTTTAGTAGTGCAGGGTAAAAAAAAATCCAGTTTGTTGTCGAACGCTTATTCCCAAATATCAGAGATCAGAGAGACGCTCCTGAAACAAGAAGCCCTGGCTGCCAGGACAAACAAGTAGATGAGCAAGGAAAGTGCCCTTCCTAAATTCATTGAATGGTTTCATCCCTTTAACATAAAGTCCTCTTGTCTGTACCACTTCTGATAAAACTGAATGCCTTTTCCTGCTAAGGAGACACGTGATCATGTCTTGGCACCACTGTTCCCTCAGCCAGGGCTGCTGATGATTGCCCAGATCTTCAGATTGGCGCCAAAGACCTGTTTGGGCTTTACGGCACGGTCCTTTTCCCACTGTTTATGAAGCATATCACTTTCACTTATAGATACAAAACAATTGTTTCTTCAAGGTGTTGGGCTTGTTAGAAAGAGAGAGAGAGAGAGAGAGAGAGAGGAGAGAGAGAGAGAGAGAAGAGAGAGAGAGAGAGAGAGAGAGAGAGAGTTGATTGATTAACTGGTTGATTCTCTCCATGTGTGTGTGTGTCTTTGTGTCTGTGTTTTATTTACATCTGTAACGTTCTTTTGTTACCGCGCAAAATGTGTGCAGCAAACTTAAGTTAAGCAGACCTATCATATCAAGGAATGAAGAAGGCACAGTCCCACAAGATCTCGTAAAAACACGGCTCTGCCTCATTGGGTGGGAAATGAAGAAATCAAGTGTGGTAGCTTCTTGATCATGACAACACCAGCCATGGAAGAGATTGAATGTTGAATCCTTCGTGAACACATTTCGGGAAACGGTTCCGATCCAACTCAAAACGATTTGTTATGACCCTTTCAAGCACTAAACGAAGATCAGGAAGGACACGGTGCGACGTGCCGTTGGATGTCCACTTTGGAACTCGTTTTCCCACAGTCTGACAGGACTCCAACCCCAGCCTGAAGCAAGAGCCAGCGTCAAACAGATGTCGGTCATTCCTCTGAGCTGTGTTGTTTTGAGGAGAGGGGGATAGAGGGGATGGTATCACAGAGAGATGGAAGAGAGTGGAAAGGCAGATCGTGGAGGGGATGAGAGAGAACGAACGAACGAACGAACGAACGAACGAACGAATTTTATTTTAAGAGGGTAGTGGATTAAGCATGAATACTTTTTTTACATCCAGCCCTCTGGGGGAAAAAAATCAATATATAGTAAAAAGCAAATCAGAAAAAAATGCAACAATTCCTTGCATGGGAACCTTTGACAAAAAAGAAGATAGAAGAAAAAGAAACCAGTGAATACCACCACCACCACCACCACCACCACCCCACCACCACCACCACCAACAACAACAACAACAACAACGAGAAAAGATGATCAGGGAAATAGGGGGGAGTGTGAATGGACAGAGAGAGAGAGAGAGAGAGAGAGAGAGAGAGAGAGAGAGAGAGAGAGAGAGAGAGAGAGAGAGAGACCGACCGACCGACCGACCGACTGACCGACCGACCGACCGACCGACTGGCGAAAGAAAGGCAGAGATAAAGGAAGAGAAAGACAATAAAGCAGCTATAGATAATCACCTACAAAAAAACTTTGAAAAAACACATTAATGGCACAGGATGATCACTGCAATTTGCGTAGAATTAAGTCAACTTCGAACATCACATGTTTATTAAATTGAATCTGAATTGAGAATTATCAATACATTTCGGGTATAGTGCAGTCAAATCTGAGACATTCATAAGAATATTTGTGAAAATTAGACTTGAACTTTTTAAAGTTTGATTGGTTTTTAAGTTCTTCAGGAATATGGTTCCATAGCCAACCCCCGGAATACGCCAGACTAGACTTGTATAGATTAATCATGGCAAACGGGAGGTTTATTTTATGTGAATGTCGATAGTCGTTAAAAGTGAACATATTTGTTAGAGAGAGTGGAGCATTTCCATGGAGTACCTTATGCATAAAGAGTCCTTTATTGTATAGAAGTTTGGCTTTAAATGGGAGAATGCCTCATTGCTATAGTCTGAATCTACCAGTGAAGATGGATGACCTAATGTTACTTTGACAGCTCTTTTGTGAAGGCTAATTAGTGGTTTGAGTGAATTCTTGCTCGCTGAGTCCCAAAGTGTTGAGGCATAGTCGATAATAGGCTGAATATAAGAGTGAAAAAATAGTTTTCTTGCATGCAAATTTAAGAAGTTCTTAATCCTTTTTAGAAGATGTAGTTTTCTTGCAACGTTTTTAGATAAAGACTCTAAGTGTTTTGACCAAGTTAGATTATTATCTATTGTTATTCCTAAGACTTTGTGACTGGAATACTTCTTCGATGGTTTCATTAGAAATACAAAGTACTGGCAGATTCTGGCTTAGAATTTGACGCTTCTGTCTAGTAGTTATCATCATGAATTTAGTTTTTTGAGGATGGATAGCCATGTGATTAAATCGTGTCCATTTAACCAAAAGATTGATGTTTTCTTGGATGTCACTGCAAACCTGTTGGGCATCAGAATTACTTGTGTCTAAAGTTGTATCATCAGCGAACATTTCGCTGTTTATTTTCAAGTACAATGGCAGATCATTGATGTAAAATGAAAACAACAGAGGACCTAATACTGACCCTTGTGGGACTCCAAATTTGTTGGGAAGAAAATTAGATTTGTATGTATTTACGGACACAATTTGTTGTCGGTTGGACAGAAAAGATGAAATCAGTTTCAGTGTTTTGTATGATAGCTTATACAAAGTTAGTTTTTCTGAGTAAAAGTTCATGATTTATAACGTCGAAGGCTTTTGCGAAATCTACGAAGAGAATTCCTGAAAATTGTTTGTAGTTCATGTTTAATAGCCATCTATCTATTAGTCTAGTTAGCACTGTGTGGCATGAATGGTTTTCTCTGAACCCTGATTGATTTGGGTGGATTAAATCGTATTTTACTGCATGGGAATGGAGACACTTATTGATGTGGAGTTCTAATGGCTTGGAAAGAACTGATAGAATCGAAATAGGTCTATAATTTGATGGATCAGTAGTGTTTCCTGATTTGTGTATTGGTATGATTTTTGCCTTTTTTAAGGTATCTGGAAAGCATTGTTTATCTATACAGAGGTTGTAAATGTAAGTTAACGTTTCTGCAATAACGGGTGCGGAGAGCTTTAGAATTTTACCGTCTATACCGTCAATTCCACGAGTGGCTGTCTGTTTCAATCGCCTAAGTGACACGAAAACAGAATGAACATCTAGATGGCTGATATCTAAATCTGAATGGATATTTTTTCCCCTGCAGTATTTTTGTAATTCTTCTAGGTCATTATCATTTGATTTATCATCATGAATTGTTTGATCTGCTACTGTTGTAAAAATGGTGATTTAGTTTACTGGCAGATATATCATTCATAATATTTGGAGCAGAGGAAACATGTTTATTTGTTAATCCATGGATGGCTTTCCATACGGACTTGCTGTCTTTCTTTCACGAATTAAGTTTGAAAAATATTTCTTTTTCTCTGCTCTAATGAGAGAAGTTACTTATTTCTTTGTTTTTTATATTCTTCACGAGGGCCATTTTTTAACAGGTACTCTCTTTGGTAAATAGCGTTCTGTATCTCATTTGTTAGCCAAGGAGGTTTTATCCGATATTTGACTCTTTTGGTTTGGAGCGGGGCATGTTTGTTGTATATACTATAGAAGATGGAGTACCAAGCTTCTAGAGCCTGATTGGGTTCTGTATATTGATACACTATATTTAGAGGTGAATTTAAAAGGTCAGAGATAAATTTGTCACGATCAAATTTTGAAAAGTTTCTAAAGGTAATCGTTTTATGGTTTAACCTTGGAATTTTGATACCCTTTTTTGACCAAGTGCAACAAAATCGGGAAGTGATCACTGCATCCATAAACAGGTACACTTGTCTCAAGAATGGTTTCTGGATTTGTAACATATAAATGGTCTATCAGTGTTTCAGAAGTCTCAGTGACCCTTGTAGGGTGTTGATTAGCTGAGTGAGACCAAGTGACTCAAAAACATAGTTCCACTGTTTATTTAATTTTAGTAGATCTATATTAAAATCCCCTAATATCATGATGTCTTTCGATTCGTCATGTGCGTTTTCCATCATTAACATGAAACGGTCAACCCAGTCGACATGTTCAGCTGGATTTCTGTACAGAAAACATATAAGTATAGGCTTATTAAATTTAAGCTGGATCTCAATCCAGATTGTTTCTACATTAAACTGTTCTAAAAAATGGATCCTCTGAAATTTTACTGACTGATGAAGATATACAATAATACCATTTTCCATGTTTTGTTTAGGATCTCTACGAACAACATTATAACCTGGGATTGCAGTGTCGTTATTTGATATTATACTGGACAGATGTGACTCCGAAAATCCAAATATGTGAAAGTTTTTTCCCGAATTTGATATGACTGATGGTATTTCAGTCATTTTGTTAATCGCATGGTTGACATTGAGATGCCCAACTCTAAGTCCATCTCTTTTCAGCCAAGGGTTGTTGTCTTCTGTCATATCTATTATAGTCAATACTATAACAAACTTAACACACAATGATAATAACAGCAGACAAAGCTCTTACAGACTAACAAGTAAGGTTTGACTGAACGAATAAGAAAAAAAAAATTGTCAAGGCAAACTGGATTACAGCACAATTAATAGCAATAAAAGAAAAAAATCTTCAATTGTAGATCAGTAAACAATGGCGAATCCACGAAAGGACGAAAGCAAAAAAGCTGAAAATTCAAAGGCAAGTGTATATAAAATATTAGAATGACTTCAAAACTCCAGCAGAAATCTACCGTATTCCAATACGTTTCCAGTCAATCAATTTTCTCGGTGAGATCACAACTATAAATACATGCAGAGCCGGCAATTTCCACACACACACACACACACACACACACACACACACGCACGCACGCACGCACGCACGCACGCACGCACGCGCGCACGCGCATGCACACACAGCATGCAAGCACCACACACACACACACACACACACACACACACACACACACACACACACACACACACACACACACACACACACTCACCTCACTCACTCACACACACACACACACACACACACACACACACACACACACACACACACACACACACACACACACACACACACATGTGCTCGCGCACGTGCGCGCGAGCCTTTTAAACACTATTCACAGGAACAACTTAATTCAAATCAATGCTGTGACAATAGCTGCGATGCCATCCTGCACAGTTCAAGAGCATAGCATTTACAACGTTTCCATCAGGAGCCGGATGATTAGACCTTTGACCCGGTATATTTGTGGGTATGTTGGGTTTTGGAGGGGAGCGGAATATTCATTAGAATAATCACGTTGGTGACTTAAATGGCTAGATGGAGGTGGATTCGCTCTGCTCTGTTTACATTACTGGGGAGGAGTCTTTTTGGAAGAAAGGGGTCTGCAGAACATGGATCCCTCGGAGTTGGACGGGGATTCAAAGATGGATAGTGAAAAAGAGATGAAGGATTTGGGTAATTTTGGGGGGTAATGTGCGGTATTCCTTTGGGAATTGCAATGGAGGGAATTGGCTTGAGAAGCATCATTACTGTCAGAGAATAATTCCTTGGTGTCTCTTGATGTGGCACACTCTGATAATAGTCCCTTGACGGATTATTTCTGACTGGCGGCTTTCTCTGCGACACATCCGGGAAAGCCGGGGACACGTTTCCAAAGTCTGGTTGTGTAGTCTGCCATGTGGTTTTCAAGTCTGCCGCCAGTTTTGCTGTGCCTTGACGCTTGGGTGGAGCAGGTCTTGGTAAAACGCAAGACGAGGGGCTCCGGTTGGAGTGGTGAACGTAGGATCATGGTCGATGTAAGTTGCACCCACACTTTCACACACAGTTTGAAGATTATAGTTGGATGGTCGGATGATATTGTTCAAATGATGCCGACCTCTGGCAGGGATGATGGAGCTGAAGGTCAGTTTGGCATTTGGGAATGTTTTGCAGCACAGGGAAATAAGGTTCATCCAGTCTTCCTTTGGAATGATCCCTGAACGACAGGAGTTCACCCCCGATGTGGACAGTGACATGTCTCTGCTTCGGCAAGGGCTGGAGTGACAGCAGCCAGGAAATCAGGTCATGTACTGTCATCCAGAGAGAGAGAGAGAGAGAGAGAGAGAGAGAGAGAGAGAGAGAGAGATGGGGGGGGGGCTGTGTGACCCTTGGAGAGGAAGAAAGAGGAAGGAAGGGAGAGTGGGTGGATTGTAGAGAGAGGTTAGGGTTTGAAACTTGTCAGAGAGAAAGGAGAGAGCACTGCCAATGCACTGATTGCGCTTTGTATGAACTGTCACCTGTCTTTAGGCAACGATTCGAACGCACCACATTTGCTCAGGTTGGTATTCGTTCTTTCTTTGCTTTGTTTTTTTTTCTTACTTGCTCATCGATTTTCCAGCTTTTGGTCAAGACTCGTGCCTAGCTTTTGTGTTGAATGCTACTGGCAAAAACGAATTGAGAAGACCCGACTGACCCATCACCAACAACAGATGACATAAATTACAGATTCTCTCATCACCCAGATCCAATCGGCAAGCATCAGTCTATTGAACAGAGCAGCCCGATCTTGTTCTTAAGCATCAAGTTCTGATCAGCATCTTGATTTTGGAGCTGGGCAGCTCTGCCCCTAAAAGTCTTCTTTCAAAGGATCAGACCTTCAACAAATAATACGGGCAACAGTTTATGTCTGCAATTTAGGAGGAGCAAAGAACAATTTTCCCTTGTTGAAATAAGGAAAAGATGCACGTTGCGAGATTCCCAACAAAGGAAACTGCAGTAGAAAAGCACACAGTGAAAGCCCAACTAGGTAATGTGAGTAGCGGTGAAATTTCAGAATTCAGAACCACTCGCCCCCCCCCCCCCCCCCGCCCCCTTCTCCCCTTGCACCAGTCTATATGGCGAGGACTATATGGCGAGGAGTTTGTCTTGGAAGCCGGATTCCTTCCAGTGCTGGCTATACCGGCATACTTCTGGGTCATGTGATCACGTGAGGATCCTTTTCTGCTTTCATACGGCTCAGTGACTTAACCAGAATCATTTTGTTTTGTGAACCAGAATCATTTGTTTTGTGAACCTGAATCATTTGTTTTGTGAACCAGAATCATTTGTTTGTGAACCTGAATCATTTGTTTTGTGAACCTGAATCATTTGTTTTGTGAACCAGAATCATTTGTTTTGTGAACCTGAATCGTTTGTTTTGTGAACCTGAGTAGTGGCTACATTTGGTCTCAAGCTGTATTTTCTGATGATTTGTCAGTGATTTTTGGCATTCTGAAAAGTCTGCTGTACACTCCCATCATCCATTCCATCCAGTCAATATCGTGTTGGTGGTGTGAATATCACAGTTGTTTCAGAACATGATTTGCTGCCTTCTGTCGTGTGGTACGTTATTGCTGAAAATACCTTTCCTTCTTGTCCACCTCGGTGATGGATCTCGGGAACCAGTCTCGGAACTTTGTCTCTTAAGTCCTGCAGCAAGATCAGTCCCCTGGCTTTTCCGAATCCCCCCCCCCCCCCCCCCCCCCCCGCCCCCTCGATGATAGATTTCAGGGCCAGCTTTGGTTTGAGTAGCAGCAGCAGAGCGCTTGTCAGTGGGGCCAGGTGGGACAACGAATTACTTCTTTGTGTACTTGTTGAATTTGGCTCCTAGTTTTTCTGCAAGGCTAGAGTTGATACTATATATCAGCAGAGATGAGAGGAGCTTTGGGATCAGTGTGAATGGCAGGCACCAGCCTTTGTAATTGCCAGGTTGATCTGTTGCCTGCAAGCTTTCGTCTTCCAAATGCTTGATTTTGTTTTCTATCCCTGTGTCTTTCAAGTTAGGAGCTCTGTGATTTCTTTGGCTTGAAACTCATCGTGGATGAAGCAAATAACTCGTCTAACTGCATCAATACTTCGCGTGTTTCCTCTTCCTTAGGGGAAAGAACTTTTGAGTCATACGTGTTTTAGAGGGAGAATTTGGTATCCCTTCTCAAGTTTGATGAACTTGTCTTACCCATCGCTGCCTTCACGGTGACCTCCATTGCCAACACAGCACTGGGGTAGAAACTGCACAACCCCCAGGTGGGTCCATTTCCAGGTGAGTCCATTTCTAGGTGAGTCCATTTCCAGCCTGTTCAACATTCCTTTCTGATGAACGTTGCTGAGGCCATGAAACACTTCTTCAACATACTCAAATTTCTTTGAGAGATCAAAAATCTCGGATTAGAATTGGATCTTATTGTGTGGAACTGAGCCATACACATTTGTCAGATTGAGTCACACTATGTCGAAATCCCTTTTTTTGCTGCCTGATCTTTTTGGTTTGCTTCCCAAGTCATTGCACACAGTTTTACGTGGCCAGACACTCGAGAGCTGCCTCCGTTCTGGACTGACACCTTCAGATATTTACTTTCTCCGGCTATTCAGCCTCTCTGTTTTGACAGAATAGCGGATCTTCTCTGGCTGTTCAGCCTCTCTGTTATGACAGAATAGCGGATCTTCTCTGACTATTCAGCCTCTCTGTTATGACAGAATAACAGATCTTTCCCTCCGTTTTCTGAAGTGGCACTAGTCTGTATCACTTGAGAGTGATAAATTGACTTGCAGGCGTTCGACGCCGTTGCGTTTTTATCCTCTTACGTTTTATTGGAAAAAAGAACTGTTCAAACTATCTGGAAAAAAAAAGAAAGAGGGCGAAGAAATAGCAGGGTATGACGAAATTGAGACTGGTCCTCTGTAGTGTATTGTTATATTGTTGATGGCAACAGAATTCCTGGTGTGTCGGTGCTTTGCCAACAAAACCTTCTCATTGCGAAAGAAACCCTGTTTGTGGACGTTCCCAATCCATGTGTATAAAAGGCAATATTGATGGCATATTCCGAAGACTAATGACACGTTCATCTCACCATTCACCAATGATGACAGTGCAACCTGTTGACGTATCCTATATTGTGAGATTGGTGTGTGTCTGGATGTTCATCTTACCATTCACCAATGATGACAGTGCAACCTGTTAACGTATCCTGTATAGTGATATCGGTGTGTGTCTGAGAATGAAGGTTGAGGAAAGGGGACGGGACGAGAGAGAGAGAGAGAGAGAGAAGAGAGAGAGAGAGAGGAGAGAGAGAGAGAGAGAGAGGAGAGAGAGAGGAGAGAGAGAGAAACGGGTGGTGAAGGGTACGGGTATGTGAATGTGGAGAAAAGGATAGGGGAGATCAGGGGAGATACTGACCTCACTGTCATCATCATTACAGGTTTAAAAACGTTATTATTATTATCATTATTATCATTACAAATCCGGACAAAAACACTTTATACACGTTGGATAAACAAACCCTACAGTAGGTGTCTTGACCCACATGTGGCAAGAAGGCAAAGCATTTTGTGTGTGCATCTGCTTTGTTTTATTTGCTTCCATTCTACAGTAATTGAATGAAAAGCATCAAAAGTGGCGGTTAACAAATCTTTTGTAAACAAGTTTAAATGTAAAAACGCTTCCCTGTCTATAATAGCCCAAGACTATTACCTGATACACATATCGACTAATCATCTACAAAATGTGATGAAAAAAATGTGTAATCAGTGTTTTGCTCGTAGCCAGGTAATATTAAATCTTATTTCGCATAAAAATCTCTTGTATGTGTTGTATAAGGGCAATTTATCCAAACACAAAACAAAGTTTAGCGTAGACAAATATGTCAGACAGCATGCACGTGTGTGTGTGTGTGTGAGTGTGTTGTGTGTTTTGTGTGTGTGTGTGTGTGTGTGTGTGTGTGTGGTGTGTGTGTGTGTGTGTGTCCATGCACATTATTATTAGCTCATGTAATTTGAAGTGGTTAAAATAATTTTACATTTAATCAGATGGACTGTTTTATTCAAAGATGTCAAGCTTTCAGATGAAGAAAAAAACCTGAATGTCAGCCCAAAGTATAGGTCACTATAGTCATCTCGATAGGATACTTTCGATTATATTTGAAGGTTATCATTTTTTTAAAAAGTGAAACAAAGGTGGGAGGGTGTACAGTGGTGATACAGCAAATGAGACCGTTGGATAGTATGTGGAAAAACAAATGGTAATTTGAGGGGGGGGGGGGGGGTGTCAAAGATGTGTACAATTAAAGAATTTTTACTGTATTGCCTTTGCAAAAGATAAATCGTTATTCTAACCAGAGAAAGAAATAATAACGAATTAAAAAAAAAAAAAAAACCATTTTCATACCTTCTGTATATGGCCCGATTTCGTATAAGGCAGAGCAGCAAAGGGCAGCAAGGGATGTTTTATAAGGTCAACTATCCATTGTCTACAAAAAATGAGTATTAAGATGCTCCCTCTTCGAACCTCGTCAAAGAACTGTATCAGATGTCGTTTCGATCTCTAGGCCTACTCAATCGCGGTTTTAAGACTTCAATGCAGTCCATTACGGACCAAATATTTTCGAAATATCAAGTGTATATGCCTTACTGATGTTTATTATTCGGCATAGCCTGTTTGCTTGATAAGTAAAAAGCTCGAACACTCCTCTTGAAGTCCACCAGG
>CM031625.1:12547346-12552346 GCA_018398815.1 Conus ventricosus | reverse complement strand
GATCAAAAGTACGGAATAGCTCAGTGGTAGAGCGCCGAACTCGTAATCTTGGTGATCCTGGGGTTGCGGGTTCGAATCTCCACCGGGCCGTTTCGGCACAGGGGAATTTTTCACTCAGAGTTAACATTGGTTCTGACTCCATTTCCATCCAGTCCTTAATACGAGACTATAACCCGAGGTTCCGTGTGTGAACGCACACATAACATCTTGCACACACGTAAAATCCCATCACCAACTTTCGGATGAGAAGGCCATTTTGGCCGTTGGTATGGTTGACACGTTATACATAGCATGCACCCCGCGTGAGAAATGGAAAGAATGAAGGAAGTAATGTAACTGAGTGAACGATGTTGAACGATATTGACCAGATGACACGGGAAACGACTGAATGAAGCGCCAGCTGGCAGCTCTTCAGTCGGCACTACCCAGATAGACAGCCCGTGGTGTAAACGAGTGTGGATTGTAAAGCGCTTAGAGTTTGGTCTCTAGCCGAGGATAGGCACTATATAGGTATTAATAATAATATAATAATAACATAATAATAATAATAATAATAATAAAGCAGGGCGACACGTGTATGTCGGCTCTCTCTCTCTCTCTCTCTCTCTCTCTCTCTTTCTCCCTCCCTCTCTCTCTCTCTCTCTCTCTCTCTCTCTCTCTCTCTCTCTCTCTCTCTCTCTCTCTCTCTCTCTCTCTCGAAAAAATGACCATGCTATAGACTAAAAATGGCAGGCATGTCGCTTTTTCACGATCTGCTCTTTGGAGAAATTTATTTCAATTGTAAGGAATCAACTATCTCGCATTAACAGACAGAGTTGCTGGACTTGAACACGATTGAAAAGTGTGCAAGGATGTGGATATTAATCGAATCACCAGTATACGAGTACGTCAGATCATTATGCAACAAAACCATCTAACAGATACTTCAAAACCGTTAAGCAGCATACGAATATCAGCTGACATCGGTTACAAGAAAACTACTCTGCGTCGAAGGCCGAAACATTGAAATCAGCGATAAATCGTCCAAGTGTAAAAGAGTCCACAGGTATTGCATGGTCAGTGTGAGTCATGAACAAGTGTGGGAAACGAAAGGAAGATGGATGCCCCAATGTTATTAAAGAAAAGGGAACAGAAAGGGGGGTGGGAAAGAAAAAAAGAATATGTTGGGAAACATGAATGTTCAAGAACCACATTCAAAGATATATTTCAAAACGCCGGTAGAAAGGCCATGTGAGAATACAATGCCCTTGCCAAAACAGTCTTGGAAGGAGCCTGTTAAAAGAAAAAGAAGAGCTAAACTGAAAAAAAATGGACTGATGCCATTGCAGAATGGAGGAGAATACAGTCGCAGAGATCCAAGTCTTGACACACACATGGGGGAGTGTGGTGATTGGTCTTCAGTGTGCTGCTGCAATGACTGCCCAGGAGTGGAGAGAGAAGGGAGTTGGGGAGGGGGAGAGAAGAGAGTTGGGGAGGGAGAGAGAAGGGAGTTGGGGAGGGAGATAGAAGGGAGTTGGGAGGGAGATAGAAGGGAGTTGGGGAGGGGAGAGAAGGGAGTTGGGGAGGGGGAGAGAAGGGAGTTGGGGAGGGAGATAGAAGGGAGTTGGGAGGGAGATAGAAGGGAGTTGGGGAGGGAGAGAGAAGGGAGTTGGGGAGGGAGAGAGAAGGGAGTTGGGGAGGGAGAGAGAAGGGAGTTGCGGAGGGAGATAGAAGGGAGTTGCGGAGGGAGATAGAAGGGAGTTGCGGAGGGGGAGAGTTGGGAGGGAAGGGAGTTGGGGATGGAGATAGAAGGGAGTTGGGGAGGGGGAGAGAAGGGAGTTAGGGAGGGAGAGAGAGAGAAGGGAGCTGGGGAGGGAGAGAGAAGGGAGCTGGGGAGGGAGAGAGAAGGGAGTTGGGGAGGGAGAGAGAAGGGAGTTGGGGAGGGGAGAGAGAAGGGAGTTGGGGAGGGAGAGAGAAGGGAGCTGGGGAGGGAGATAGAAGGAGTTGCGGAGGGAGAGAGCTAGAGGTACTTCTGCATGTAAGAAAGCTCGGGGGTATCGATTTTTCTCGAGTTATCAGGACTCGTTAATCATTTGTTTCAGTTCGTCTGTTTTGCATCAGTCTTCGAGTGAAATTAATTCTTAAATTTTTGTTTAAATGAATGTGGATGTGTGTGTGTGTGTGTGCGCGCGCGTGCGTGCGTGGTGCGTGTGTGCGTGCGTGCGTGTGTGCGTGCGTGCGTGGTGCGGTGCGTGCGTGCGCGCGCATGGTGTGCGTTTGTGTGTGGTGTGTGTGTGTGTGTGTGTGTGTGTGTGTGTGTGTGTGTGTGGTGTGTGTGGTGTGTGTGTGTTGGGTTTCGGTTTACAATTTCGAAAATGCAACAGCTAAGAAACTTGCTGGCCTTGAGATGTCAGAGCATTTGATCAGTGTGATGGATGCAGTGGACAATCAAAAACTGAACTTTGAGTTACAGTGGACAATCAATAACTGAACTTTGAGTTACAGTGGACAATCAATAACTGAACTTTGAGTTACAGTGGACAATAAATAACTGAACTTTGAGTTACAGCGGAAGAGATGACAGAAAAGCTTGATCACTTTAAAAGAAAATGAAAATATAAAAAAAAAGTCATCCAAATCAAAAAGACTATTTAGTTGAAACATTAAATAAATACCAAAAACGTATATATTCAGCGAGAATTGATTTTTTAACAATGCTCACGAGAAATTTCGACTAAGCAAGAAAAAGGTCAAATGTAGCATTTTCAAACGTGCACTTCCTGCCATACAACTGAGTAAAAGCGTTACAAGTAGCTACTATGGCTAAGAGATAAAAGAAAATGGTTTCAAAAATTATTTCAATAATTGAGGATGCTTATCTACACAGATATACTGGATTTTATGCTGTTTTTGCAAAGCAAAAGCCATCATAGGGCGGAATGTATATCAGGATGAATTCAAGCTTGAGAGCCAAAAGGTGTATTGATTCGTCCCATGGACAAAGACAGGGAGTGGAGATGGGGGGGGGGGGGGGGGGGGGGGGGGGGGGGGGGGGGTCGCAAACTTTCACCCCGGTTAGAAACCATTACATCTCATAGGAGGTATTTTGAAGCCTATCAAAATCATTGCCTTGCTGGGGGATTTTTTTTTTTAACTCGCTTGGAGCCATTTCGTTATTGTGGGATATCGTGAGCCTTTAAGGAATTATATGTCGTTTGGGATGTTTTGATCCAAATCAGAATCATTCTGTCGTATGGGGAAGGATGGAGGATGTTTTGAACCAAATCAGAATCATTCTGTCGTATTGGGGAAGGATGGGTGGATGTTTTGAGCCGTGTCAGAGTATTGTGTCGTTAGAATATTCCAAACCATGTCGCAAACATCATATTACTCTGAGATATTTTGAATCTCATCAGAAACATTATACTACTATGAGGGATACTGAACCCTGTCGGAAATATTATATTACTTTGAATTATTTTGAACCTTGGCAGGGCCATCCTATCACTGAGATATGTTGAATCCTATCAGAAACATTATATCGTTGGATACACTTTACTCCCTGTCGGATCCCTTCTATCGTTGGTGGATATTCTGGCCCCTATCAGAACTTTCAGTAATGACAGTCAGATATGTTGGCCCACTTAGAACCATTACATCATGGAGATGTTTAGGATTTTTTTCAACCCTGTCAAACCAGAATCAGTGGTTAATATTTTAGAGCCTTTCACAGCCATCATATCATTTAAGAATATTTTGATCCTATCAGAATCATTTGGCATCACTGGTGGATATTTGGCAGCTGTCGAAGATGTTATATAACAGGGGAATAGTTTGGTCCCTCTCGGTGTCTTTATATCATGGTTGGGAGGGGGGGAAAGACATTTGGGCCCCGGCCTGCACCTCAGACAGTGGCTGAACATTTGTATCAGGTGGGAAGACCAGCACTACATGGTCTAGTTCCATTCATCAAATAGATGTATGTCTGACCGTGAACTGGTACTCGGATTTCATAACCAACAGTTCAGTTGTCAGTTTCTCTCGGGCTTGGTTGACAACTGTCTACATCATGAAAGGAAGTGCAGAAGACAGCTCTGTCATGTAATCTCCGACCAACATGAAATCCATAGCATTTCATTAAGATTCTAATAACCATTGATCATATAAAAAGAAAGGGGGGGGGGGGTATTTGATTGTTTGCCATTCGTCTCGTTCACTGTATGCAGTGTTCAACGCATATGCATTAAGAAGTATCCAGAAAGATTCGTGAACAGGATTTAAACGTAATATTCCGGTAGGAGAGAAAACGGTGGATACCTGAAATTTAAATGTTAGAAAGTTGTGTCGGGCAATAGAAACAATCAAATTATGCCGATGAAAGGCAACATAAAACAAAACCAAAGGCTCCTAACATGTTTGAATGTGACACAGCGGCAGCGTGTCATTGCTCATGGTCACTGAAAAGGACCTTACTTATTCCCCAAGCAAGTTAAGGATGACCGTCAGGATCGTGCACGCGCTGAAAAGCTGATTTTTTTAGTACTGTGTGGCGTCACTGGAATCAGGCTGCCCCTGCAGCCAAGGGGGTGCAGCCATGCAGAGTGCCAGGTGTGGGTGTGCTGTCCAGTGAAGTGACCCACTATACCGGCAGGTGTTCCTGCTGGTCACGACCCCTGCAGCACACGACGGCAGGTGTTCCTCCTGGTCACGACCCTGCAGCACACGACGGCAGGTGTTAATGCTAGTCACGAGCCCTGCAGCACACGGCGGCAGGTGTTAATGCTAGTCACGACCCCTGCAGCACACGGCGGCAGGTGTTCCTCCTGGTCACGACCCTGCAGCACACGACGGCAGGTGTTAATGCTAGTCACGACCCATGCAGCACACGGCGGCAGGTGTTAATGCTAGTCACGACCCCTGCAGCACACGGCGGCAGGTGCTAATGCTAGTCACGACCCCTGCAGCACACGGCGGCAGGTGTTAATGCTAGTCACGACCCCTGCAGCACACGGCGGCAGGTC
>CM031625.1:12417346-12544846 GCA_018398815.1 Conus ventricosus | reverse complement strand
TTCCCTTCGCCTCCTCCGTTCTCTCCCATGTACCCGAACGTTCCCCGAAAGCCTCCTTGGAATGAAAAATGAAAACATCCAAGAATGACCGAAGGAACGAGCGAACATGGAAACGAAAGGATGAATAAGTTTTGTATACGACGATTACAAGTAGTCTCGCACCTGCCATCTCCCCAGAAACGCCAATCTTACAGTGAAGAAGAAATGATGAAATTTGAGTGTGTGTGTGTGGGGGGGGGGGGGGGGGGGGGGGGGGGGGGGAGGGGGAGAGGGGGGGAGTATGGAGCTGCAAGGAGGACGTGAGGCGACACCACAAGTATCCGTGTGTGTGTGTGTGTGTGTTTATGTGTGTGTGTGTGTGTGTGTGTGTGTTGTGTGTGTGTGTGATTGTGCGAGCTTACGAAATTATGCGTCAATAGTTAAAACATTACACGTTGATAAATCTTCTCCGCAAATATATGTAATTATAGAAAGAATAAGCAAAGATACAGTGAATCACGATCTTGAGCCACCCCCACCCAAACCCCCGAAAGGAAAGGAAATAAGTTAATAAATGAAACATTGAATGAAGCAATTAATTAAAACTTGGAAACACGAACTGAAAGTGATAATAAATAAGCATAGAAAGAGGAGAGCGGGCGCCGGAGGAGGCGAGGAGGGGGGGGGGGGGGGAGGGGGGAGGGGGGCGGGACCCGTGGACGGGGGTCGGAAGAAGCTGGAAGATGGGGAGAGGGGGTGCACTAGCTCCTTATACTGAATTCTTTTGCAATGAGAATGCAGACCGTGTCTTTTTAAAATACTGATGACATTTTTCCAACTAATAAAATGAGATTAACGTTATACATATTTTCCACGTGGGCAGATGGAACTGTTTCTGATAAGTCAATCTGTTTATGTAATGCAGACTATTGGTCTTCCAGATGCATGCTGCATAAAATCGATATAGCGTTATACGATTTGTATGGCAGAAAACAATCAGTAACAGGAAAGCATTCGTGAAAGTGAAGGGACAGTAATGGAATCAAATGCGGACGAAGGTGGTCTGAACATGATCAACATGCTTCAGTTCCAGAAGCTTCTGAACTTACAATGGATGGGTAAATTATATAACGCCAAAGAAAATGAAAAGGGTGGTACAGGACTGCTCTAAAGGCAGGCGAAGACAGTGCTTCTCTGGGTCCTCCCAGCACCTTCGGGTGTTTCTTTTTCTTCTATAACGCCAAAGAAATGAAAACTGGAGGTTGATCCCATTGTGGCATTTGAATAAACTGGCAAATGGGGACAATTGTTTCAATGTAAACACAAGGACAAAGGATATGCAGGGTATTGATAGAATTGAAAACGATTTCTGGAAAGACATATTTGCATGTTATCTACTTGACAAAACTATAATAAAGGAGAGAGAGAGAGAGAGAGGAGAGAGAGAGAGGAGAGAGAGAGGAGAGAGAGAGAGAGAGAGCTGGGTTGCCATAATCACAGAAAGTAAATCACTTCCACCCATGGTTGATTTCGACTTGACCTAGCGCTTCAGAAGTGATGTGGAGCCACCCCTTTCTGTCACGTGCGACCTCAAAACAAGAAACAACGTACACAAATAATAACGATGACGTCAAAACGACGACGACGATGGATGATAAACATGTACCCTGCCCTAGTTTGGTGTTACAAGCAAACTTTAAAAGCTTTACAATCGAACACATCCTTATTGAGAGGCTGTGGATACAATCTGGGTCAGGACCGATCATAATACTTCAGTTACTCAGCCAAGCATCCGTGTTCCGTTTCCATTCTCGGGCATATTCAGCGGCATTGTCAATCAGACGGTCATTTATTATTTTTCTCATTTATTCACCAGGGAGCCCTTATGTGAGTGTGTTTTATTTCAGACAGGGTATGTACAGGTTATCTCCATGTATCATCCATTAACCTTTGGAGTATGACATGGATGTATCAATCCTTAACCCTTTGGAGTATGACATGGATTACAAAGATGGGAGTGGCAGTTGGAAAGGATGCCGTTTCAGAGTCATGAAAAGGACCTGTTTTGCATTCCACGTACAGAGGGACATGAAAAATAAAAAATAACCGTCGTGTTAGATAGTTATGCGTTTTGTGCGTTTATTTTCTCGTTTACTTTCGCGTTTATTTTCTCATAGAAAAAAATATGTTGAACTTATTGACAGAACTGCTTCACAAAATGAGAGGCCATTCCGTCAAGAAGATCAAATCAAATAGCAGCATGCACTGCATGCGTGCACACACACGGAGAGAGAGAGAGAGAGGAGAAGAGAGAGAGGATGAGAGGAGATGAGAGAGGAGAGAGAGAGAGAGAGGAGAGAGAGAGAGAGAGAGAGAGAGAGAGTGTTGTGTGTGTGTGTGTGTGTGTGTGTGTGTGTGTGTGTGTGTGTGTGTGTGTGTGTGTGTGCTGATGGTCATTGTAAATAGCTTTAATGATCTGGCCAGTTTGTCAACCTTAGAATAAGAATTACATCGATTCTTGTTGACAGAATGAAATAGTACAATGTATCAATTCAGATGTCCATATTGTATCATAAAACATATGGTACAAAGAAACTCAAGGAAACAATCTTTTTTTTTATTTTATCAGTGTTATTACTAGTTTCTTCGTCGAGTACGGACCCCCCCCCCCCCCCCCCCCCCCCCCCCCCCCCCCCCCCCCCCCCCCCCCCCCCCCCCCCCCCCCCCCAACTCCCAACATTTTTCATTTGAAATATGGTTCTGAAACTCATAAACGCCGTAGTAAGAGATTACAACTTCGTTAGTCGACTTTGTGATTGTATAGTCCTTTCGCTTAGGTTCTTCATCTATATCTCATTCATTAGGTTCGTGGTCCAAGGTTTCTAGCTCTGGCTTTTGTTTTTATTTTGTTTGCTTGTATCTGTTTGTTTATCTTTTTGTTTGCTTGTTGTTTGTTTTGTATGTTGGTTGATTTATTTTTCTGTTGTATCTCCAATATTAGTTACCATGGAAACAGCGTAAAAGAGAAGAATGGGCAACATTCCAGAACCAGCAGAAACGGAGCGGTGAAGGGGGGAGAGCACAGACTCCCGCAATGGGAAGAAACGGAGTGGTGAAAGGGAGGGAGAGCACAGACTCCGCAATGGAAGAAACGGAGCGGTGAAAGGGAGGGAGAGCACAGACTCCCGCAATGGGAAGAAACGGAGCGGTGAAAGGGAGGGAGAGCACAGACT
Organism: Conus ventricosus; assembly: GCA_018398815.1. NCBI lineage: Eukaryota > Metazoa > Mollusca > Gastropoda > Neogastropoda > Conidae > Conus > Conus ventricosus. The sequence goes on along the minus strand of CM031625.1, from coordinate 12,541,634 downwards.
CCCGCAATGGGGTAGGTGATGATGAGGCTCAGCTCCAAGACAGCCTCGTGGTGCTGCTCTCCGGATCGCCCAGTCGTGAACTTTGACAACACTCGCCAGTCTAACAAAAGACAATGCTCTCTCTCTCTCTCTCTCTCCTCTCTCTCTCTCTCTCTCTCTCTCTCCTCTCTCTCTCTCTCTCTCTCTTTTCCCATCAATCAATAAATCAATGGCGTCGGTTAGGAGCGACCCAGAGCGGGCAGCACAGTAGGCGATGGGAGGTGTTATTACCTGGCCATTATCCCGAGTTTAAACATCTTCCGACACCAGAGCCGCCCAGTCAAGAGTCGTTTGCCTCTCTCCTCTCATCCCAGTTATGGTTTTCCCCCTTGTGGAAGGAACCAAAGTAGCTCTAAAAGCCCGATCTATTACTGGCCTCTCGATGGTTGGCCGATTCAAATACAGTTTCCCAGAAGTCCATACCAGTCCGGACTATATGGCACTGAGGTTTGTCGGTAATTGTAGCCATTTGTAGACATTGCTTTGAGTTTCTATTGTTATCGAAAGACCAGGTACGATTTGAAGATTCCAAAGTGATCATTGTCATTGCTTCCTGCCTTCTCCTTAACACCCACACTACCCCCCTCATCTCCAACTGGCTCACTTCAACGCGAGCGCGCACGCACGCACGCACGCACGCACGCACGCACGCACGCACGCACGCACACCACACACACACACAACACCACACACACACACACAACACACATCTAAGAGAATATATCAACTTCAAAGAAAAAAAAAATTCTAAATCTTTTACTCCAGAAAGATATTCTTCATGCCCCACATTCTTTCTATTATCAATTATGCATCACGTTATGGGATAATGCCAGTGAAACTAATCTGAAACTAGTAAGTCGTCTGCATAAAGAGCATTAAATTAATTTTAGTTGAAATCCAATACCTTGACAAAGAGTGATTTCAAAACTTTAAATTTTTTCCATTAAAACAGCTCTACTTTAACAATTTCTTGAGCATGTACATGTTTGTGAATGGATCAGCCCCCAAGATAATCTTTGAAGCTTGTCTTCAATAGTACAGACATACACATAAACTGTCTCTTCCCAAACCTCGATGTAATCTTTATAAATCAAGTTTTATGTACTCTGGAGGGCCGCATGGAAAATTTGCCTTCTCATAAAATCATGTCACTCAAAATTACATTAAAAGCACTAAATGCATTTGATAGAAACTCTGCGCTTCAATTGAAGTCATTTCCATTAATACAATCCCCTTATCCCGTCTTTCCCTCTCTCTCCTCTCTCTCTCTTCTCTCTCTCTCTCTCTCTCCTCTCTGAGCTTGAACTTGAAGTTCCAACAATAGTTTCATGATCGTTTCGACTTCATATGAGAGTTATGTATTTGCATGAAAGAAATTGTGTGTTTAAAATGTTTTTTGAGCTTGTGGTTATATGTTCAATTAGTTTCTTTTTGTTTATGAGGGCAGGATGTTTAAAAAAACTGGAAACCTTATTCTTTAACCCTCAATAAAGATAATTTTGACTTGATTGACTTGACACCCCACACACACACACCACACACACACTCACACACACACACACACCACACACACACACAAACACACACAAACCTTTCCATGCTGCCCCCATATCTCCCCGCTGTCAATTTGAACTGTGGCAGTGTTTAATTAATAGTTTAGCAAGTGTGTGTGTGTGTGTGTGTGTGTGTGTGTGTGTGGTGTGTGTGTGTGTGTGTGTGTGTGTGTGTGTGGACAATCAGACACCAGAGGCTTAAAAAAACCCAGGGAACACTGATCAGTGTATTCATTTGCTATAAAACTTCCCAGCCCCCTCAGCACCTGAACCTTTTTTTTTTGCGCCTTGCTTTTCAGAAACCTGCAGCCCGCCAATGCCATGTAACAGCCAAACAACAGTGTAGGGCTGTCAAAGCCCTGTAACAGCAAACAACGTGTAGTCTGTTTAATGCCATGTAACAGCAAAAACAACAGTATATTCTGTCAATGCCATGTAACAGCAAACAACAGTGTTTTTGACAGTCTGGTCAATGCCATGTAACAACAAAAACAGTGGAGTCTGTCAATGCCATGTAACGTGTAGGGTTTTCAATGCCTGTAACAGCAAAAACAGTGTAGTCTGTCAATGCCAGTAACAGCAAACACCAGTGTAGTTGTCAATGCCATGTAACAGCAAACAACTGTGTAGACTGTCGATGCCATGTAACAGCAAACAACAGTGTAGCCTGTCAATGCCATGTAACAGCAAACAACAGTGTAGACTGTCAATGCCATGTAACAGCAACAAAATGTGTAGCTGTCAATGCCATGTAACAGCAAACAACAGTTTTTCTGACAGCCTGTCAATGCTATGTAACAGCAAACACAGTGTAGCCTGTCATGCATGTAACAGCAAACAACAGTGTGTCTGTCAATGCCATGTAACAGCAAACAACAGTGTAGTCTGTCAAAGCCATGTAACAGCAAACAACAGTGTAGCCTGTCAATGCCATGTAACGGCAAACAACAGTGTAGTCTGTCAATTCCATGTAACAGCAAACAACAGTGTAGTCTGTCATGCATGTAACTGTGTCTGTCAATGCATGTAACAGCAAACACCAGTGTAGTCTGTCAATGCCATGTAACAGCAAACAACTGTGTAGACTGTCAATCCATGTAACAGCAAACAACAGTGTAGCTGTCAATGCCATGTAACAGCAAACAACAGTGTAGCTGTCAATGCCATGTAACAGCAAACAACTGTGTAGCTGTCAATGCCATGTAACAGCAAACAACAGTGTTTGCAGCTGTCAATGCTATGTAACGCAAACAACAGTGTAGCCTGTCAATGCCATGTAACAGCAAACAACAGTGTTTGACAGCTGTCAATGCTATGTACAGCAACACAGTGTTTGACAGCCTGTCAATGCCATGTAACAGCAAACAACAGTGTTTGGCAGCCTGTCAATGCTTTTGTAACAGCAAACAACAGTGTAGCCTGTCAATGCATGTAACAGCAAACAACAGTGTTTACAGCCTGTCAATGCTATGTAACAGCAAACAACAGTGTTTGAAGCCTGTCAGTGCCATGTAACAGCAAACGACAGTGTTCTGACAGCCTGTAAAGTGCTATGTAACAGCAAACAACAGTGTAGCCTGTCAGTGCCATGTAACAGCAAACGACAGTGTTCTGACAGCCTGGTCAATGCCATTAACGGCAAACAACAGTGCCTAGTGTAGCCTATCAATGCCATGTAACAGCAAACAACAGTGTACACAGTGTGCCTGCAATGCCATGGAACGGCAAACAACAGTGCACAACAGTGTAGCCTATCAATGCCATGTAGCAGCAAACAACAGTGTACAACAGTGTAGCCTGCCAATGCCATGGAACGGCAAACAACAGTGACAGTGTCCTATCAATCCCATGAACGCAAACAACAGTGTACAACAGTGTACTGCCAATGCATGAACGGCAAACAACAGTGCACACAGTGTACCCTATCATGCCATGTAACAGCAAACAACAGTGTACAACAGTGTAGCTGCAATGCCATGGAACGGCAAACAACAGTGTTGTGACAGTGTTCTGAAAGCGTAGAGTGTACCAGTAGTTCCAAGTTGCGACAGAGGCAACGATGATTGAAAACCAGAAATACGCTCTGAGTAAATCGTCATTTAACGCCTTAATAATGCTCATAAGTGATTTCAAAAATGAAAATGGAAGCAAAAATGAAATTACTGAGCCGCCGCCAAACGAAATAACCAACAAATCACAAAACAGACACTACATGTTTCGACCTACCGGGTTTTCTTCAGGCAGGACGAACAACATTCAAATCAATGGAAAGAAAGGACGAACAACATTCAAATCAATGGAAAGAAAGGACGAACAACATTCAAATCAATGGAAAGAAAGGACGAACAACATTCAAATCAATGGAAAGAAAGGACGAACAACATTCAAATCAATGGAAAGAAAGGACGAACAAGCAGTCACTTATCTAGGCGGTCTTGGTGCAAACTGTGGTGTAGGTGAAAGAATAAAATGACAGAGTGGAAAAAGAAGGGGGAGAGGTTGGGAAGGGAGAGGTTACAAATTAAAATGGTTGCAATAATTGAAAAAAAAGGAAAATAATTAGTTGTGTAACCGTATCATAATAATAATAATGACAGCCACAACCACAACATGCCAGGTATCTCATTCTTTTGTCACAACCACGCCAGCTTTCATCGGTCCATTTAGTTTCTACTACCCATCATGCACTTTTTTTTATTAACATTGCTTCCAACCTCATTGAGCCCACCCTGGCACTACCAGTACAAAAATTGTATTCTGAGCCAGTCGCAAACTCATGCGTGCGCATGTAACAACTCTCAGCTCGTTCCTGGAATCACGTTCGTCATCTCCAACATTTAAAACAACCAGTTAATGTCATCATGCCCATAAACACTACCTGAAAACTGGGACAGTTCATTCATAGTTAATGTCATCATGTCTATGAACACAGCCTGAAGACTGAGACAGTTCATTCATAGTTAATGTCATCATGCCTATGAACACTGCCTGAAGACTGACACAGTTCATTCATAGTTAATGTCATCATGCCTATGAACACTGCCTGAAGACTGGGACAGTTCATTCATAGTTAATGTCATCATGCCTATGAACACTGCCTGAAAACTGTGACAGTTCATTCATAGTTAATGTCATCATGCCTATGAACACTGCCTGAAAACTGGGACAGTTCATTCATAGTTAATGTCATCATGCCTATGAACACTGCCTGAAAACTGGGACAGTTCATTTATAGTTAATGTCATCATGCCTATGAACACTGCCTGAAAACTGTGACAGTTCATTCATAGTTAATGCCATCATGTCTATGAACACTGCCTGAAGACTGGCACAGTTCATTCATAGTTAATGTCATCATGCCTATGAACACAGCCTGAAGACTGTGACAGTTCATTCATAGTTAATGTCATCATGTCTATGAACACAGCCTGAAGACTGGGACAGTTCATTCATAGTTAATGCCATCATGTCTATGAACACTGCCTGAAGACTGACAAGTTCATTCATAGTTAATGTCATCATGTCTATGAACACAGCCTGAAGACTGGGACAGTTCATTCATAGTTAATGCCATCATGCCTATGAACACGGCCTGAAAACTGTGACAGTTCATTCATAGTTAATGTCATCATGCCTATGAACACTGCCTAAAGACTGAGACAGTTCATTCATAGTTAATGTCATCATGCCAATGAACACTGCCTGAAGACTGACACAGTTCATTCATAGTTAATGTCATCATGCCTATGAACACTGCCTGAAGACTGGGACAGTTCATTCATAGTTAATGTCATCATGCCTATGAACACTGCCTGAAAACTGTGACAGTTCATTCATAGTTAATGTCATCATGCCTATGTACACTGCCTGAAAACTGTGACAGTTCATTCATAGTTAATGTCATCATGCCTATGAACACTGCCTGAAAACTGTGACAGTTCATTCATAGTTAATGTCATCATGCCTATGAACACTGCCTGAAAACTGGGACAGTTCATTCATAGTTAATGTCATCATGCCTATGAACACTGCCTGAAGACTGAGACAGTTCATTCATAGTTAATGCCATCATGTCTATGAACACTGCCTGAAGACTGGGACAGTTCATTCATGGGCGCAACCAACTCATTCCCAAGCACTGCAGGCAAATGAAGAATACCAAATTATCCAGAATATAAAACAAACACAAGATACATCTCCCAGATCGGGCTTGCCCCCAAACATCGGAAAATTGGAGAGAGAGAGAGAGACAAGACAAGACAAGACAAGACAAAATTCTTTATTTACGAGGATAATAGATAAGCACTAACGTGCTTTTTTACATCCAGTCCTCGCCCTGAGTAGGGGACTACAACATGCAGTGAAATCAATTAATGTAAGAAATCAAAGAAGCAAGCAAAGCGGTCATGTAATCATAGAGGAACATCAAATGAAAATAGAAGATAAATGAAAACAAAACAAAAAATAAGAATAATAATAAACAAAACAACAACAATAAATAATAATAACAAAAAAATAAAATAAAATAAAAGTGAGAATAATAATAATGAAGAGGAAGGAGAGAGCGGGGGTAGGGAGTGAGGTGGGCTGGGGAAACATATGTAAGTGTACTACAACGTACAAGATTGGCAGAGAGAGAGAGAGAGAGAGAGAGAGAGAGAGAGAGAGAGAGAGAGAGAGAGAGAGAGAGAGAGAGATTTGTAAGTGCAGAATGTTAAAAAGGCAGTAGAAGCTTATCCTTTAACCCACAGCAAAGACAATTCTGACATGACAAGTACAATCAATCCTATAGCCCGGTTGTGCTTACATACCATTTCAGAACTGGTATATAATTGTGCAGATCTTGATTTAAACAAACGAATGTAATGAGATATGTACGTGTATAATTGTTTACATGATACTATGTTCGCATAGATTGGATGTTAATGTATGTTTCCGTGTCAAGTTCCTTTTTTTACATTCCACAGCCTTACTGGATGCCCATGCACCGTGGCGCATGAAGTTGCTCTTGTTTATTCCAGCCTTCCTGTCAACAAGACTCCACTACAGAACGATGGACTCGCACAGACTGTTGCTGAACGCGCTGATGGTGATGATGGCGTGCTGGCTAGCAGTGACGTCGGCCAGAATCGACGACGATTCTCTGGCAGTAGAGGGAGTGGAGATGGGGGAAGTCCCATTGACAGACGACCTCTATTCTTCAGACAACGGCAAGCAGAGCAGCGCCAAGCGCACCAACCAGGAAGGTATGACGATGGGCAGGGAGAATGTTGTGGTGATGGGCAGGGAGAATGGTATGACGATGGGCAGGGAGAATGTTGTGGTGATGGGCAGGGAGAATGTTGTGGTGATGGACAGGGAGAATGGTATGACGATGGGCAGGGAGAATGTTGTGGTGATGGCAGGGAGAATGTTGTGGTGATGGGCAGGGAGAATGTTGTGGTGATGGGCAGGGAGAATGTTGTGGTGATGGGCAGGGAGAATGGTATGACGATGGGCAGGGAGAATGTTGTGGTGATGGGCAGGGAGAATGGTTATGGTGATGGACAGGGAGAATGGTATTGTGATGGGCAGGGAGAATGTTGTGGTGATGGGCAGGGAGAATGGTATGGTGATGGAACAGGGAGAATGGTATTGTGATGGGCAGGGAGAATGTTGTGGTGATGGGCAGGGAGAATGTTGTGGTGATGGACAGGGAGAATGGTATGACGATGGGCAGGGAGAATGTTGTGGTGATGGGCAGGGAGAATGTTGTGGTGATGGGCAGGGAGAATGTTGTGGTGATGGGCAGGGAGAATGTTGTGGTGATGGGCAGGGAGAATGGTATGACGATGGGCAGGGAGAATGTTGTGGTGATGGGCAGGGAGAATGGTATGGTGATGGACAGGGAGAATGGTATTGTGATGGGCAGGGAGAATGTTGTGGTGATGGGCAGGGAGAATGGTATGGTGATGGACAGGGAGAATGGTATTGTGATGGGCAGGGAGAATGTTGTGGTGATGGGCAGGGAGAATGTTGTGGTGATGGGCAGGGAGAATGTTGTGGTGATGGACAGGGAGAATGGTATGGTGATGGGCAGGGAGAATGGTATGGTGATGGGCAGGGAGAATGGTATGGTGATGGGCAGGGAGAATGTTGTGGTGATGGGCAGGGAGAATGTTGTGGTGATGGGCAGGGAGAATGTTGTGGTGATGGGCAGGGAGAATGTTGTGGTGATGGGCAGGGAGAATGTTGTGGTGTGGACAGGGAGAATGTTGTGGTGATGGACAGGGAGAATGTTGTGGTGATGGACAGGGAGAATGGTATGGTGATGGACAGGGAGAATGGTATGGTGATGGACAGGGAGAATGGTATGGTGATGGACAGGGAGAATGGTATGGTGATGGACATGGAGAACGGTATGGTGATGGACAGGGAGAACAGTATGGTGATGGATAGGGAGAATGGTATGGTGATTGTACAGGGAGAATGGTATGGTGATGGACAGGGGAGAATGGTATGGTGATGGACAGGGAGAATGGTATGGTGATGGACAGGGAGAACAGTATGGTGATGGACAGGGAGAATGGTATGGTGATGGACAGGGAGAATGGTATGGTGATGGACAGGGAGAATTGCATGGTGATGGACAGGGAGAATGGTATGGTGATGGACAGGGAGAACAGTATGGTGAAGGACAGGGAGAAGGGTATAGTGATGGACAGGGAGAATGGTATAGTGATGGACAGGGAGAATGGTATGGTGATGGACAGGGAGGACAGTATGGTGATGGACAGGGAGAATGTTGTGGTGGTGGACATGGAGAATGGCATGGTGATGGACAGGGAGAATGGTATGGTGATGGACAGGAGGACAGTATGGTGATGGACAGGGAGAATGTTGTGGTGATGGACAGGGAGAATGGTATGGTGATGGACAGGGAGGACAGTATGGTGATGGACAGGGAGAATGGTATGGTGATGGACAGGGAGAATGGTATGGTGATAGACAGGGAGAATGGTATGGTGATGGACAGGGAGAATGGTATGGTGATGGACAGGGAGAATGGTATGGCCAGGGAGAATGGTTTGGTGATGGACAGGGGAGAGATGTATGGGAAGTTGTGATGGACAGGGAGAATGTTGTGGTGGTGGACAGGGAGAATGGTATGGTGATGGACAGGGAGAATGGTATGGTGATGGACAGGGAGAACAGTATGGTGATGGACAGGGAGAATGGTATGGTGATGGACAGGGAGAATGGTATGGTGATGGACAGGGAGAATCGTATGGTGATGGACAGGAGAGAATGTATGGTGATGGACAGGGAGAACAGTATGGTGAGGACAGGGAGAATGGTATGGTGATGGACAGGGAGAATGGTATGGTGATGGACAGGGAGAATGGTATGGTGATGTACAGGGAGAATGTTATGGTGATGGACAGGGAGAATGGTATGGACAGGGAGAATGGTATGGTGATGGACAGGGAGAATGGTATGGTGATGGACAGGGAGAATGTTGTGGTGATGGACAGGGAGAATGGTATGGTGATGGACAGGGAGAATGGTATGGTGATGGACAGGGAGAACAGTATGGTGATGGACAGGGAGAATGGTATGGTGATGGACAGGGAGAATGGTATGGTGATGGACAGGGAGAATCGTATGGTGATGGACAGGGAGAATGGTATGGTGATGGACAGGGAGAACAGTATGGTGAAGGACAGGTAGAAGGGTATGGTGATGGACAGGGAGAATGGTATGGGTGATGGACAGGGAGAATGGTATGGTGGTGGACATGGAGAATGGTATGGTGATGGACAGGGAGAATGTTGTGGTGGTGGATATGGAGAATGGTATGGTGATAGGACAGGGAGGACAGTATGGTGATGGACAGGGAGAATGTTGTGGTGATGGACAGGGAGAATGGTATGGTGATGGACAGGGAGGACAGTATGGTGATGGACAGGGAGAATGGTATGGTGATGGACAGGGAGAATGGTATCGTGATGGACAGGGAGAATGGTATGGTGATGGACAGGGAGAATGGTATGGACAGGGAGAATGGTATGGTGTTGGACAGGGAGAATGGTATGGTGATGGACAGGGAGAATGTTGTGTGTGGTGGACAGGGAGAATGGTATGGTGATGGACAGGGAGAATGGTATGGTGATGGACAGGGAGAACAGTTATGGTGATGGACAGGGAGAATGGTATGGTGATGGACAGGGAGAATGGTTATGGTGATGGACAAGGAGAATGGTTATGGTGATGGACAGGGAGAATGGTATGGTGATGGACAGGGACAACAGTATGGTGAAAGACAGGGAGAATGGTATGGTGATGGACAGGCAGAATGGTATGGTGATGGACAGGGAGAATGGTATGGTGATGGACAGGGAGAATGGTATGGACAGGGAGAATGGTATGGTGATGGACAGGGAGAATGGTATGGTGATGGACAGGGACAATGTTGTGGTGATGACAGGGAGAATGGTATGGTGATGGACAGGGAGAACAGTATGGTGATGGACAGGGAGAATGGTATGGTGATGGACAGGGAGAATGGTTTGGTGATGGACAGGGACAATGTTATGGTGAATGGACAGGGAGAATGGAGATGGAGGAGGACAGGGAGAAGGTATGGTGATGGACAGGGAGAATGGTTATGGTGATGGACAGGGAGAAGTATGGGTGATGGACAGGGAGAATGGTATGGTGATGGACAGGGAGAAGATGTATGGTGATGGACAGGGGAGGACAGGGGTATGGTGATGGACAGGGAGAATGGTATGGTGATGGACAGGGAGAATGGTATGGGATGGACAGGGAGAATGGTATGGTGATGGACAGGGAGAATGTATGGTGGGACAGGGAGAATGGTATGGTGATGGACAGGGAGAATGGTATGGACGATGGACAGGGAGAATGTATGGTGATGGACAGGGAGAATGGTATGGTGATGGACAGGGAGAATGGTAATGATGATGGACAGGGAGAATGGTATGGTGATGGACAGGGAGAATGGTATGGTGATGGACAGGGAGAATGGTATGGCGATGGACAGGGAGAACGGTATGGTGATGGACAGGGAGAACAGTATGGTGATGGAAGCAGGGAGAACAGTAGGTGATGGACAGGGAGAATGGTATGGTGATGGACAGGGAGAATGTTGTGAGTGTGGACATGGAGATTGGTATGGTGATGGACAGAGAGAACAGTATGGTGATGGACAGGGAGAATGGTATGGTGATGGACAGGGAGAAATGTATGGTGATGGACAGGGAGAATGGTTGTGGTGATGGACAAGAGAATGGTATGGTGATGGACAGGGAGAATGGTTATGGTGATGGACAGGGAGAATGTTGTGGTGATGGACAGGGGAATGGTATGTGATGGACAGGGGAGAATGTTATTGTGATGGACAGGGAGATGTATGGTGATGGATAGGGAGAATGGTATGGTGATGGACAGGAGAAATGGTATGGTGATGGACAGGGGAGAATGGTAGGTGTTGGACAGGGAGATTGGTATGGTGATGGACAGGGAAAACGGTATGGTGATGGACAGGCAGAACGGTATGGTGATGGACAGGGAGAATGGTATGGTGATGGACATGGGAGAATGGTTTTGGTGACGGACAGGGGGGAATGGTATGGTGATGGACAGGGAGTTGTATGGTGATGGACAGGGAGAATGGTATGGGTTTATGGACAGGGAGAATGGTTTGGTTTATGGACAGGGAGAATGGTATGGCGATGGACAGGGGGAAAGTATGGGGATGGGCAGGGAGAACGTTATGGTGATGGGGGCAGGAGAACAGTATTGTGATGTACAGGGGAGAAGGTATGGTGATGGACAGGGAGAATGGTTTGGTGATGGACAGGGAGAATGGTTATGGTGATGGACAGGGAGAATGGTATGGTGTGGACAGGGAGATTGGTATGGTGAGTGGAAGGGGGAATTGGGATGGTGGATGGACAGGGAGAATGTATGGTGAGGGGCAGGGAGATTGGTTGGTGAGGGACAGGGGGATGGATGGTGATGGACAAGGAGAATGGTATGGTGATGGACAGAAAGAATGGTTATGGTGATAGACAGGGAGAATGTTTGCTGATGGACAGGGAGATTGGTATGGTGATGGACAGGGAGAAAAGGGATGGGGATGGACAGGTATAGTAAAGGGGATGGACAGGGAGAAAAAGGTATGTTTATTTACAGGGGGAATGGGGATGGTTAAAGGGCCCGTGGAAAAGGTATGGTAGGACAAGGAGAACAGTAAAGGGAGGGGCAGGGAAAAATGGGAAAAGGTGGGTTTGGAAAAGGGAGAATGGGATGGTGAAGACAGGGAGAAAGGGGAGGGGATGGACAGGGGGAAGGGAAAGGTATGTAAGAAAATGGTATGGTTTATGGGCATGGGAAAAGGTAAGGTGATGGACAGGGGATTGGGTAAGGGGGATGTCCCGGAGAATGGTTTTGGTATGGACCCTGGAGAAAAGGTAAAGGTGTGGGCAGGGGGAAGGTGTGGTGATGGACAGGGGGAAAAGGGGTGGGGGATGGGCATGGAGAATGGAAAGGGATGTCAGGGGGAATGGTAGGGGGTGGACAGGGGGAAAAATATGGTGATCCAGGGAATGGGGATGGTTGGACCCGGGAAGGTATGGGATGTACCGGGAGAAGGATGGTGAAAGGACATGGGGAAAAATGGGGTTGGAAAAGGGGGAAGGTATGGGGAAAGGATAGGGGGAATGGTATGGTGATGGATAGGGAAATTTGGATGGTGATGGACAGGGGGGAAAGGTATTTTTATGGACAAAAGGGGAAAAGGTATTTTGATGGACGGGGGAAAAGGGAAGGGGATGGACAGGGGGAAAAATATGTTGATGGGAAAAAGGGGAAAGGTATGGTGATGGGCCCTGGGGGAATGGTATGGTTTTGGACAGGGGGAATGGTATGGGTTTTATGGACAAGAATGGGATGGTGATGGGGCAGGGGGGAATTTTGGTATGGACAGGGGGAATGGGATGATGATAACCGGGGGAATGGTATGGGAAGCCCCGGGAGAAGGGATGATGATAGACAGCAGTAGGGAGGTTGGGAAAAACCGGAAATGGTTTTGTGGACATGGGGAATGGTTTTGGGAAACACAGTGAGATTTGGGATTGTAAAGGACAGTGAGAAAGGGACTGTTAAAAACAGGGGGAATTGGGAAAGATGGACAGGGGAATGGTAAGTAAAAAAGGGCAGGGGGAATGGGAATGTAAAGGAAAAGGAAAAGGGAAATTTTAAAAGAAAAGGAAATGGTATTTTTTTTTTAAAAAGGGGAGGGGGAAATGGGATTGGGAAAAGACAGGAGAAGGGGTTTTTTAAACGCCCCGGGGGAAGGGTTTTGGGGGAAAGGGCAGGGGAATGGTTTTTTTAAAAGACAGGGAGAAAGTTTTTGTAACGACAGGGGGAATGGTTTTTTTAAAAGACAAATGAAATGGTAAGATGGACAGGGGGAAAAGGTATTGTAAAGCCAGGGAAATGGTATTGTAAAGGACAGGAGAAATTTGGGATGATGGACCCGGGAAAAATAGCATTGTAAAGGGCGGGAGAATGGGATTGTAAAGGACAGGGAGAATGGGATGATGGACAGGATAATGGTATTGTAAAGCACAGGGAGAATGGTATGATGGACAGGAGAATGGTATTGTAAAGGACAGGGAGAATGGTATGATGGACAGGGAGAATGGTATTGTGATGGACAGGGAGAATGATACGGTGATGGACAGGAGATCGATATGATGGACAGGGATCATGTGTGATGATGAACAGGAGAATGGTTTGATGGACAGGAGAATAGTATGGTGATGGACAGGGAGAATGGTTTGGTGATTGACAAGCGAAATATCGAGTGCCTTATTGTGCGTGTGTGTTTGTTTGCAGGTTTGTGCATAAAAGGTTGTGTTAGTTTCAAATTCTCCAGAGTGAACCAATGTTTAGTTAGTTAATTTGTCAGAGAAAGGAAACATTCAGGGACGGTCTGTGGGGAAAAATGATGTCTCCGACTTTGTGTTCTCGCATCTAACCTGTTCTCTTCACTAAGATATCTAGGGTAAAAACATAAGAGAATAGCCTACAACACAATTAAAACAAACAATCATTGATAATAGTACATTTTTCTTTAGAAAATGACACGCAAAAGTATATTCCTAGTAAGAGATGTGTTGATGAAAAGGGATGCTTTTTAAGTTATAAAGCTTTCAGCGAAAAGTATACTATTAGTGTAAATTATTTAGAACACATGAGTTGTGTTCAATCAGTTAAAAGCTTCCTTGCTGCAAATAATATCAAAATAAAAGATAATGAATGCAATGAAAGAACAAATGCACAAAAAATAATAGCAAATGTTAAAAAAGGTTAAAAAACTTTCTATGATGTCTTGCTAGAGCCAATCATTATATATGATATAAATGCTTTTGCAAAGTGGAGCAAATACTAAATATATATGTGGACTGGAGAGAACACTAAAACAAATAAAACAAATAAAGGAAATCAGATTAAGGTGGTTTCAAATTAAATTGTGTTATAATATTTTAGTTAACAACAATATTTTGAAGAAAATGAGAATTACAAATTGTGACAAATGCACTTTTTGCAGAAAAGAGAAAGATTCAGCCAGACATTATTTATGGTTCTGTGAGGTTTCACAATGTTTTATGGAGGGACCTGGAGAAGATTTTAAGAGAGAAATGCGAACAATGTTTTCAGTTAAAATTCAACATAGAACTTGTTTTGTTCGGGAATGATGACCAAACAAAAACGATGACACTTTTGATCGATTAATCTATTAGCAAAATACTTTATTTACAAATGCAGGATAAATAAGATCAAACCAAATGTAATACACTTTCTGAAAGATTTGAAACACAATTATATAGTTGAGAAATACACCTTTTCAAAGGAAATGAAGCTTGCAGATTTCTTTAAGAAGTGGTACCCTTACAATGTATTCTTGATGATGTATAGTGATGGATAATTATGTAAGGATGTATGCTTGTATACAATAGGTCACTCTGACTGCTGAGTGCAATTGTTTCATGAATGCATTGTTTAAGGCTTAGTCTCACTCTGTAAAATGATGTAATGTGTGTGTGTGTGTATGAGCGTGTGTATGTTCATATATGAATATGGGTGTTCATGTGTGTTAATGTGTAAGTGTATTTATAATTATCTTTTGTTCCACTTTTCACAGTAGTAAGAAATATTCATGTACCATTAGTTTAATGTACGTATGAAAGTCTCTGCGCACTGTCCTCTTTCTGCCATATGTACCTCCTCTGTTACTCGAATAAAATATATGGAAATTTAAAAAAAAAAAAAAAAAAAAAAAAAAAAAAAACAATGCATACTGCAATAAAAAAAAAAAACAAACAATCATTGGCGAAGTGAAATGTCCAGAACGAACACGCACGAGAATAACCTGAAGACAACACAAACGCTGTCCTAGTAAAATGTCTGGGACAAAGACACGAGATAACCTGAAGACAACAAAAACAAACATTACCCTAAGAAAATTTCTAGGACAGACACGCGAGATAATAGCATGCAAGACAATACAAAGAAGCATTGCCATATTCAGATGTTTAGGGCAAAGGCACGATGTATCAGCCTACGATACAAACAAACAAGCATTGCCATGACAGCATTTCCATGACAAACACACGAGAAAATAGCCTACAAGACAACACAAACAAACAATGCCATGTGAAGATGTCTAGAGCAAACGTACAAAATAATAGCATATTAGACAATACAAACAAGGCACTGCACAGTAAGATGTCGAGGACAAAGAATGAGATAACAGCTTACACGACAATACAAACATGTATTGCTATAGTAAAGTATCTCTAGATATAAGCCCAAAAGACAACACAAATCAGCAAAAACCCAAGTAACGATGTCGAGAATATAGACAGGAGATAATAGCCTGCAACACAAACAAAGGAGCGCCATCATAGTAGGGAAGGATCACTTCATGGCGACGAGATAAGGTCAGTTTAGAGTTGCTGTAACCAGAAAGACAGTAAAGTGGGATGCAGGGGTGAGGAGAATGACTAGGAGTGGAGGAGGAGAGAGGGAGTGAGAGGTGGAGGCTTGGGAGGGAGACAAGAGGGGAGGGCGCATTATCTACATATTGCTGATTCCGTGTTTTTGTGACAATATTTTGCCCCCTCCCCCCCCCCCCCCCCCCCCCCCCCCCCCTCCCGAATGTGCTCTTTAAATCTATTCGCCAGTCTCAGACTAGTAGGCCTTTCTGCGAATGATTGTAAATTCCACCTGTTTTTTCACATTTAAGGTCTCACTTCCAAATGAATAAACTATTAAGTGTTTAACACTGGAAATTTCAGTAGCCTTCCATCTGAATGAAACGGAGACTCTTCAGGGTGCTATCTGATTGACATCTCAGTTACCAAGAATCTGATGAGCACGAGGCTGATCCGTTTGTCTCAAAGTGCATTCTGCTTTGCTGTCTAACACTGGGACTCTCAGGTCAACCATTTTATCAAGTAGTTTTTTTGTTGTTGTTTTTTAACGGAGAGGTTTTTTACCATAAAGACCTAGATTTCAAATTAGATTTGTGAAGCAGATGCTCTAAGCAAGTTTAATTTAGACAGTATCCGACTCCTACACATAATCCAGTTTAAACAACACAGGAAACCACGCATGACACCAACGGCCACTGGTCTGAGAGCTTGTCCTTCAGAGCCCTTGATTAATGACGTAAATCTCACCATCCAACGTTATATGACGCCAGGGAACACCAATGTGATTGCTTTCTTTTTTTTTTTTTTTTTCTTCTTTTTTTTAAAAGAAAAACGCAAGGGTTGACGTGAACACACAGCGAGAGACGGCAGGAGAATGACCATCTGTGAGCTCATACCTAGGATTGCATTCCTATCAGAGGACTCATTACAATCTTTTGCATGGGACTGTTGAAAATCCATTACTCCAAGGGAGCCTTGGGAGCGATTCTCCGGCCCAGCGCACCAATTGTGAACAAATCTATTACAGTGAGTGGGCGTAGTGACACCTTCCATGCTCTGCTTAAACTGTATTCAAGCTGTCATGGATCATCCCTTTGTGGAGGGGGCAGCGTTTGTAAACACCAATCGGTTAAAATTGTTTCAACGTTCTCGATCCTGTGCGTCGAATTAACGAATGTGGAACAAGAGGTCAGGTCACCTGGACCCAACCACTGGGAGACGTTTGGGCGATGAATGTGGAGAGCGGTCCCCTGACCCGTCATACCGTTGGCTGGTGGCACTGTAAAGCTGTCTGTGCCGCCTGGTACAAGGAGACCCCTGTGGCCGCCCATCAATCCAGGCCTGACACCTCCTTCCTGGACAGTTTGCCGCCCCGTTTGTTTTCCCTGTCCCCACCCCAAACTACCAGGCGTCCATCCGTGACCGACAACAGCCTGGCATGGGCACGACACGAGCTGGGAGAGAGGTATCAGGGCGAGAGGTGGAAGGATAGGGATGAGGAGGGAGGGGGGGGGGAGTTGGCCTGATTGAACAGTGGAAACGTGAAAGAGTAAAACCATGTCCGTGTGACGGCTGGCTGGGCGGGGGTGCAGGAGTTGAAAGCGAAGGTGTGTCAATGCTTTGATGTGGGCCTGTTTTGATGGAGGCTGTCAGCTAGGGGTGGTCTCCAGTTGGGGCACTGCCGGACTACCATGCACGCCATGTTCATGATCGTACTCACAGTCCTGTTCACAATATTCATTGTCGTGCTTAGTGCCTCAGTGGATGTGAATTTGTAACGCGGGCGCAGGATCAGCCCAGGACACAAGGAGCCGAAAGAAGAAAAGGGGCAACTGTAGAGGTAGCCGCAGCAGTAGCGGCATAACAAAAATCACCATAAATCACCGTCATCATCTTGAATATGACTACTATAATTGTTGTAATTTTTGTTGCATATTTTGAGTTTATTATATTTCGTCAATCTCCTCTCTTGTCTCTCCCCCCTCCCCTTTCCCCCTCCCCACCGCTCACAAAAGAAATGTAGTCTGCGCTCCCCAACCCACCTCCTCACAGAGAGAGAGAGCGAGAGTGAGAGTGAGTGAGAGAGAGAGAGAGAGAGAGAGAGAGAGAGAGAGAGAGAGAGAGAGAGAGAGAGAGAGAGAGAGGGGGGGGGGGGGAGGGAGAGAGAGAGAGATCCTATCTTTACTCCATGCAATTTAACATTTTTACAGTGGCCTACGAAAAACTGTATTTTAGACTTTTTCAAACTTCACCGAGAAAACAGCACGTCCATGAACTTGCTCTATTGATTACTGATACTATCAAGACACTTCTTTCCAAAGGCTTAGTTCTCTCTCAGATGTAACATGCTGTTGGAAAATCATAACCTACATTGTAAAGATCTGTTCAATCCAAGCATTTATTTTAAAGCCATTTGAGAAGAGCGTTTGGGAACGTTTGAAAAACATGTGTGATGGTAGTATATCTGCATATGGTACAGACCACACATAAAGACATACCTGCATATGGTACAGACCACACCATAAAGACATATCTGCATATGGTACAGACCACACATAAAGACATATCTGCATATGGTACAGACCACACCATAAAGACATATCTGCATATGGTACAGACCACACATAAAGACATATCTGCATATGGTACAGACCACACATAAAGACATATCTGCATATGGCACAGACCACACATAAAGACATATCTGCATGCGGTACAGACCACACATAAAGACATATCTGCATATGCTACAGACCACACATAAAGACATATCTGCATATGCTACAGACCACACATAAAGACATATCTGCATACGGTACAGACCACACATAAAGACATATCTGCATACGGTACAGACCACACATAAAGACATATCTGCATATGGTACAGACCACACCATAAAGACTGTTGTGATGAGAGTCCTGAAACCCTGTTCACGAATACAGATGAGAGAGATATCTGCATGACTATTATACTCTTCTTGACCTCCATGCCGTACCAATACGCTAGAGCATTCCCCATCCTCTGAGAGAGGATGAAAGCCGTGCAGAGGTCGTAGCTGCAGTGGAATCGCCAAAATGTGAAAGGCAGCAGGCATCGACAACATGCCAACAGAATTCTTTAAACATGGCGGAGAGGCAGAAATTGACATCCTAACTTGGCATTTGCAACAACATCTGGTGCTTTGGAGAATGCCCGATGCCATGGGGTCACTGGCCATCACCCTTGCGGAGAAAGAACATGTCTGACACTGTCAGAACTGTCGCACTGTTTGTTTAATCAGCGACACCACCAAAGTAATGCTCGGTCATTTTGAATTGATTAAAACTGCAAGAATATGCGATCATTGCTGAAGATCAGGCTGGATTCCGATCATTGCTGAAGAGCAGGCTGGATTCCGATCATATGCTGAAGAGCAGGCTGGATTCCGATCATTGCTGAAGAGCAGGCTGGATTCCGCAAAGGCAGAAGTGCCATCGCACAGACATTTTATCTGCTGACCCCTTATGCAAAACATTGCCAACACCAGAGGACGTTCTACCACGTCTCCATAGACGTCCAGACGGCATTCGACAGCGTCCGGGTGGAAGCCTTCTGGGCCACAAAAAAGACATTGAACATCGATGAAAGGCTGATCAGCATCATCCATCAGCTGATCAGCATCATCCATCAGCTGTACATCACAGCAGCCGATGCAGTGCTCATACAGGGCCTATGGAGAAGTGGCTACAGCCTTCAGCTGGTCTTCGTTAGGACTACCTTCAATCTCGCACAGTTTTCATTATAGTCCTGATAGACACCATGACTAATGCATTAAAATATCATGTGAGAACAGTCAGTATTGCAAGAAGAACCTTTAAGAACCTTCGTTTCCTGGCGGGCCGTTGACAAAACTTGCCAGGTTTGTTAATGTCTGGATGAACGAACCATCAACAATATGTATGGATATAAATGCCGAGAAGACACAGGTTTATGGTCAGCTCTAGTACCACCGGATATCACTGTCCATGGCCAGAAGCAGGGAACTGTTCAACAGTTCACGTACCATGGATCCATTCTGAGCAGTGGGGATCCACATCTGACATCTCCTAGGAGCAGCAAAGACAAATTCAGCACTGTCCAGACTTAAGCCTGTGTCGCAGGACAATAACATCACAATGAAACACAAGATCGGTTTTATGCATGTGCTGGTACTCTCCATTTGTCTGTACACATGAAAGATATGGCCTCTCAAAATTGATCTGGGAAGAAGCAAAGAACCCAAGATATGGCCTCTCAAAGCCGATCTGGAAAGAAGCATACCCAAGATATGGCCTCTCAAAGCGGATCTGGAAAGAAGCAAAGAACCCAAGATATGGCCCCTCAAAGCGGATCTGGAAAGAAGCAAAGAACCCAAGATATGGCCTCTCAACGCGGATCTGGAAAGAAGCAAACCCAAGATATGGCCTCTCAAAGCCGATCTGGAAAGAAGCAAACCCAAGATATGGCCTCTCAACGCGGATCTGGAAAGAACCAAAGAACCCAAGATATGGCCTCTCAAAGCG
Source organism: Conus ventricosus (assembly GCA_018398815.1). NCBI lineage: Eukaryota > Metazoa > Mollusca > Gastropoda > Neogastropoda > Conidae > Conus > Conus ventricosus. The sequence goes on along the minus strand of CM031625.1, from coordinate 12,521,489 downwards.
GATCTGGAAAGAAGCAAACCCAAGATATGGCCTCTCAAAGCGGATCTGGAAAGAAGCAAAGAACCCAAGATATGGCCTCTCAATGCGGATCTGGAAAGAACCAAAGAACCCAAGATATGGCCTCTCAAAGCGGATCTGGAAAGAACCAAAGAACCCAAGATATGGCCTCTCAAAGCGGATCTGGAAAGAAGCAAACCCAAGATATGACCTCTCAAAGAGGATCTGGAAAGAACCAAACAACCCAAGCCATGAGAATAAAGTGTTAACCCAACACTAAACATCAGGCGTACTGATGAAGTCACCGTAGGACAAGTGCGTCAGATCAATGAGAAGCAGGTCGGGCCATGTGGAGATCTACTAAATGACTAATCAAAGAGAACCACGTTGGCGTTGCCACGTAATAAGAACTAATGGCCTTGCTAAAATAGTCTTTCACGGAAATGCTGAGCGAAGGAGACGGAGCAGAAAGCAGACAAAGCGACGGACTGACAACATTGCAGAATGGACAGGAACAATGTTTGCAGAGATCGACACCCTGGCACACAACTAACAGACCCAGAGAAAACAGGTGAACTGTTCTCGAGAGAGGTGTCCCTGTTATTTCCCCACGGAGTTAAGAGAGAAAAGTGAGGGTTTTTTTCTTTTAGTACACACCCTGTATTTTCTGACATCTCTCCTTTATTGGAAATATGTCTAAAATGTGTTTGCTGACAAAGTCTCTACGTTCCATTTGACAATGGTTTGTATGAGTTTGTATGTTGTTTTCACACTAGAAATAAAGTTGGGACGGTAGCGTAGCAATATACACAACGATGAAGTGTAGAGTTCCTTAATTCCATTAATGTTTTGTTTTTTTTCTTTAATAAGGAGTATTTCTGCTTCTGACTCATGAAGTTTCTTTTCAAAGTAAAAAACAAAAAATTCTTCCAGCTTTTCTTCATGCCTTTACAAAAAAAACTAAATTCCATTTCTTTTCCGTACATTACCACGAAGAACTGATCCTATATCGTTAACGTTAGTTTTTCTACCACAATATTTTCTGTCTGTTCATTTTTTTTTCGTTTTGAAGATGGGTCAAATTATTACAAGTATATTTATCAGAAAATAGTCATTTGCAATAGACAGAAATCTACAACAGAAAAAGCAACAGAGAAAAAAAAAACAATAAGTAAATAAGTATTAAAAAAAATAGTGAAAAAAAAAGAAAGTGGTGGCAGTCAGAGAGAGAGAAGAGAGAGAGAGAGAGAGAGAGGAGAGAGAGAGAGAGAGAGAGTGCAGGCTCTGTCAGTGCATTTACATCAGCACTTGGCAGATCAACATCGCCTGCCTACTAGCATCTTGACTTAAACCTGTAGATAACCTGTTGTGGCTACTCACAGAGACCTTAACTTAGTACAAGATTGTTAGGACAAAGTGGTGGCTTTTTAAACCATTTTAAAACTATTTTTGTGCTCTCTCCCCGTTCCGTCGTGTTTATAGCCGTTGATTGGCTCCTGCGACGTAATGTTCCAGATCCGGATCCAGAGAGGGGGTAGTTTTTCATTACTATATATCGGCCGTAAGCTTACGTCAACTGAAGAAGCTTGGCACTTGCACTGCAGTCTTGACGCAATTCTCCTGGTCCCCCATGAACAGTGTACTAACTTTCTCAGTTCCTGTCTGGTATGGATCTACGTCAGCCAGATACAGGATCAAAAATTGTCCGTTACAGAGAGCGCCGTAACAATCGTTGGTAATATGCTGCCACTTACGGATACCATCCGCAATACACGTACAAGACGGAAAGAAAAATCCAGTATATCCGGTAACACACGCCCATCCAGCCATCTCTTCCAGCTTCTGGTGGAAGACACCGCTGTCTTAACTGCAGAACATTCGGCCTGAAAAAACAACAACAACGGCTTCTACCCCTTTGCCAGTAAGACAGTTCCTACACACACGTGTTGGAAATGTGTCTTCCTCTAACAAGCCCATCTACCTCATCCCCCACTTCCCCCCTCTACCTCCCCCCTCCCTCCCATTTACTCTGTGTGTTGTCACTGGGCAAATGTTGTGTGTGTGTGTGTGTGTGTGTGTGTGTGTGTGTGTGTGTGTGTGTGTGTGTGTGTGTGTGTGTGTGTGTGTGTTGTTCAGTTTAATGCCTATTCACCGATGGTTGCTTGGTATTTTCTTCTTTAGCACCCTCGTGCGTTGCTTGTTCTTCTCCATGCGCATGCTCTCTGTATGTTGGAACAATGCAAAATCAAATCAGTTTCCTTTATTAATTCATCGGCTGTAAAGAATCTTGAATCTTCAATGTTTGCTGACATGTGCAATGCCGTAGGCCTACATACTGCAGTGAAATGTGTAATGCCGTAGGCCTACATACTGCAGTGAAATGTGTAATGCCGTAGGCCTACATACTGCAGTGAAATGTGTAATGCCGTGGGTCCACATACTGCAGTGAAATGTGTAATGCCGTAGGCCTACATACTGCAGTGAAATGTGTAATGCCGTAGGCCTACATACTGCAGTGAAATGTGTAATGCCGTGGGTCCACATACTGCAGTGAAATGTGTAATGCTGTAGGCCTACATACTGCAGTGAAATGTGTAATGCCGTGGGTCCACATACTGCAGTGAAATGTGTAATGCCGTGGGTCCACATACTGCAGTGAAATGTGTAATGCTGTAGGCCTACATACTGCAGTGAAATGTGTAATGCCGTGGGTCCACATACTGCAGTGAAATGTGTAATGCTGTAGGCCCACATACTGCAGTGAAATGTGCAATGCCGTGGGCCTACATACTGCAGTGAAATGTGTAATGCTGTAGGCCTACATACTGCAGTGAAATGTGTAATGCCGTAGGCCTACATACTGCAGTGAAATGTGTAATGCCGTGGGTCCACATACTGCAGTGAAATGTGTAATGCCGTAGGCCCACATACTGCAGTGTTTGTTGAAATGTGCAATGCCGTAGGCCCACATACTGCAGTGAAATGTGCAATGCCGTAGGCCCACATACTGCAGTGAAATGTGCAATGCCGTAGGCCTACATACTGCAGTGAAATGTGCAATGCCGTAGGCCTACATACTGCAGTGAAATGTGTAATGCCGTAGGCCCACATACTGCAGTGTTTGCTGAAATGTGCAATGCCGTAGGCCCACATACTGCAGTGAAATGTGCAATGCCGTAGGCCTACATACTGCAGTGAAATGTGCAATGCCGTAGGCCTACATACTGCAGTGAAATGTGTAATGCCGTAGGCCCACATACTGCAGTGTTTGCTGAAATGTGCAATGCCGTAGGCCCACATACTGCAGTGTTTGCTGAAATGTGCAATGCCCACATACTGCAGTGAAATGTGCAATGCCGTAGGCCTACATACTGCAGTGAAATGTGTAATGCCGTGGGCCCACATACTGCAGTGTTTGCTGAAATGTGCAATGCCGTAGGCCTACATACTGCAGTGAAATGTGTAATGCCGTGGGTCCACATACTGCAGTGTTTGCTGAAATGTGCAATGCCGTAGGCCTACATACTGCAATGAAATGTGTAATGCCGTGGGCCTACATACTGCAGTGTTTGCTGAAATGTGCAATGCCGTGGCCTACATACTGCAGTGAAATGTGCAATGCCGTAGCCCTACATACTGCAGTGAAATGTGTAATGCTGTGGGTCCACATACTGCAGTGAAATGTGCAATGCCGTAGGCCCACATACTGCAATGAAATGTGTAATGCCGTGGGCCCACATACTGCAGTGAAATGTGTAATGCCGTGGGCCCACATACTGCAGTGAAATGTGTAATGCCGTGGGCCCACATACTGCAGTGAAATGTGTAATGCCGTGGGCCCACATACTGCAGTGAAATGTGTAATGCCGTGGGCCCACATACTGCAGTGAAATGTGTAATGCCGTGGGCCCACATACTGCAGTGAAATGTGTAATGCCGTGGGCCCACATACTGCAGTGAAATGTGTAATGCCGCGGGCCCACATACTGCAGTGAAATGTGTAATGCCGTGGGCCCACATACTGCAGTGAAATGTGTAATGCCGTGGGCCCACATACTGCAGTGAAATGTGTAATGCCGTGGGCCCACATACTGCAGTGAAATGTGTAATGCTGTAGACCTACATACTGCAGTGAAATGTGTAATGCTGTAGGCCTACATACTGCAGTGAAATGTGTAATGCCGTGGGCCCACATACTGCAGTGAAATGTGTAATGCCGTGGGCCCACATACTGCAGTGAAATGTGTAATGCCGTGGGCCCACATACTGCAGTGAAATGTGTAATGCTGTAGGCCCACATACTGCAGTGAAATGTGTAATGCTGTAGGCCTACATACTGCAGTGAAATGTGTAATGCCGTGGGCCTACATACTGCAGTGAAATGTGTAATGCCGTGGGCCCACATACTGCAGTGAAATGTGTAATGCCGTAGGCCCACATACTGCAGTGAAATGTGTAATGCCGTGGGTCCACATACTGCAGTGAAATGTGTAATGCCGTGGGTCCACATACTGCAGTGAAATGTGTAATGCCGTGGTCCACATACTGCAGTGAAATGTGTAATGCTGTAGGCCTACATACTGCAGTGAAATTGTAATGGTCCCCATAGCCTTACAGTTTATCAAGCTTTACTGAAGCATTAGTAGACCAAAACAGATAAAAAAAATAAACTTTTTTTATGTGTGCGTTACTAATTTTAATTTACATCGCGAAAAGTAGCGTTTTAAATGAAGTGCGAAACAAAGTCCAGTATACTTTTTTTCGAACCAGTACCACTTTGTCCATATTGATTAAGTACGAAGCTACGCAAAATTGAATGTTTTGTTTAACGTGCATTGACTACAAGTTGATTAGCCCTAAATTATAAAACTTAGAAATGGAAATCGTCGTAACTATCATACTATTTTTGGTCCCATTCACCAGTCTAATCCCTGGAAATAAATACACAGAGACTTTGTCTTAAATAATTTGACGTGTTTTGAAAATTGTATATTGTTGTTGCCAAATTTTGTGTTACCATGCTATGATACGTTACAAGCATTCACCATAGTGATAAGTACTTTATTTTTTACACAACAATAGTGCCCTTGCCTCATGCGCAAGTCTGATGTGAAAACAAATTTCAGTACAGTACCCAGGCATTATCATGTTGGGCTTAGAACTAAAAAACCTTTCATTTCAACATGTCACATCTTCATGAAAGTAGAAAACTACTTTTCCGAACATTCTAACGTTTAAGTTTTCCGTTTTACTTACTTTATTGCATAGTCTGGTCTACCCTTAATATCGTATGGACGATGTTTTTATGGCACGGATTAAAATGTATTGTTATGACAAAAACTTTTTCGTATGTACTCAATTACTGCTGTTCGTTATCTTGAAAAGGCTGATAAATTCTATACTGAGAATATATTTCTACATAGATTAACATTTAAAATAAATCTTCCCGTTTAGTAAAAATGTGCTCACACTTAAAAAAGCCTTCCACACCCTTTATTTTCCCCAACAGTTTTATTGCCTTTCAATCTTTAATCTAGAAACGTTTGTTCGGGAAGGGCTTTCACCAAATTTTGGAAAAACTGTAGACACTTCCCTGTTCCCAAAACCCCACACCCTTCCTTAAATGGGGGGCGCCAAGATACGGGCCTTGTTCTAAAGTGGGTTTTAGATGGGGGGGGCGCCAAGAACTGGCCGGGTTTCTGAAGGGGGTTTTAGAGGGGGTGGGCCAAGAAGGGGCCTGTGTTCTGAATGGTTTTGATGGGGGGCGCCAAGATACTGGCCTGTGTTCTAAAGGGGGTTTTAGATGGGGTGGCGAAGATACGGGCCGTTTTTCTGAAGTGGGTTTTTTAGATGGGGGGGCCCCAAAAAACGGCCCTGTTTCTAAAGGGGGTTTTGATTTTCAAGGATTAGGTGGGGGCTTTGGGGACAGCCCAGCTCCCTCTGAAAAAATGCTTTTTCCCACAACACCCATAGGTTACTTAGATCCCCCCCCCCCCCCCCCCCCCTTTTTTCCCTTTTCCCCTCATTTTTCCTGTCGCCCCCCCTTGCCTTTTCGACCTTACTCCCCACCCCCCTCCCCCTATTCCCCCTCCCCCCCCTTTCAATCACCAAAGTAAGTTCATCTCCACCCGCTGTGCACTCGGTTGTACGGGGTTAAAGGCACAAAACAAAAAAACGTGTTCGCTACAATCATATTAGGCCAAAACCACCATCAAACCGCCCCAAAGTGACTCAGTCCAAAAAACAAAAAAGACCCAGTAACCATAACCCCCTTTGACCAAAAAAAGGGGCCCAACTGATCATTTACAGGAAGGAATTAACATGGCCAGGAAACGATCAGTCACGGGACAGGAAAAAAACATGGCTCCCCGGGCCTGATCAGTCAAGGGGCAGGAATTAAATGGCTCAGGGAAAAATCAGTACAGGGGGCAGGAAAAAACATGGCCACCGGACAACTGATCTCAAGGGGGCAGGAATTAAAAGCCAGGGAAAGTTTTGTCAACAACTGTTTCACAAAAGGAAAACAAGTCTATGATTATTTTTTACAATATGGGGTAGTACTATTCAAATAAGAAATCTGACATAACAAATGAGTAGAAATTTCCCATTTAATAACAAAATTTTTAGTCCTTGCTAGATGGGAATAAGCATCATCACCGAAATCAAATATTTCAAGGGGCCCCTTTCAACCCCCTTTCATTTTCCTCTTCTAATTTCAAGCCCCGGTGACCACACTCCCCCGTCCCTTCCTCCCTTGTCGCCCTCTTCCCCCTACTCCATCGTTCACCCCTACCTGCCCTTCCCCCCTCCGCACCTCCTCCCTCCACCGCATACACACATCCCCACTGCCCTCTTCCCCACCTCCCCTCCTCCACCTGTCCTACATTCGTCCGCGCCACATTGCTCGATTCGTTTATGTTCGATTTAGAGAGAGAGAGAGAGAGAGAGAGAGAGAGAGAGAGATAGATCGTTTTGTGTTTCTAAAGGTTGTTCATTTTCTCCATATGTTTTGTGTTTGTTGCGAGAGCCGACAGTGGCTGTGCGGAAATGGCGTGTGAATGACGGTGCATTGTGTGAGAGTTGTGCCCGAGGAGGGCTAAACATGGAACTGAAGTGGAAAATGGAGTAATCACATTCTCTCCTGGCCTGTCAACCGTGACAAGGCGTCGCAGACTTTTTCTTTCTTCCCTTTTTTTTTTTTTTTTTACCCCCGGTTTGTGTTCCGGGCGGATGCGCAAAGGAGTGGTTGAAGAGGAAAGCGAATGAAGTGAACAGCGCTGCCTGTGGCAGCTGAGTGGGTGAAGCACGGCGTGTGTGATGTGTTGCATTCAGGGTTTGGACTGGCGCCCATGTCCGGTGACTTGGCCTACAGGAATCACTAAAAGCGCTGTGACATGAGCCGTCTCCACGACAGGAATGACGAAAGCAGCTCTCACACGTCGGGGCGGTTAGGCGCCGTGATACGAGTCCTTTAGACCGACAGCGATAACTGACAGTGCTGCTTCCATTAACTTGCTGGCCGAAAGGGTAACTAAAGGCTCTGTCACACGCTCGTCGTTGACCGACAGGGATAGCCAAGAGGCGCTTTATATGATTCGTCTGGACAACATGGATAAGTAAAAGCGTTGTTACTCATATCGTTGGTCCGTCAGATTTGACTAAAGGCGCTTTTACACGAGTGTTTTAGGTGACTGGGATAAAAGGCGTTATTACACGAACCGTTTGGCCAACAAGGATAAGTTTTTAAAAGCGCTGCCACAAGAGCCTTCTAGCCGACAGGTATAACTGAAGGTGCCAGTACACGAGCCGTTTGATCGCCAGAGATAACGAAAGGCGATGGCACATCAGCCTTTTAACCGACAGTGATAATCAAAGGCTCTTATACATGATGTGTCTGGGTGACAGGGACACAAGTGATGACCATACCCAAGCATTGTCAGCCTTCTGGGCGTCTGCGCGAACTTGAATTTCAAACGATTACAAACATGAAAGACATGAAATCGAGTAAAACTACAACAGCTTTGCAAAGGTGGACGTTTGCGCAGACAAGCATGACGATCACAGTTCCATGACATGACAGACCTAAAGAGGCCCTGAGACAGCGCAGACGTTCTCAAAGGTTGACCGGATCTTGGATCCACTCTTAAGTCAGTTCACGAGTGGGGGAAAAGTTTCCTGCCATAGAAATGTATTCTTGGTATAGACTGAACTAGTTGTGCCCCTTGTACTTTTTAATCAAATAGAATATGCTGGAAAATTACGAACATTCTTAACAAAACAAAGACTTAATATTTCATTAAGATATACAACTTTGTAGACAGTTTTTATTTCTTAATAGTAACATGTTCAAATTTTGTGCAAAACTTGTGTGATTTTTTTCTCACAAATATGAACAGACTCTGAGTCAACTTCTCCATCAGGTTAAGTATAGTTAGTTCCGTCAGGTGGATACAGGGTTGATGCTCTTAAGAACATCTGATTGACAGGACCTTAAACTCACCTTGAGGAAGAGCTGGTTCCAGCACAGTAACTTCAGAGGCCCATTAGAGCGGGCAGAGAGCCAAATAACCAATGAACAGGTGCCTGTGAACAGGCGTAAAGTGCCGTGCGGACGATGAAAAGACAGGTGTGAACAGGCGTAAAGTGCCATGCAGACAATGAAAGGACAGGTGTGAACAGGCGTAAAGTGCCGTGCAGACAATGAAAAGACAGGTGTGAACAGGTGCAGAGAAACCATACAGCTAAGGAAGAGACAGTTCTGAAAAGGTGTAAGACAAACCACACAATCAAGGAACCGACAGTTGTAAACTGGTGTAAAAGGAAAAAAAAAAACACCATCTACAAAGAGAAAGTTGTGAGCAGGTGTAACGAACCATGCCATGAACAGACAGGTGTGAACTGGTTAATAAAAAGCAATAAAAAAAATTACAGAGTCATTGGACTGACAGCTATGAACACCAATTAAGAATCATGTAGCCAAAAAAGGCTGTTGTGAATAGGTATGGAGATGTATGTAGTCTGACACGTTAATGTTTCAGAATGATCTCTCAAACAGAATTACATATTTTTAAATCTCACGATTAGCTGTCTTCATATCTATCTTGTAGATTACGCCCCCTCCTCTCTCTCTCTCTCTCTCTCTCTCTCTGAGAATATTTCCTCGTTTCTTAACTGTCTTTCTTTGAGATTTCTCTGTTCACCCTAAGAACAGCTTCACTGGAGAACATGCCACATTGTCCATAATCCATCTCCACAAGACTCCCCCCCCCCCTCCCCCCCCCCCCCCCCCCCCCCCCCCCCCCCCCCCGCCTTTCTGGTCAATCGTTCTGGGTGTCTGTCAGACTTCAACAACGTCGACAACCAACCAGTCAAACAAAACAAAAGAGAGTTCCACCTTTCGATTAACAACTAAACGTTTTATACTATTTACATGCAAATTCGTCTAAAAATCCGTCTAAAAAGGCACGCCTTTTCCACACCCAAACGTTGCGGGTTCGAATCCCGGCAGCGCCAGGAAAAGGGGGAAAAAATGCTAGCAGCAGAAAAGCTCATAACTTGGATGCGGCCCGGCTTCCTCAGAGAGTGTATAAGGCCTTCAAGGCCGAAACGTGTGTGTGTGTGTGTGTGGTGTGTGTGTGAAGGAAAGTGTTCTTCTATGAAGACCTCTTGTTGCACACGCTCCCTATAGCTTCTCCATACCTCCATAATCGAGAGATTCATCGAAAGTTTACATTAAATTGCTAGCTTAGATGTTGTCAAACTTCAGACTGTATTTTTTTCAATGTGAAATTATATTTATATATGATTTGATTGTACATGCATTATCAAGTTGTCTTTGATTCTCATGAAAAATCATTTCAACACATTAACAAATAATAGTAATAATAATATTGATGATGATGATAATGATAATAATAACAATAATGATAATAATAATAATAATAATAATAATAATAATAATAATAATAATAGCAACAACAATAATAATGACCACAACAACAATAATGAAAATAAATGCCAAAAGCGCCATCTTTACTTCGCCCTCTCTCTCTCTCTCTCTCTCTCTCTCTCTCTCTCTCTCTCTCTCCACTGCGCACACGCGAACAAAGAGAGCAAAGCTTGAATGGCCCTCTAACGCTCTCATCGCATAAATAGCCGGGGTGAATGTGGTATGGATCTTTTTAATTGGATTTCGTTGTTAATCAAACTAAATTTAGGCGGGAAAAAGGCGGGAGCCTGAAATCAGGGAAGACCAAGAGTGATGGACTGCACGTCAATGTTGTTGGCTGGTTGAAGTCCTGCTGTCGTTATGCCTCACTATTCCTGCTACATAACGATCATACTGCGGGAGAAACATGGGAGAGGGGGGCACAATAAATGGAGTGTTAGAGGAACGAGAGAGAGAGAGAGAGAGAGAGAGAGAGAGAGAGAGAGATTGTTTGACTGTTCGACGACACAAACACAAAGAAATATGGAGGCCATGGTAGTTACAGAGAGAGATGAGAATACGGGAGGTGAATTTGAAAAATACAGTCTAGAGAGATATATCAGTGAGAAAGTCTAGAGAGATATATCAGTGAGACAAGACAAAAGTCAGTATTCAGGAAGAAGGAGATAAGCTCTGATGTCTATGTTTGAGGGGGATGAATAAGAGCGAAGAGAGATGCAGGCGAGGAGTGTGTGTGTGTGTGTGTGTGTGTGTGTGTGTGTGTGTGTGTGTGTGTGTGTGTGTGAGTGCGTGCGTGCGTGCGTGCGTGCGTGCGTGCGTGTGTGTGTGTGTGTGTGTGTGTGTGTGTGTGTGTGTGTGTGTGTGTGTGTGTGTGTGTGCGTGCGTCCGTGTGTGTGTGTAGGGGGGGATGGATGAGTTTGTACCCAGGGAATTTCAGAGATTAAAGGTTAATTGAAAAGATTTAAGAAAGAAAAGGACAACAAACAGCGAATTTACAAATTGTTTGAGATTAGAATGGTATGTGTGTGTGTGTGGGGGGGGGGGGGGGGGGGGGGGGAAGGGGGGGGGGGAAGGGGGGGGGGACCGAGGAAGAGCAAACAAGGGGAGACATTGCACTCATTTGCAGTTCTATAACCACCAGTATGAAACTGAAAGGCTTTCTGTCGAGTGTTAGGCCGGTGTCATACAAGAGCCCGTCGCTTTGCCCCCTCCTCTTCCTTCCTACGCCTTCCGAGTTAAGTTGTCGCCCCGAGTCGTATTCTCCCACTCCCATCAGGGCATCATCAACCCACCCCCATCCATCTCTGTCCCGCCCAACCCCCATCCACCCCTGTCCCGCCCTACCCCCATCCACCCCTGTCCCGCCCAACCCCCATCCACCCCTGTCCCGCCCAACCCCATCCACCCTGTCCCGCCCAACCCCATCCACCCCTGTCCCGCCCTACCCCCATCCACCCCTGTCCCGCCCAACCCCATCCACCCCTGTCCCGCCCAACCCCCATCCACCCCTGTCCCGCCCTACCCCCATCCACCCCTGTCCCGCCCTACCCCCATCCACCCCTGTCCCGCCCAACCCCCATCCACCCCTGTCCCGCCCTACCCCCATCCACCCCTGTCCCGCCCTACCCCCATCCACCCCTGTCCCGCCCTACCCCCATCCACCCCTGTCCCGCCCTACCCCTTTGTTTGTGACCTTGGTGTCAACACGCCGGGATCTGTAATCTGCCGTTTCGCGCCCACCTTCCGCCCTCGCTTTCTCCGATACTACCGATAGTTGAAATAAATAGCAGTTCTGTGTGTGCGTGTTATGTGTGTATACATGCGTGTGTGTGTGCGTGCGTGTGTGTGTGTGTGTGTGTGTGTGTGTGTGTGTGTGTGTATGCGCGCGCGGGCACGCGCGCGCACGTGTATTTGTGTGTGTGTGTGTGTGTGTGTGTGTGTGTGTGTGTGTGTGTGAATTTTTAGTGACATCCTATGAATGACTTGGTTGAATTCCACTTCAGGATACAAGATCTTTATCTAATGTAGGATATGTACATGATATTCAAATCTTTGCGAATTATTCACAGCAATGATTTATGTACATAAACTTTGGATTCTCTCTTGAGGGCACATAAGACCGTATGGCGAAAGCTTGGCTGTGTCTGAAGTGGCACTGTCTTCATCTGTCCGTGGGCAGGGGTGGTTGGGTCTGTGGGGTGTGCTCGGCAGCTGGAGGGTGGTGTTTTTCGCCGGTGGGCTCTGCAGTCATGAAATACGGGCTGGTACACCCATGGGGATGCTACTTTAAGGCTGTTATGAGCTGCATCCTGTAGTCTAATTTACCTCTGTTCAGGAGCAGTTATGTCCCTTGATATCTTAACGGAGTGTCCTGTGCGTGCCTGTACCCATCGTCAACACAGCGCAGGCCTCCAAGGGTGGTACAGGACTGCTCTAAAGGCAGGTGAAGACAGTGCTTCTCTGGGTCCTCCCCAGCACCTTCGGGTGTTTCTTTTTCTTCTGTACATAAACAACAAATAAAAATACAACTACAATATAACTTCCATTTGAACACACAGGCGCGCGCGCGTAGTTGGAGGGGAGGGAAGAGGAAGAAGAGGAAGCGAGGGAATAGGATGGGGGTGGAGGGGGGGGAGGAGGGGGCAAATTTTAAGCAGTTCTCTTTGGGTGGGGGGGGGGGGGGGGGGCTTGGAAGGCTTTTTTCACAGCCCGCCGCTCAGGGCATGGGGGACAGACACATAGGAGGTAACAGGTGGCACGATTCGCATACATAAAACAATAGACAAGAACCGGGCCTACGTGAGTGTCAACCTGATGAAAGTTTCCTGTCTCATAGATGGCCTTTAACACCATGCGGTCTGAGACACATGCGATGTACCAGGATCAAGCTGTTGTAATCCCCCTGGTATTTCTTAGCTCCAGTCAGGATAAACGTCCACTCTCCAGTACTGCGTTCTCTTCACTGGCTCCCTGCTTAGCAAAAGATCTCCTGCAAGGTTGCACATCTCTCTGTTATACATCTTTGAATCCTCCTGTCCTAAATATCAGACTGATGTGTTGCGGTTTTATATCCCATCCCGTGAACTCAGTTTTTCCTCTGATACTTGTTCCTTCCATGTCATTCTCTTTGTTCGGACTAAAACTTTTTGTCATCGTTCCTCTGCCTGTCAAGCCCCTTCATGGGGAACAATCTCCCACATCAGCTCGCGTAGTTTGCCTCTCTGCCCTATTTTTACAATCAAACTTGAAAACTTTTCTTTTCCCGTCTGATGATAAATATGGTTTCCATTCAACACCTGCATACCTTGTGCTGAAGAGATCTAAGCTAAGTGAAAAATTCGTCCATTTTCATTGTCCAATTTGTTTGTGTCTTGCCTGAAGAAGACCTAAGAGGTTGAAATGCGTCGTGTTTTGTCTTGTGACTCGTTTGTCCACGTTTCTCTTGGCGGTTCGCTAACATTTATTTAAGATTTGTTTAGATTTCCGCCTGCAGTCGTCTCGTTTTGCAACTGGACTGACGTTCAAGATCCTCCATTCTCATGTGATCAGTTTGTGCGGCCAATGAAGGACATTGGGAATTTCATAAACAGCAGATAGTGTATCCCATGAGATCCAGGCAAAGATTTGCCTCTGATTTTCCTAACCACAGTCTTCATCTAATCCAGCACTGGTGGCTTGTCACTGAACTCCTCTGGCGCTGCAGGCTGCATCAAGCCCAGAGTTACAAATGATGCTTCGTTCTGAGGGTCGGAATGCGTTTCCCTGAGATGCTGCTAAAGTAACTGATCCTTTATCCACCGTGTCTTTGATCTTGGCTGCTCGAATAATTCCTGGCAAACTGGAAGATGTATCTGAAGAAGCAATGTCGGGTTTTCTTCTTTTTGTCCCTTCTCGCTCTTGCTGATTTTCCTTTAATGACAGCACTGTGTTGTGCTTTCAGGTCTTCTCAAAGCTTCTAGAGTCCTTTCCTTTCGGCTTCTGTGACAGCCCTCGTCTGTTTCTTGAGATTCATCTTCCCTTTTCGGGTCTTATACATCTCTCTGGCGTCTAGATTGTTGAAGAGGTGTCTTCACGTTCCCTTGTTTCATTCCATAGTCATCCCTGCAGATTCCGTATGCAATGTCTGTACATGTGGCTGGTTTGTGCTTCAGTATGGTAAATGTGGCTGGTTTGTGCTTCAGTATGCTCTTACCTATCAGCACACCCGGCTTGTGGACTTTTCCCTCATATAATTTCTCCAATTCCTCTCTTATACTTGAGGGTGGCAAGTTGGGTTTCTGGCATTTGGCATCGAGATTTTGTACAAATCCATGGTCTGAACGACCAGCGCGGAAGTCCTTGGCACCGTGGTTTGAGTCCTGGTCCTAGCTTCCGACGTCTCATCTGCTGACGCAGTGAGCTATTGCTCATTCAACTGTTCATTGACTGTAGATTTTGCACAGTCCCTTATCATTATTGATATTCATACCACACTCAGTGGACGATTCTGTTCACAGACACATGGGAAGTCCATTTGTTCATCACTAATAGTCCGTTATAGATATCCAGTGTGATTGGGTCGGGTACCGATGGTTTACCTTTCTGTCCCCTTTTCGGTAACCCTAGTGGCATCTTTTGTTGCGGTACATGTGGCAAGGTAGAGCAATATTATCTTCTGTTGAGGGTACATGTGGCACGGTAGAGCAAAGGGGTATCTATTTGTTGAGGGTACATTGGCAAGGTTTGAGCAATATTATCTTCTGTTGAGGGTACATGTGGCACGGTAGAGCAAGGTTATCTATTGTTGAGGTACATGTGGCAAGGTAAGCAAGGGTATCTTTTGTTGCGGGGACACGTGGCAAGATAAATTTAAAGGGTATCTCCTGTTGAGGGTACATGTGGCAAAGTAGAGCAAGGAGCATCTTGTGTTGAGTAGAGTGGCAAGGGGGAGCAAGGAGTATATTTTGTTGAGGGCACATGTGGGAGAGCAAGGTATCTTGTGTTGTGGGTACATGTGGCACGGTAAGCAAGGGGTATCTTGTGTTGAGGTACATGTGGCAAGGTAGAGCAAGGAGTATCTTGTTTTTGAGGGGACATGTGCAAGGTAAGCAAGGAGCATCTTGGTTAGGGTACATGTGGCAAGGTAAAGCAAGAGTATCTGGTTGAGGGTACTGTGCAAGGTAGAGCAAGGAGTATCTTGTGTTGAGGTACATGTGCAAGGTAGAGCAAGGAGCATCTTGTTGAGGGGACATGTGGCAAGGTTAGAGAAGGCATCTTGTTGAGGGGACATGTGGGAAGGTAGAGCAAGGACATCTTGTGTTGAGGTACATGCGCAAGGTAGAGCGAGGGAAGGTGGTGATCCAGCCCAAACAGCCCGCCAAGTCTGGTCTTCCCCCTGTCATCCGGTCTCTCCAGGACGTCGTCCGGACTTGTCCCGGTATCAATGGGAAAAAAACTCTTTAAAAAGCTTGACAGCAGGTCTTCAGAGCTTCTTACACTCTGAGGAAGCCCGACCGCATCTAGGTCATGACTCTAAGAAGCCCCTTTGCTGTCGGCATTTTTCCCTTGGCGCTGCCCGATTCGAGCCTCTATCATCTTGATCGGGGGGCATCTCGAGGGGTTGCCTTTTCACGTGGTCATCTTACCCACAAACGCCATGGCACCTTTTAATGTCGGACATTTTTACCCCTTTCGACGTTCATTTTTGTTCGTCCTCAACCAGACCAAGCTAGAACTCTTTTTAATGATGCTGACATTGCATACAGGGGTTTTGGTCCTTTTCCTCAACTGGGAAATTTTTTTTAACTGATGCTGACATTCATACAGGGTTCTGGTCCTTTTTTCAATGAACTTTTTTAATGATCTGACATTGCATACAGGATTCTGGTCCTTTTCCTCAAGCTGGAACACTTTTAACTGATGCTGACATTGCGTACAGGGGTTTTGGTCCTTTTCCTCAAGCTGAACTCTTTTTAACTGATGCTGACATTGCATACAGGTTCTGGTCCTTTTCCTCAAGCTGGAACTCTTTTTAACTGATGCTGACATGCATACAGGGTTCTGGTCCTTTTCCTCAAGCTGGAACTCTTTTTTAACTGATGCTGACATTGCATACAGGGTTCTGGTCCTTTTCCTCAAGCTGGAACTCTTTTTAACTGATGCTGACATTGCATACAGGGTTCTGGTCCTTTTCCTCAAGCTGGAACTCTTTTTAACTGATGCTGACATTGCATACAGGTTCTGGTCCTTTTCCTCAAGCTGGAACTCTTTTAACTGATGCTGACATTGCATACAGGGTTCAGGTCCTTTTCCCCAACTGGAACTCTTTTTAACTGATCTGAAAATTGCATACAGGGTTCTGGGCCTTTTCCTCAGGCTGGAATCTTTTTAACTATGCTGACATTGCATACAGGGTTCTGGTCCTTTGCCTCAAGCTGGAAATCTTTTTAACTGATGGGCATGCATACAGGGTTCTGGTCCTTTTCCTCAAGCTGGGAAATCTTTTAACTGATGCGACATTGCATACAGGGTTCTGGTCCTTTTCCCCAACTGAACTCTTTTTAACTGATGTGACATTGCAACAGGGTTCTGGTCCTTTTCCTCAACTGGAACTCTTTTTAACTGATGCTGACATTGCATATAGGGTTCTGGTCCTTTTCCCAAGCTGGGAAATCTTTTTTAAATGATGCTGACATTGCATACAGGTTCTGGTCCTTTTCCTCAAGCTGGAACTCCCTTTTTTAAATGATGCTGACATTGCATACAGGGTTCTGGTTCCTTTTCCTCAAGAACTCTTTTTAACTGATGCTGACATTGCATACAGGTTCTGGTCCTTTTCCTCAAGCTGGAACTCTTTTAACTGAGCTGACATTGCATACAGGTTCGGTCCTTTTCCTCAAGCGAACTCTTTTTAACTGATGCTGACATTGCATACAGGGTTCAGGGCCTTTTCCTCAAGCTGGAACTCTTTTTAACTGATGCTGACATTGCATACAGGGTTCTGGTCCTTTTCTTCACTGGAACTCTTTTTAACTGATGCTGACATTGCATACAGGGTTCTTGGTCCTTTTCCTCAAGCTGGACCTCTTTTTAACTGATGCTGACATTGCATACAGGGTTCTGGTCCCTTTTCCTCAAGCTGGAACTCTTTTAACTGATCTGACATTTCATACAGGGTTCTGGTCTTTTCCTCAAGCTGGAACTCTTTTTAACTGATGCTGACATTGCATACAGGGGTTTTGGTCCTTTTCCTCAACTGGAACTCTTTTTAACTGATGCTGACATTGCATACAGGGTTCTGGTCCTTTTCCTCAAGCTGGAACTCTTTTTAACTGATGCTGACATTGCATACGGGTTCTGGTCCTTTTCCTCAAGCTGGAACTCTTTTTAACTGATGCTGACATTGCATACAGGGTTCTGGTCCTTTTCCTCAAGCTGGAACTCTTTTTAAAATGATGCGGACATTGCATACAGGGTTCTGGTCCTTTTCCTCAAGCTGGAACTCTTTTTAACTGATGCGACATTGATACAGGGTTCTGGTCCTTTTCCTCAAGCTGGAACTCTTTTTAATGATGCTGACATTGCATTTCAGGGTTCTGGTCCTTTCCTCAACTGGAACTCTTTTTAAGATGCTGACATTGCATACAGGGTTCTGGTCCTTTTCCTCAAGCTGGAACTCTTTTTAACTGATGCTGACATTGCATACGGGTTCTGGTCCTTTTCCTCAAGCTGGAACTCTTTTTAACGATGCTGACATTGCATACAGGTTCTGGTCCTTTTCCTCAAGCTGGAACTCTTTTTTAACTGATGCTGACATTGCATACAGGGGTTTTGGTCCTTTTCCTCAAGCTGGAACTCTTTTTAACTGATGCTGACATTGCATACAGGTTCTGGTCCATTTCCTCAAGCTGGAACTCTTTTTAACTGATGCTGACATTGCATACAGGTTCTGGTCCTTTCCTCAAGCTGGAACTCTTTTTAACTGATGCTGACATTGCATACAGGTTCTGGTCCTTTTCCTCAAGCTGAACTCTTTTTAAATGAATGCTGACATTGCATACAGGTTCTGGTCCTTTTCCTCAAGCTGGAATCTTATTAACTGATGTTGAAAATGCATACAGGGTTCTGGTCCCTTTTTCCCCAAGCTGGAACTCTTTTTAACTGATGCTGACATTGCATCAGGGGTTTTGTCCTTTTCCTCAAGCTGGAACTCTTTTAACTGATGCGACATTGGGATACAGGTTCTGGGCCTTTTCCCAAGCTGGAACTCTTTTTTAAATGATCTGACATGCATACAGGTTCTGGTCCTTTTTCCCCAAGCTGGAACTCTTTTTAACTGATGCTGAAATTGCATACGGGGTTTTGGTCCTTTCCTCAAGCTGGAACTCTTTTTAACTGATCTGACATTGCATACAGGGTTCTGGTCCTTTTCCTCAAGCTGGAACTCTTTTTAAAATGATGCTGACATTGCATACAGGGTTTTTGGTCCTTTTCCTCAAGCTGGAACTCTTTTTAACTGATCTGACATTGCTTACAGGGTTCTGGTCCTTTTCCTCAAGCTGGAACTCTTTTAACTGATGCTGACCCTTGCATACAGGTTTGTCCTTTTTTCCCCAAGCTGGACTCTTTTAACTGATCTGACATTGCATACAGGGTTCTGGTCCTTTTCCTCAACGGAACTCTTTTTAACTGATTTCTGACATTGCATACAGTTCTGGTCCCTTTTCCTCAAACTGGAACTCTTTTTAACTGATGCTGACATTGCATACAGGTCTGGTCCTTTTCCTCAAGCTGGAACTCTTTTTAACTGATGCTGACATTGCATACAGGGGTTTTGTCCTTTTCCTCAAGCTGAACTCTTTTTAACTGATGCTGACATTGCATACAGGGTTCTGGTCCTTTTCCTCAAGCTGGAACTCTTTTTAACTGATGCTGACATTGCAATTAGGGTTCTGGTCCTTTTCCTCAAGCTGGAACTCTTTTAACTGATCTGACATTGCATACAGGGTTCTGGTCCTTTTCCTCAAGCTGACTCTTTTTAAAATGATCTGCATTGCATACAGGGTTCTGGTTTCCTTTCCTCAAGCTGGAACTCTTTTTAACTGATGCTGACATTGCTACAGGGTCTGGTCCTTTTCCTCATGCTGGAACTCTTTTTAACTGATGCTGACATTGCATACAGGTTCTGGTCCTTTTCCTCAAGCTGGAACTCTTTTTAAATGATGCTGACATTGCATACAGGGGTTTAGGTCCTTTTTTCCCCAGCTGGGAAATCTTTTAACTGATGCTGACATTGCATACAGGTTCTGGTCCTTTCCTCAAGCTGGAACTCTTTTTAACTGATGCTGACATTGCATACAGGGTTCTGGTACTTTTCCTCAAGCTGGAACTCTTTTTAAGATGCTGACATTGCATACAGGGTTCTGGTCCTTTTCCTCAAGCTGGAACTCTTTTTAACTGATGCTGACATTGCATACAGGGTTCTGTCCTTTCCTCAAGCTGGAATCTTTTTTAACTGATGCTGACATTGCATTTCAGGTTCTGGTCCCTTTTTCCCCAAGCTGGAACTCTTTTTAACTGATGCTGACATTGCATACAGGGGTTTTGGTCCTTTTCCTCAAGCTGGAACTCTTTTTAACTGATGCTGACATTGCATACAGGGTTCTGGGCCTTTTCCTCAAGCTGGAACTCTTTTTTAAATGATGCTGACATTGCATACAGGGTTCTGGTCCTTTTCCTCAAGCTGGAACACTTTTTAACTGATGCTGACATTGCATACAGGGTTCTGGTCCTTTCCTCAGGCTGGAACTCTTTTTTTCTGATGCTGACATTGCATACAGGGTTCTGGTCCTTTTCCCCAAGCTGGAACTCTTTTTAACTGATGCTGACATTGATACAGGGTTCTGGTCCTTTTCCCCAAGCTGGAACTCTTTTTTAAAGATGCTGGGCATTGCATACAGGGTTTGGTCCTTTCCTCAAGCTGGAACCTTTTTTTAAATGATCTGACATTGCATACAGGTTTCTGGTCCTTTTTTCCCCAAGCGGGAACCTTTTTAACTGATGCGACATTGCAACAGGGTTCTGGTCCTTTTTTCCCCAAGCTGGAACTCTTTTTAACTGATGCTGACATTGCATACAGGGGTTCTGGTCCTTTTCCTCAAGCTGGAACTCTTTTTTTAAATGATGCTGACATTGCATACAGGGTTCTGGGCCATTTCCTCAAGCTGGAACTCTTTTTAACTGATGCTGACATTGCATACAGGTTCTGGTCCTTTTCCTCAAGCGGAACTCTTTTTAACTGATGCTGACATTGCATACAGGGTTCTGGTCCTTTTCCCCAAGCTGGGAAATCTTTTTAACTGATGCTGACATTGCATTTCAGGGTTCTGGTCCTTTTCCTCAAGCTAACTCTTTTTAACTGATGCTGACATTTTCATAAGGGGTTTGGTCTTTTCCCCAAGCTGGAACTCTTTTTAACTGATGCTGACATTGCATAAGGGTTTTGTCCTTTTCCTCAAGCTGGAACTCTTTTAACTGATTGCGACATTGCATACAGGGTTCTGGTCCTTTTCCTCAAGCTGGAACTCTTTTTAACTGATGCTGACATTTCATACAGGGTTCTGGTCCTTTTCCTCAAACTGGAACTCTTTTTAACTGATGCTGACATTGCTTACAGGGCTGGGGCCTTTTCCTCAACTGGAACTCTTTTAATGATGCTGACATTGCATACAGGGTTCTGGTCCTTTTCCTCAAGCTGGAACTCTTTTTAACTGATGCTGACATTGCATACAGGGTTCTGGTCCTTTCCTCAAGCTGGAACTCTTTTTAACTGATGCTGACATTGCATACAGGGTTCTGGTCCTTTTCCTCAGCTGGGAAATCTTTTTAATGATCTGACATTGCATACAGGGTTTTGGTCCTTTTCCTTTAAGCTGGAACTCTTTTTAACTGATGCTGACATTGCATACAGGGTTCTGGGCCTTTTCCTCAAGCGGAACTCTTTTTAACTGATGCTGACATTGCATACAGGGGTTTTGGTCCTTTTCCTCAAGCGGAACTCTTTTAACTGATGCTGACATTGCATACAGGGTTCTGGTCCTTTTCCTCAAGCTGGAACTCTTTTTTAAATGATGCGACATTGCATACAGGGGTTTTGGTCCTTTTCCTCAAGCTGGAACTCTTTTTAACTGATGCTGACATTGCATACAGGGTTCAGGTCCTTTTCCTCAAGCTGGAACCTTTTTAACTGATGCTGACATTTATACAGGGTTCTGGTCCTTTTCCTCAGTCTGGAACTCTTTTTAACTGATGCTGACATTGCATACAGGGTTCTGGTCCTTTTCCTCAAGCTGGAACTCTTTTTAACTGATGCTGACATTGCATACAGGGTTTTGGTCCTTTCCTCAAGCTGGAACTCTTTTTAACTGATGCTGACATTGCATACAGGGTTCTGGTCCTTTTCCTCAAGTGGAACTCTTTTTAACTGATTTCTGACATTGCATACAGGGTTCTGGGCCTTTTCCCAAGCTGGAACTCTTTTTACTGATGCTGACATTGCATACAGGGTTCTGGTCCTTTTCCTCAAGCTGGAACTCTTTTAACTGATGCTGACATTGCATACAGGGTTTGGTCCTTTTCCCAAGCTGGAACTCTTTTTAACTGATCTGACATTGCATACAGGGTTCTGGGTCCTTTTTCCCCAAGCTGGAACTCTTTTAACTGATGCTGAAATTGCATACAGGTTCTGGTCCTTTTCCCCAGCTGGAACTCTTTTTAAACTGATGCTGACATTGCATACAGGTTCTGGTCCCCTTTTTCCCCAAGCTGGGAAATCTTTTAACTGATGTGACATTGCATACAGGGTTCTGGTCCATTTCCTCAAGCTGGAACTCTTTTTAACTGATGCTGACATTGCATACAGGGTTCTGGTCCTTTTCCTCAAGCTGGAACTCTTTTTAATGATGCTGAATTGATACAGGGTTCTGGTCCTTTTCCTCAAGCTGGAACTCTTTTTAACTGATGCTGACATTGCATACAGGGTTCTGGTCCTTTTCCTCAAGCTGAACTTTTTTAACTGAGCTGACATTTCATACAGGTTCTGGTCTTTTCCTCAAGCTGGGAAATCTTTTTAACTGATGCTGACATTGCATACCCGGGGTTTTGGTCCTTTTCCTCAAGCTGGAACCTTTTTAACTGATGCTGACATTGCATACAGGTTCTGGTCCTTTTCCTCAAGCTGGAACTCTTTTTAACTGATGCTGACATTGCATACAGGGTTCTGGTCCTTTCCTCAAGCTGGAACTCTTTTTAACTGATGTGACATGCATACAGGGTTTGGTCCTTTTCCTCAAGCTGGAACTCTTTTTAACTGATGCTGACATTGCTTACAGGGTTCTGGTCCTTTTCCTCAAGCTGGAACTCTTTTAATGATGCTGACATTGCATACAGGGTTCTGGTTTCCTTTTCCTCAAGCGAACTCTTTTTAACTGATGCTGACATTGCATACGGGGTTTGGTCCTTTTCCTCAAGCGGGGAAATCTTTTTAACTGATGCTGCATTGCATACAGGGTTCTGGTCCTTTTCCTCAAGCTGGAACTCTTTTAACTGATGCTGAATTGCATACAGGTTCTGGCCTTTTCCTCAACTGGAACACTTTTTAACTGATGCTGAATTGCATACAGGGTTCTGGTCCTTTTCCTCAGGTGGAACTCTTTTTAACTGATGCTGACATTGCATACAGGGTTCTGGTCCTTTTCCTCAAGCTGGAACTCTTTTTAACTGATGCTGACATTGCATACGGGTTCTGTCCTTTTCCTCAAGCTGGAACTCTTTTTAACTGATCTGACATTGCATTCAGGGGTTTTGGTCCTTTTCCTCAAGCTGGAACCTTTTTTTAACTGATGCTGACATTGCATACAGGGTTCGGTCCTTTTCCTCAGCTGGAACTCTTTTTTAAAGATGCTGACATTGCATACAGGGTTCTGGTCCTTTCCTCAAGCTGGAACTCTTTTAACTGATGCTGACATTGCATACAGGGTTCTGGTCCTTTTCCTCAAGTGGAACTCTTTTTAACTGATGCTGACATTGCATACAGGGTTCTGTCCTTTTCCTCAAGCTGGAACTCTTTTTAACTGATGCTGACATTGCATACAGGGTTCTGGTCCTTTTTCCCCAAGCTGGAACCCCTTTTTTTAACTGATGCTGACATTGCATACAGGGTTCTGGTCCTTTTCCTCAAGCTGGGAAATCTTTTTAAAATGATGCTGAATTGCATACAGGTTCTGGTCCTTTTCCTCAAGCTGGAACTCTTTTTAACTGATGCTGACATTGCATACAGGGTTCTGGTCCTTTTCCTCAAGCTGGAACTCTTTTTAAAATGATGCTGACATTGCATACAGGTTCTGGTCCTTTTCCCTAAGCTGGAACTCTTTTTAATGATGCTGACATTGGGATACAGGGGCTGGTCCTTTTCCTCAAGCTGGGAAATCTTTTTAACTGATGCTGACATTGCATACAGGGTTTTTGGTCCTTTCCTCAAGCTGGAACTCTTTTTAACTGATGCTGACATTGCATACGGGTTCTGGTCCTTTTCCTCAAGCTGGAACTCTTTTTAACTGATGCTGACATTGCATACAGGGTTCTGGTCCTTTTCCTCAAGCTGGAACTCTTTTTAACTGATGCTGACATTGCATACAGGGTTCTGGGCCTTTTCCTCAAGCTGGAACTCTTTTTAACTGATGCTGACATTGCATACAGGGTTCTGGTCCTTTTCCTCAAGCTGGAACTCTTTTTTTAAATGATGCTGACATTGCATGACAGGTTTGGTCCTTTTCCTCAAGCGGAACTCTTTTTAACTGATGCTGACATTGCATACAGGTTCTGGTCCTTTTCCTCAAGCTGGAACTCTTTTTAAATGATGCTGACATTGCTTTCAGGGTTCTGGTCCTTTTCCTCAAGCTGGAACTCTTATTAACTGATGTTTACATTGCATACAGGGGTTTTGGTCCTTTTCCCCAAGCTGGAACTCTTTTAACTGATGCTGACATTGCATACAGGGTTCTGGTCCTTTTCCTCAAGCTGGAACTCTTTTAACTGATGCTGACATTGCATTCAGGGTTCTGGTCCTTTTCTCAAGCTGGAACTCTTTTTAAAATGATGCTGACATTGCATACAGGGTTCTGGGCCCTTTTCCCCAAGCTGGAACTCTTTTTAAAAATGATGCTGGGAAAATTTCATACAGGGTTCTGGTCCTTTTCCTCAAGCTGGAACTCTTTTTAACTGATGCTGACATTGCATACAGGTTTTTGGTCCTTTTCCTCAAGCTGGAACTCTTTTTAAAATGATGCTGACATTGCTTACAGGGGTTCTGGTCCTTTTCCTCAAGCTGGAACTCTTTTTAACTGATGCTGACATTGCATAACAGGTTCTGGTCCTTTTCCTCAAGCTGGAACTCTTTTTAACTGATGCTGACATTGCATACAGGGTTCTGGTCCTTTTCCTCAACTGGAACTCTTTTTAACTGATGCTGACATTGCATACAGGGTTCTGGTCCCTTTTCCTCAAGCTGGAACTCTTTTTAACTGATGCTGACTTGCATACAGGGTTCTGGTCCTTTCCTCAAGCTGGAACTCTTTTTAACTGATGCTGACATTGCATACAGGGTTCTGGTCCTTTTCCTCAAGCTGGGAAATCTTTTTAACTGATGCTGACATTGCATACAGGGTTCTGGTCCTTTTCCTCAAGCTGGAACTCTTTTTAACTGATGCTGGACATTGCATATGGGTTCTGGTCCTTTTCCTCAAGCTGGAACTGTTTTAACTGATGCTGACATTGCATACAGGTTCTGGTCCTTTTCCTCAAGCTGGAACCTTTTTAACTGATGCTGACATTGCATTCAGGGTTCTGGTCCTTTTCCTCAAGCTGGAACTCTTTTTAACTGATGCTGACATTGCATACAGGGTTCTGGTCCTTTTCCTCAAGCTGGAACTCTTTTACTGATGCTGACATTTTTTGCATACAGGGGTTTTGGTCCTTTTCCTCAAGCTGAACTCTTTTAACTGTGGACATTGCATACAGGGTTCTGGGCCTTTCCTCAAGCTGGAACTCTTTTAAAATGATGTGACATTTCAACAGGGTTCTGGTACTTTTCCTCAAGCTGGAAAATCTTTTTTAACTGATGCTGACATTGCATACAGGGTTCTGGTCCTTTTCCCTCAAGCTGGGAAATCTTTTTAACTGATGCTGACATTTTGCATACAGGGTTCTGGTCCTTTTTCCCCAAGCTGAACTCTTTTTAACTGATGCTGACATTGCATACAGGGTTGGTCCTTTTCCTCAAGCGGAACTCTTTTTAATGATGCTGACATTGCATACAGGGTTCTGGTCCTTTTCCCCAAGCTGGAACTCTTTTTAACTGATGCTGACATTGCAATACAGGGTTTTGGTCCTTTTCCTCAACTGGAACTCTTTTAACTGATGCTGACATTGCATACAGGGTTCTGGTCCTTTTCCTCAAGCTGGAACACTTTTTAACTGATGCTGACATTGCATACAGGGTTCTGGGCCTTTTTCCTCAGGCGGAACTCTTTTAACTGATGCTGACATTGCATACAGGGTTCTGTCCTTTTCCTCAAGCTGGAACTCTTTTTAACTGATGCTGACATTGCATACAGGGTTTGGTCCTTTCCCCAAGTGAATCTTTTTAACTGATGCTGACATTGCATACAGGGTTCTGGTCCTTTTCCTCAAGCTGGAACTCTTTTTAACTGATGCTGACATTGCATACAGGGTTCTGGCCTTTTCCTCAAGCTGGAACTCTTTTTAATGATGCTGACATTGCATACAGGGTTCTGGTCCTTTTCCTCAAGCTGGAACTCTTTTTAATGATGCTGACATTGCATACAGGGTTCTGGTCCTTTTCCTCAAGCTGGAACCTTTTTAACTGATGCTGCATTGCATACAGGGTTCTGGTCCTTTTCCCAAGTGGGAAATCTTTTTAACTGATGCTGACATTGCATACAGGGTTCGGTCCTTTTCCTCAAGCTGGAACTCTTTTTAACTGATGCTGACATTGCATACATGGTTCTGGTCCTTTTCCTCAAGCGGAACTCTTTTTAACTGAAGCGACATTGCATACAGGGTTCTGGTCCTTTTCCTCAAGCTGGAACTCTTTTTAACTGATGCTGACATTGCATACAGGTTCTGGTCCTTTTCCTCAAGCTGAACTCTTTTAACTGTGCTGACATTGCATACAGGGTTTCTGGTCCTTTTCCTCAAGCTGGAACTCTTTTTAACTGATTTCTGACATTGCATACAGGGTTCTGGTCCTTTTCCTCAAGCTGGAAAATCTTTTTAACTGATGCTGACATTGCATACAGGGGTTTTGGTCCTTTTCCTCAAGCTGGAACTCTTTTAACTGATGCTGACATTGCTTACAGGGTTCTGGTCCTTTTCCTCAAGCTGGAACTCTTTTTAACTGATGCTGACATTGCTTTTCAGGGTTCTGGTCCTTTTCTCAAGCTGGAACTCTTTTTTAAATGATGCTGACTTGCAACAGGGGTTTTGGTCCTTTTCCTCAAGCTGGAACTCTTTTTAATGATGCTGACATTTCATACAGGGTTTGGTCCTTTTCCTCAAGCTGGAACTCTTTTAACTGATGCTGACATTGCATACAGGGGTTTTGGTCCTTTTCCTCAAGCTGGGAAATCTTTTTAACTGATGCGACATTGCATACAGGGTTCTGGTCCTTTTCCTCAAGCTGGAACTCTTTTAAAATGATGCTGACATTGCATACAGGGGTTTTGGTCCCCTTTTTCCCCAAGCTGGAACTCTTTTTAACTGATGCTGACATTTCATAACGGGTTCTGGTCCCCTTTTCTCAAGCTGGAACTCTTTTTAACTGATGCTGACATTGCATACAGGGTTCTGGTCCTTTTCCCCAACTGGAACTCTTTTTAACTGATGCTGACATTGCATACAGGGTTCAGGTCCTTTTCCTCAAGCTGGGAAATCTTTTTAAGATGCTGACATTTCAACGGGGTCGGTCCTTTCTCAGGGTGGATTTTTTTTAATTGATGCTGACTTGCATACAGGGTTTGGTCCTTTTCTCAAATGGAACTCTTTTTACTGTGTGACATTGCATACAGGGTTTTGGCCTTTTCCTCAAGTGGACTCTTTTTACTGATGTGAATTTCATTTCAGGGTTCTGGTCCTTTTCCTCAAGCTGGAACTCTTTTTTAAATGATGCTGACATTGCATACAGGGTTCTGGTCCTTTTCCTCAAGCTGGAACTCTTTTTAACTTGATGCGACATTGCATACAGGGTTTGGTCCTTTTTTCCTCAACTGGAACTCTTTTTAAAAATGATGCTGACATTGCATACAGGGTTCTGGTCCTTTTCCCCAAGCTGGAACTCTTTTTAAATGATGCTGACATTGCATACAGGGGTTCTGGTCCTTTTCCTCAAGCTGGAACTCTTTTTAAACTGATGCTGAAATTGATACAGGGTCTGGTCCTTTTCCTCAAGCTGGAACTCTTTTTAACTGATGCTGACATTGCATACAGGGTTCTGGTCCTTTTCCTCAAGCTGGAACTCTTTTTAACTGATGCTGACATTGCATACAGGTTCTGGTCCATTTCCTCAAGCTGGAACTCTTTTTAACTGATGCTGACATTCATAACAGGGTTCTGGTCCTTTTCCTCAAGCTGGAACTCTTTTTAAACTGATGCTGACATTGCATACAGGGTTCTGGTCCTTTTCCTCAAACTGGAACTCTTTTTAACTGATGCTGACATTGCATACAGGGTTCTGGTCCTTTTCCTCAAGCTGGAACTCTTTTTAACTGATGCTGAATTGCATACAGGGTTCTGGTCTTTTCCTCAAACTGGAACTCTTTTTAACTGATGCTGACATTGCATTACAGGGTTCTGGTCCTTTTCCTCAAGCTGGAACTCTTTTTAATGATGCTGACATTGCATACAGGGTTCTGGTCCTTTTCCTCAATGGAACTCTTTTTAACTGATGCTGACATTGCATACAGGGTTCTGGTCCTTTCCCCAAGCTGGAACTCTTTTTAAACTGATGCTGACATTGCATACAGGGTTCTGGTCCTTTTCCTCAAGCTGGAACTCTTTTTAAACTGATGCGAATTGCTTACAGGGTTCTGGTCCTTTTCCTCAAGCTGGAACTCTTTTTAAAATGATGCTGACAATTTCTACAGGGTTCGGGGCCTTTTCCTCAAGCTGGAACCTTTTTTAACTGATGCTGACATTGCATACAGGGTTCTGGTCCTTTTCCTCAAGCTGGGGAAATCTTTTTTAACTGATTGCTGACATTGCATACAGGGTTCTGGTACTTTTCTCAAGCTGGAACCTTTTTAACTGATGCTGACATTGCATACAGGGTTCTGGTTCCTTTTCCCCAACTGGGAACTCTTTTTAAAATGTGCTGACATTGCATATAGGGTTCTGGTCCTTTTTCCTCAAGCTGGAACTCTTTTTTAACTGATGCTGACATTGCATACAGGGTTTCTGGTCCTTTTCCTCAAGCTGGGAAATCTTTTTAACTTTATGCTGACTTTTCATACAGGGGTTTTGGTCCTTTTTCCCCAAGCTGGAAACTCTTTTAAGATCTGACATTGCATACAGGGTTCTGGTCCTTTTCCTCAAACGAACTCTTTTTAACTGATGCTGACATTGCATACAGGGTTCTGGTCCTTTTCCTCAAGCTGGAACTCTTTTTTAAATGATGCTGACATTGCATACAGGGTTTAGGGCCTTTTCCTCAGGCTGGAACTCTTTTTAACTGATGCTGACATTGCATACAGGTTCTGGTCCTTTTCCCCAGGCTGGAACTCTTTTTAAATGATGCTGACATTCATTACAGGGTTCGGTCCTTTTCCTCAAGCGGAACTCTTTTTAACTGATGCTGACATGCATACAGGGTTCTGTACTTTTCCTCAAGCTGGAACTCTTTTTAACTGATGCTGACATTACATACAGGGTTTGGTCCTTTCCTCAAGCTGGAACTTTTTAACTGATGCTGACATTGCATACAGGTTCTGGTCCTTTTCCTCAAACTGGAACTCTTTTTAACTGATGCTGACATTGCATACAGGGTTCTGGTCCTTTCCTCAAGTGGAACTCTTTTTAACTGATGCTGACATGCATACAGGTTCTGGTCCTTTTCCTCAAGCTGGAACTCTTTTTAACTGATGCTGACATGCATACAGGGGTTTTGGTCCTTTTCCCCAGCGGAACTCCCTTTTTTAAATGATGCTGACATTGCATACAGGGGTTTTGGTCCTTTTCCTCAGGCTGGAAAAACTTTTTAACTGATGCTGACATTGCATACAGGTTCTGGTCCTTTTCCTCAGCTGGAATCTTTTAACTGATGCTGACATTGCATACAGGGTTCTGGTCCTTTTTCCCCAAACTGGAACTCTTTTTACTGATGCTGACATTGCATACAGGGTTCTGGTCCTTTTCCTCAAGCTGGAACTCTTTTTAACTGATGCTGACATTGCATACATGGTTCTGGTCCTTTTCCCCAAGCTGGAACTCTTTTAACTGATGCTGACATTGCATACAGGGTTCTTTGGGCCTTTTCCTCAAGCTGGAACTCTTTTTTAAATGATGCTGACATTGCATACAGGGTTCTGGTCCTTTTCCTCAAGCTGGAACTCTTTTTTAACTGATGCTGACATTGCTTTCAGGGTTCTGGTCCTTTCCTCAAGCTGGAACTCTTTTAACTGATGCTGACATTGCATACAGGGTTTTGGGCCTTTCCTCAAGCTGAACTCTTTTTAACTGATGCTGACATTGCATACAGGGTTCTGGTCCTTTTCCTCAAGCTGGAACTCTTTTTAACTGTGCTGACATTGCATACAGGTTCTGGTCCTTTTCCTCAAGCTGGAACTCTTTTAACTGAGCTGACATTGCATACAGGGTTCTGGTCCTTTTCCTCAAACTGGAACTCTTTTTAACTGATGCTGACATTGCATACAGGGTTCTGGTCCTTTTCCTCAAGCTGAAAACCCCTTTTAACTGATGCTGACATTGCATTTCAGGGTTCTGGTCCTTTTCCTCAAGGGTGGAACCTTTTTAACTGATGCTGAAATTGCATACAGGGTTCTGGTCCTTTTTCCTCAAGCTGGAACTCTTTTTAACTGATGCTGACATTGCATACAGGGTTCTGGTCCTTTCCTCAAGCTGGAACTCTTTTTAACTGATGTGACATTGCATACAGGGTTCTGGTCCTTTTCCTCAGCGGAACTCTTTTAACTGATGCTGACATGCTTACAGGGTTCTGGTCCTTTCCTCAAGCTGGAACTCTTTTTTAACTGATGCTGACATGCATACAGGGTTCTGGTCCTTTTCCCCAAGCTGGAACCTTTTAACTGATGCTGACATTGCATACAGGGTTCTGGTCCTTTTCCTCAAGCTGGAACTTTTTAACTGATGCTGACATTGCATACAGGGGTTTGGTCCTTTTCCTCAAGCTGGAAAATCTTTTTTAAATGATGCTGACATTGCATACAGGGTTCTGGGCCTTTCCTCAAGCTGGAACTCTTTTTAACTGATGCTGACATTGCATACAGGGTTTCTGGTCCTTTCTCAAGCTGGAACTCTTTTTAACTGATCTGGACATTGCATACAGGGTTCTGGTCCTTTCCTCAAGCTGAACTCTTTTTTTAAATGATGCTGACATTGCATACAGGGTTTTGGTCCTTTTCCTCAAGCTGGGAACTCTTTTTAACTGATGCTGACATTGCATACAGGGTTCTGGTCCTTTCCCCAACGGGAACTCTTTTTAACTGATGCTGACATTTGCATACAGGTTCTGGTCCTTTTCCTCAAGCTGGAACTCTTTTTAACTGATGCTGAATTGCTACAGGGTTCGGTCCTTTTCCTCAAGCTGGAACTCTTTTTAACTGATGCTGACATTGCATCAGGGGTTTGGTCCTTTTCCTCAGGGTGGAACTCTTTTTAACTGATGCTGACATTGCATACAGGGTTCTGGTCCTTTTCTCAAGCTGGAACTCTTTTAACTGATGCTGACATTGCATACAGGGTTCTGTCCTTTTCCTCAAGCTGGAAAATTTTTTTAAAAATGATGCTGACATTTCATACAGGGTTTTTGGTCCTTTTCTCAAGCTGAACTTTTTATTGATCTGACATGCAATAGGGTTCTGGTCCTTTTCCTCAAGCTGGAACTCTTTTTAACTGATGCTGACATTGCATACGGGTTCTGGGCCTTTTCCTCAAGCTGGAACTCTTTTTAACTGATGGGTGGGCATTGCATACAGGGTTTGTCCTTTTCCTCAAGCTGAACTCTTTTTTAAAATGATGCTGACATTGCATACAGGGTTCTGGTCCTTTTCCTCAAACTGGAATCTTTTTAACTGATGCTGACATTGCATACAGGTTCTGGTCCTTTCCTCAAGCGGAAATCTTTTTAACTGATGCTGAAATTGCATACAGGAGTTCTGGTCCTTTTCCCCAAGCTGGAACTCTTTTTAACTGATGCTGACATTGCATACAGGGTTCTGGTCCTTTTCTCAAGCTGGAACTCTTTTAACTGATGCTGACATTGCATACAGGGGTTTTGGTCCTTTTCCCCAAGCTGGAACTCTTTTAACTGATGCTGACATTGCATACAGGGTTCTGGTCCTTTTCCTCAAGCTGGAACTCTTTTTTAACTGATGCTGACATTGCTTACAGGGTTCTGGTCCTTTTCCTCAAGCTGGAACTCTTTTTAACTGATGCTGACATTGCATACAGGGTTCTGGTCCCTTTTTCCCCAAGCTGGAACTCTTTTAACTGATGCTGACATTGCAAAACAGGGTTCTGGTCCTTTTCCCCAAACTGGAACTCTTTTTAACTGATGCTGACATTGCATACAGGGTTCTGGTCCTTTTCCCCAAGCTGGAACTCTTTTTAACTGATGCTGACATTGCATACAGGGTTCTGGTCCTTTTCCTCAAGCTGGAACTCTTTTTAACTGATGCTGACATTGCATACAGGGTTCTGGTCCTTTTCCTCAAGCTGGAACTCTTTTTAATGATGCTGACATTGCATACGGGTTCTGGTCCCTTTTTCCTTCAAGCTGGAACTCTTTTAACTGATGCTGACATTGATACAGGGTTCTGGTCCTTTTCCTCAAGCTGGAACTCTTTTTAACTGATGCTGACATTGCATACAGGGTCGGTCCTTCCCCCAAGCTGGAACTCTTTTTAACTGATGCGACATTGCATACAGGGTTCTGGGCCTTTTCCTCAAGCTGGAACTCTTTTTTAAATGATGCTGACATTGCATACGGGGTTCTGGTCCTTCCTCAAGCTGGAACTCTTTTTAACTGATGCTGACATTGCATACGGGGTTCTGGGCCTTTCCTCAAGCTGGAACTCTTTTTAACTGATGCTGACATTGCATACAGGGTTCTGGTCCTTTTCCTCAAGCTGGAACTCTTTTTAACTGATGCTGACTTGCATACAGGGTTCTGGTCCTTTTCCTCAACTGGAACTCTTTTTAACTGATGCTGACATTGCATACAGGGTTCTGGTCCTTTTCCTCAAGCTGGAAAATCTTTTAACTGATGCTGACATTGGGATACAGGGTTCTGGTCCTTTTCCTCAAACTGGAACTCTTTTAACTGATGCTGACATTGCATACAGGGTTCTGGTCTTTTCCCCAAGCTGGAACTCTTTTTAACTGATGCTGACATTGCATACAGGGTTCTGGTCCTTTTCCTCAAGCTGGAACTCTTTTTAACTGATGCTGACATTGCATACAGGGGTTTTGGTCCTTTTCCTTAGCTGGAACTCTTTTTAATGATTTCTGACATTGCATACAGGGTTCTGGTCTTTTCCTCAAGCTGGAACTCTTTTTAACTGATGCTGACATTGCATACAGGGTTCTGGTCCTTTCTCAAGCTGGAACTCTTTTTAACTGATGCTGACATTGCATACAGGGTTCTGGTCCTTTTCCTCAAGCTGGAACTCTTTTAACTGATGCGACATTGCATACAGGGGTTTTGGTCCTTTTCCTCAAGCTGGAACTCTTTTTAACTGATGCTGACATTGCATACAGGGTTCTGGGCCCTTTTCCTCAAGCTGGAACTCTTTTTACTGATGCTGACATTGCATACAGGGTTCTGGTCCTTTTCCTACTAGAAATCAAGAACTGTTTCACGAGATCATACACTGATGAGCCTACAAGCCCACTTGCTCTAACCTCCCGGGCGAGGACTTTGGCTTGGAAGCCAGATTCTCCCTAGCTGGTCGCTAGACTGCCTGCATCTCAATCTTCTTTATGTGAGCCTGCGCCAGTCTGCTTCTATGAGGCACAGTGAGTTCATCTTCTATGAGCACAGTGAGTTCATTCAAAATCATTTGCTCTGATGAAGCTGAGTGTGGAGTACAACATCCTCTCTTATCTTACTCTTCCTGGTGACCCCTGGATGGTCTAACCCGTTCTGAAAGGTCTGTGCACTGCCAGTCATCCACTCTGTCCATTGTGAAAGGTCTGTGCACTGCCAGTCATCCATTCTGTCCAGTCTGAAAGGTCTGTGCACTGCCAGTCATCCACTCTGTCCAGTCTGAAAGGTCTGTGCACTGCCAGTCATCCACTCTGTCCAGTCTGAAAGGTCTGTGCACTGCCAGTCATCCACTCTGTCCAGTCTGAAAGGTCTGTGCACTGCCAGTCATCCACTCTGTCCAGTCTGAAAGGTCTGTGCACTGCCAGTCATCCATTCTGTCCAGTCTGAAAGGTCTGTGCACTGCCAGTCATCCACTCTGTCCAGTCTGAAAGGTCTGTGCACTGCCAGTCATCCACTCTATCCATTGTGAAAGGTCTGTGCACTGCCAGTCATCCACTCTATCCATTGTGAAAGGTCTGTGCACTGCCAGTCATCCACCCTCTCCAGTATGCTTCCATTCTGTTGATGTCACAGCTTTTCCCCCTAGCGTAGTCAGTGTCGTTGCCGAAGCTTCAGGTAGCGCTGTGTTTCCTCTGGCAGCGCATATCACCGCGTGTGTCATCGCATATTACCGCGTGTGTCATCGCATATCCCCGCGTGTGTCATCGCATATCCCCGCGTGTGTCATCGCATATCACCGCGTGTGTCATCCCCTTAAGCCCTTGCTTGTGTCTGAATGTGTATTTTCCCCCGCTCCGTCCTCTGACATGAATATTCACCCACCTGGAATGATTTCATCTGTCGGCCACCATCCATCCCCTCACCTGGCTTCCTAAAGACGGTGCGGCATTTCTGTTATTTGCATATTGTTGCTGGCAGACACACCACCAAAGCAACAGTGAACACCTGACCTCCATGGCCGAGGCAACACGCAGGCTGCGGGCTGTTTCACAGACAAGGCATCACGTGCACCTGCACCGTGCAACATGCTCCGCACCTGGCTTCCCCTGGCCGCTTTCCAGGGTGTATCTTGTTGTGCCTCAAGAAAGAAAGAAAGAAAGAAAGAGGGGGAAAAAAACAAAGAAAGAAAGAACCGTAATATCCAACGCTATAGATCTGTATCTGTAAACGATGTTTGAGCCGATTTCGACAGGCCTTACTTGATGTGGAATTATCCTTTAAAACTGGACGAATCAGATTTCACTCTAATACTTCCCACCGTCCCCTCCCTCATAAATGTGTTTCAGTAGTGGAGATGAGGTCGACGAAGGTGTGTAGAATTTTGTGTGGAGGCGAGGCCCTGGGTGTACTGAATGCCGTTCCCCTGTCAATGTAGCTGTTGAAGTGAGACTGACCAACGTCACTGGGGTGTCCACACCCACATCCTGTGACCCCTTCATACCACATTGCGATTCGTTTTTTTAAAATTATTATTTGTAAGTATTTTATTTGTTTTTAATTACATCACTTATGTTGTTATGTGACAATGTGACACAAACGTACAAATACACATAAATATGTTGAGAGTAAGTACTGGACAATACTGCACGGTATGAAATCACATTTCATGAATATCTATATATACAGAGAGAGAGAGAGAGAGAGGGAGGGAGGGAGGGGGAGGAGGGGAGGGGTAGGGAAAGAGGGGGAGGAGGAGTTGGGTCAGTAACTCTGTCTGTGGCTATATGCCCACTGTCTGTTCGTGGTCCTATATGCCCACTGTCTGTTCGTGGTCCTATATGCCCACTGTCTGTTCGTGGTCCTATATGCCCACTGTCTGTTCGTGGTCCTATATGCCCACTGTCTGTTCGTGGTCCTATATGCCCACTGTCTGTTCGTGGTCCTATATGCCCACTGTCTGTTCGTGGTCCTATATGCCCACTGTCTGTTCGTGGTCCTATATGCCCACTGTCTGTTCGTGGTCCTATATGCCCACTGTCTGTTCGTGGTCCTATATGCCCACTGTCTGTTCGTGGTCCTATATGCCTACTGTCAGTTCGTGGTCCTATATGCCCACGTCTGTTCGTGGTCCTATATGCCTACTGTCTGTTCGTGGTCCTATATGCCCACTGTCTGTTCGTGGTCCTATATGCCTACTGTCTGTTCGTGGTCCTATATGCCTACTGTCTGTTCGTGGTCCTATATGCCCACTGTCTGTTCGTGGTCCTATATGCCTACTGTCTGTTCGTGGTCCTATATGCCCACTGTCTGTTCGTGGTCCTATATGCCCAATGTCTGTTCGTGGTCCTATATGCCCACTGTCTGTTCGTGGTCCTATATGCCTACTGTCTGTTCGTGGTCCTATGTGCCTACTGTCTGTTCGTGGTCCTATGTGCCTACTGTCTGTTCGTGGTCCTATATGCCTACTGTCTGTTCGTGGTGCTATATGCCTACTGTCTGTTCGTGGTCCTATATGCCTACTGTCTGTTCGTGGTCCTATATGCCTACTGTCTGTTCGTGGTCCTATATGCCTACTGTCTGTTCGTGATCCTATATGCCTACTATCTGTTCGTGGTCCTGGTCTGGCAGTCCATACCTTGTGAAGGAAGTGAGCGCTCATGGAGACACATGAAACACAATGTACATCAGGCTCGTCAACTCAAAGGTGTCAAGCAGAAACGAGCCATCGTAGAACCCCTAAATGAGCTGCAAATCAAGTGTGAATCGTCAGTGCCAGTGTTGCGCACCAGCCTGTTAGCCCCATCACTCACGACTGTCAGTGCCAGTGTTGCCCGCCAGCCTGTTAGCCCCATCACTCACGACTGTTGGCACAAACAGATCCACATCAGAAACGTTTATACAGTTTACTTCGCATCATTATCACATGGGCAATCTCCAAATGGCGCGTCGTGAATAGGAACACAGGATTGCCTCTTCAGGTAAAAGGCGGAGTGTGGGTCGTTTTTCAGCGCCAACGAATTCGCTTACATCGCCGGCATGCTGTTGTGTGAAACCTAGCAAATCGATGCCGCTAGAAATTACTGTCGCTATGTCTCACCGCCGTGCATTGTTGATATTTACGTTACAGGCGCAACTCTGTGTGTGTGTTGTGTGTGTGTGTGTGTGTGTGTGTGTGTGTGTGTGTGTGTGTGTGTGTGTGTGTGTGTGATACCGTACTATTAAGCTGTTGCCAATGATGATGACGGTGGTGACACGATGGTCGATGGATGGTCTTAAAGACTATGTCGATGATGGTGATGATCATGGTCATCTTCAATTAGTAATGCTAAGGATTTGCGTTCCGTAAACAGTTGGTCTGCATGCTGTTTGGTCCGGGGCGTGATCAGTGGTGCACTTCAGGTTTTATGATCAGTCATTGTGTCCATATGGGTGGAACTGGCATTGCTCAATTCCAAGTGCCAATTGTTTTATTAGCCTGTCGGGTGAGCCACATCAGTATTGTTACCGTGAATGGACTGGTTGGATTGTTGTTTGGTAAGTTAACTGCTTCAGTCTATTGCTCTTGTTTATTCTTTGGTCAGTTTATCACACAACGTGTTTAATGTATTGTCTGTTCTTTTGGTCAGTTCATCAGACAACATATTTAATGTATTGTCTGTTCACAACATGTATAATGTATTGTCTGTTCTTTGGCCAATTCATCAGACAACATGTAAATGTGTTGTCTGTTCTTTGGTCAGTTCATCAGACAAATGTTGTTTTTTTTGGCTTGGACTGCTTATAAAAACCATCCGTCCAAATCGACGATTCCTTCATATGTTTGTCTTTTGCTTGACGGTTAACTGCTTTAAAACATATTGTCTTTCTTAGATCATTGCTTGGGTAGCAGAGTGTGTTATGAATTCGTCTAGTCTGGCTGGCGTAGCCTTATAATCTTCCTCTGTTTTTCCATTCACTAGCATGTTGTTGTTGTTCCACTTTGGCCAGCTCATGAACGTTCGATGTTTAGCCAGCAGGTTGATGTGAGAAAAAAGTGAAGATAGGAGACCCGATTGATGTGGGGTTTGTAGTAATTTAAAACATGGAGATAGGGAGACATGATGTGGTGTGATTGGTAATCAACTGGAAGATAGGGAGACCTTGTTGTGGGATGTTTGTAATCACAGGAGATAGGGAGAGCGATTGATGTGGGGATGTGAATAACATGGAAGATAGGGAGACGATTGATGTGGGGATGTGTAATCAACATGGAAGATAGGGAGACGATTGATGTGGGGATGTGTAATCAACATGGAAGATAGGGAGACGATTGATGTGGGGATGTGTAATCAACATGGAAGATAGGGAGACGATTCACGGAAGACAGACAGGGCATTCAAAGGCATGGAAAATAGAACGCCATCTACATCTAGTGGGAGCGAAGAGGACATCAATAGTCCACAAGAAAGATAAACAAGCCATCTACAATCTGTATGGTGAGCGAAGAGGAAATCAATAGTCCACATGAAAGATAAACAAGCCATCTACAGTCTGTATGGTGAGCGAAGAGGACATCAATAGTCCACGTGAAAGATAAACAGGCCATTTACATTTTATGTGGTGGGCGAACAGGACATCAAGTTTTACCTTTACCTTCACCATCCCTTGACATCGTCTGTTGTCGTTGGGGCACCCCTGATGATCCGGCCACCACACTCCTCCGTCTGTCCCTGTCTTCCACCGTTCGCTGACATCAGTAGTCTACATGGAAGATAAACAAGCCATGTACAGTCTATGTGGTGGGCGAACAGGACATCATAGTCTACATGGAAGATAGACAAGCCATTACAGTCTATAGTGTGGGCGAACAGGACATTAATAGTCTACATGAAAGATAACAAGCCATTTACAGTCTATAGTGTGGGCGAACAGGACATCAATAGTCTACATGAAAGATAACAAGCCATTTACAGTCTATAGTGTGGGCGAACAGGACATCAATAGTCTACAGAAAGATAAACAAGCCATTTACAGTCTATAGTGTGGCGAACAGGACATCAATAGTCTACACGGAAGATAAACAGGCCCTTTACAGTCTATAGTGTGGACGAACAGGACATCAATAGTCTACACGGAAGATAAACAGGCCATTTACAGTCTATAGTGTGGACGAACAGGACATCAATAGTCTACACGGAAGATAAACAGGCCATTTACAGTCTATAGTGTGGACGAACAGGACATCAATAGTCTACATGAAGATAAACAGCCCTTTACAGTCTATAGTGTGGCGAACAGGACAACAATAGTCTACACGAAGATAAACAGGCCATTTACAGTCTATAGTGTGGGCGAACAGGACATCAATAGTCTACACGGAAGATAAACAGGCCATTTACAGTCTATAGTGTGGGCGAACAGGACATCAATAGTCTACACGGAAGATAAACAGGCCATTTACAGTGTTACACGCTAAGGTGATGACTTCCTC
Organism: Conus ventricosus; assembly: GCA_018398815.1. Lineage (NCBI taxonomy): Eukaryota > Metazoa > Mollusca > Gastropoda > Neogastropoda > Conidae > Conus > Conus ventricosus. Next base: position 12,482,777 of record CM031625.1, on the reverse strand, counting down.
AGTGCAAGGTAAGTGCAGTAGCCAAGCTTGTAAGAGTTCGTTGTAGATCCCGTGGTAGGTGTTCGCCTTACAGATGACAAACTGCACCAGGCGGTATTAATAATAATAATAATGAATATTTATATAGCGCCTATTCTCGGCTAGAGGCCAAGCTCTAAGCGCTTTACAATCCACACTCGTTTGCTCAACGGGCTGCCTACCTGGGTAGTGCCGATTGAAGAGCTGCCAGCTGACGCTTCATTCAGTCGTTTCCCGTGTCATCCAGTCAGTATCGTTCAATATCGATCACTCATTTTCCTTACTTCCTTCGTTCTTTCCATTTCTCACGCAGGGTGCATGCTATGTGTAACGTGTCATCCATACCAACGGCCAAACTGACCTACTCTTCCGAAAGTTGGTGATGGGATTTTACGTGTGTGCAAGATGTTATGCATGCGTTCACACACGGAACCTCGGTTTATAGTCTCATTCGAAGGACTGTATGGGAAATGGAGTCAGAATCAATGTTAACTCTGAGGGAAAATCCCCCTGTACCGAAACGCCCCGGCGGAGGTTCGAACCCGCAACCCCAGGATCACCAAGATTACGAGTCAGGCGCTCTACCAACTGAGCTATTCCGGCTATTGAAACGAAGAGGATTTTTTTTATTTACAAACGTTGAAGAACATAGGAACAAAAAAAACAATCCACTGACCTTCAGGTTCAATAAGTCGCACAGGAGCTCAATCGTACATGCAGCAGGCAATATTCTACTAATGGTAGCTTTTCATCGACTAGACTCAAACTCAGTGAAGACTCGGAACACTTTTATGCTCGACAATGACTAGAACTCTTCACAAAATCTCTCTCTCTCTCTCTCTCTCTCTCTCTCTCTCTCTCTCTCCTCTCTCTCTCTCTCTCTCTCACACACACACACACACACACACAGAGTCCTCATTCTTTTATATGTTATCTAAAACAATATTCTCGAACATAATCCATTATTCTTTTCTAGAAATTTCTGCATATCAGTAAGCTTAACTAATGAAATCGTGACGAGCGTATGCAAATGTAATTCGGTCAGCTTTTACAACATTCTCGAACCTTCGATAATGTACTAGCAACTTACGGAAACCTGGTGAACATTCTAACATAATCTTGAATATTCAACTTGCATTATCAATCGATCCAAAAATAATACTGAACAATTAGGCATACGTTCACTTTCCAAATGTTTTGAATAAATCAACAATAGCACTACACTGACCGAAAATGTCAAGATCTAAAAGCGATAAATAAAAGGAGGCTTGCAACTCGTCATTATTGCTATGACGTCTTTTGCAAAAGTTCCTCCTCTCTCGTCTCCCTTTAAATTGTAACATACAGTGTATGTGGTGAGCTAACAGAACATCAATAGTCTACATGAAAGATAAACAAGCCATTTGTAGTGTAGCCTCTGCGTTAGGCGGATAGGCCATCGATTGTCTATATGACAGGTAGACCAACTTTACTCTATATGAAAGACAGACGGGCCATGGTGTATGTGGAAGACAGACAGGCTATCCATCGTCCATGTGGGAGAAAGACCGACTATTCGTAATTCACATGGAAGACAGACAGTCCACCAATAGTCTACATGGAAGTGAGAGATGCTATCCATAGAACACATGGAAGACAGACATGCTGTCCATAGAACACATGGAAGACAGACATGCTATCCATAGAACACATGTAAGACAGACATGCTATACATAGTCCACATGTAAGACAGACATGCTATCCATAGAACACACGGACGACAGACATGCTATCCATATTCCACATGTAAGACAGACATGCTATCCATAGAACACATGAAAGACAGACATGCTGTCCATAGAACACATGAAAGACAGACATGCTGTCCATAGAACACATGTAAGACAGACATGCTATCCATAGAACACATGAAAGACAGACATGCTGTCCATAGAACACATGAAAGACAGACATGCTGTCCATAGAACACATGAAAGACAGACATGCTGTCCATAGAACACATGAAAGACAGACATGCTGTCCATAGAACACATGTAAGACAGACATGCTGTCCATAGAACACATGAAAGACAGACATGCTGTCCATAGAACACATGAAAGACAGACATGCTATCCATAGCACACACGGACGACAGACGGGCCTTTCATAGTTCACATGGACAATACACAGGCCATCCGTAGTAGGCCTAAACATGGACAATAGACGGGCCGTTCATAGTTCACATGGACAATACACAGGCCATCCGTAGTAGGCCTAAACATGGACAATAGACGGGCCGTTCATAGTTCACATGGACTTTAGACAGGCCATTCATAGTCCACATGGACCACACACAGGCCTTTAATATTCCATATGGACCACAAAACAGGCCATTCATAGTCCACATGGACCACACACAGGCCTTTAATATTCCACATGGACCACACACAGGCCTTTAATATTCCATATGGACCACACACAGGCCTTTATATTCCACATGGACCACAAACAGGCCTTTAATATTCCACATGGACCACACACAGGCCTTTTATATTCCACATGGACCACAAACAGGCCTTTAATATTCCATATGGACCACAAACAAGTCTTTAATATTCCATATGGACCACAAAACAGGCCATTTATAATCCACATGGACCACAAACAGGTCTTTAGTACTCCACATGGACCACAAACAGGCCTTTAATATTCCATATGGACCACAAAACAGGCCATTTATAATCCACATGGACCACAAACAGGCCTTTAGTACTCCACATGGACCACAAACAGGCCTTTAATATTCCATATTGACCACAAACAGGCCTTTAGTATTCCATATGGACCACAAAACCGGCCATTTATAATCCACATGGACCACAAACAGGTCTTTAATATTCCACATGGACCACAAACAGGTCTTTAATATTCCACATGGACCACAAACAGGCCATTCATAGTGCACATGGACCACAAACAGCCAGTGTGTGGTCTTTACGCATACCGGACGATGTGTTGTCTAAATTGAAGACAAGCGGACTGTTTTTGATTATATGGAAGACATGCTGACAAGCTGAAGACGAGCTGACGATTGATCGTTTATATAGCAGGCAGATGGTGATTCTTCGTTCATATGGAAGACAAAGACACAGTTTGTCATTTACGTGGAAGATTTGAAAACGATCTGTCATTTACATGGAAGACTGACACACGATTTGTGAGTTTACATGAAAGACTGAGAGGCGATTTATCATTAACAAAGAAAACTGGGATTCAATAGGTCATTTACGTAGAGGCTATGAGACAAGTTCTTGTTTACGTGGAAAAGTGGTAGACAATTTGTTGTTTGCGTGGAAGACTGGGAGTTGATTTGTTGCACTCGAAAGACAATATATTGATTGGTCGTTCACATTGATACAGGTCACGTGGAAGAAAAGCAAACACTCTGTCATTCACATAAAAGACAGGCAGACAACTCGTCGATGAAATGGCTGTTTGTCATGCACACGTCTTCTGTGGCCTTTAGAAGCGGACTTGCTATGCATGTCTTCACATTTTTCCAAATTTATTTCATAGACCATTGACGCATATGCATTCCAGCTAAAAGCAAAGATCCTTTGAACAAACCCAGGACTCACTTGTGGTCCTACTGTGACACACGACATGTTATATGATCAACATTTCATTATAATGTGCTCACATACTGTGTTGATTTGATTTACTTATGTTTTGTTTTTAATTTTGATGATGTTTCGTCAAGTGTTTTGTTTTTAATTTTGATGATGTTTCGTCAAGTGTTTTGTTTTTAATTCTGATGATGTTTCGTCAAGTTTATTTTGCTTGCTGCATGATTGTTTGTTTCACATGATTCAGATCGACTTTGTGAGAATGGCGTACTCTGTCCTTCTGGAAACAACACTTATGATCAATCGCATGATGTGTGTGAGAGAGCGCAATACGATTGGTAGTGTTTGAGCAATTGGGCCTCGCCACCCATTAAGGAACAGGTCAAAGCATAAAGCAGGAAAAACCCACAGTGATGATTATTTTAAAACAGAGGAAGCGGTTTTCCTTATAAACAGGGTGCATAGCTTCAAGCTGAAGGAAGCTTTCTAATCTGCACTATGTAAGGAAAGTCTGACACGAAGAACGAAGCACAATTACATCAATCACTTACATTAACAAGCAGACTATCTGTGACGTTTGGTGCTACTGTGGCAGATTCTTAAAAAAAAAATTGACTAGAATATAAAATGGTGGTGATTAGAGCCTGATTAGGAGAACTCCTCGGCCAGGTTTTGTGACACAGCATATTGCTGTCCTAGAGGTCAGCAGGAGTCGCCTGTGGCTGCACGAATTGCGTGTCAAGCGTGAAGCGATCTGGGGTGATGAATTGGTCAGTCCTCCGCAACACACACCCTCCCTCTCCGTACTCTTCTCTCTGGAAGGATCGGTGGGAGACGACATGCCATTTTTACTATCTATTTTTACATTTCAAAAGAACCTAGGTTTTTTTTTGCCTAGTTTTTTTGTTTTAATGCACCATTACTGTCTTAGAAAAATTGAGATGAGAAGAAGAAAGGGAGAATGTTTATGGCAAGTAGTACCTTTTTTGAACATTTCTGATTTATTTTTTTTTTATTAGGTTTTTCGTGTTATCCGTATTTATGTTTCCATCTTAAGGCTTCATGTGGTCGGAGTTCGCTTATGTGCTTGGATCGAGAGTCCCACCTATGGGTAAGTGACGTCATTTCTCACACTGTGTATCTGTTTAGACCAAGATTCAGAAGCTCAGTGGAGGAAATGTTAACAATTGCTTAATAGTGTACGGATTAGAGCTAGAAAAAAATGAGCTAGAAAAAATCTCAAAATGACAGAAGCCCGCTGTATCTAAACGAAATGAGTCCATTAATTACTTTTCTGGTTGGTATTCGTGCACATGTGTATACCGTGTGAGTGTGTGCATTGAACCTTAAGCTTTGCATTTTCTCGGCAGTGACGAGTTCTTTGTCAAACATGGCAAAGTTGTTTTTTCAACGTTTCCATACATATTATCGAGTTCTAAAAGACTAATCCTCACTCAGAACTAGGAGCACGGCCACGGATTACGCTGTGCCGCATTAAGGTAAAATATATATGACACATTTCTAAACTGTACGCTGTGCCGCATTAAGGTAAGATATATATGACACATTTCTAAACTGTAACCGTCTCAAGATTTTCTTAAATTGCCTAAGGCTGAATTCTTACCAAATCGAAAAGAAGACTGTTTAATGTGTCCAACAACAAAAAATAATAACACACAAATAGTCTAAAACATCAGAAAGAAGTGTAAAAGGTAACTTATGATTCAATTGCATGTTCATGGAATAACTCCATGAGAGCTAGAGTGGAATCCATGATATCACCTAATCTGTCATACGTATGATTCTGAGAATATCTACAGTATTGTTAGAGAAACGTAGAGAAATTAATGTGACAACTGCTAAGCTACGTCTTACGATTGGAACTTGTCTTCTTTCAGTATGATGATCAGCAAAAACTGAAAACGCCTTTCATAAGTCATTTCATGTTTTTTTTTTAGCCAGTGTAGTATACTCAAAATAACTGTAACATGTTTCCAAAGATGGTAAAACATTATCCAGCTATAAAAAGAATTCCGCTTGAATAATAAGCAAGTTTTTGCAAAGGGTATATTCACCTTTTTCTGAAATTGCAATGACATGCAATAAATACTTTGTACTGTCGTCCTGTTTTTCGGTGTGGTTAGGTTTGCTTCCTACCATAAATGACATTTATATACGTTTTTTTTTTCGTTCGTTTGCTACCTTTCGGTTTTGTTGTTGTTGTTGTTTTGTTTGTTGTTGTTGTTTCTCGCCGCCTTTCTGTCATGTTGCATTGTTGTCTGCTTTCTTTAACGTGATAAACCCTTGCACCCTCTGAATCCTCACAATATGATTTACTGTGACTGATACTTAGCAGAACAGTGAGCTGTGTACAATACTGTGATCACATTCCCATGCCTGGACACAACTGCGCTGCGCTGTATGCGGAGCTATTGATTATATTGTAAACTTCTGATGAAAAAAGTTTTTAAAATGAAAAATATCAGCTCCACTTCAAAGGAAAAACTTGGCACATCTTTAAATGCTACTAACAGGTTTTGAATCATTCCACGCATGAAAATTTCCACCAAGTGATAACGATAAGCCTCTGTGCAATTTCATGGGTATTTGCTCTGTTTCGAAACCCACACTTTCTCAAAGAAAATTTCCCAATTTTTGCATCAAAAATGCCATTTTATATCAATATTGCAACAGACATGGAATTGATTTCTTCCGAACCAAGGTTATTTTAATGGAATTTCAATCACGCATTAAAGCGCGATTGAAATTAATCGATTAATAAATACATGAATAGACAGTGATCAAATTTATGAAGCAGCATATCTAGAAGCCATTATCTGGCCATAGTCTTTTATACTCACAAAGATAAGCAAGGAAAATGCCAACGTATTTGTACACATGAACAAACATAAGCATGAAATCATTATATAAAAGCCATGTGATTTGACATAAACACGCAGACACATTCTGTAGGCGGCAAAATGTCACAGACAGTCTTCTACAGACACGTGCTCCTGTATCCCCACGTGTTGGACCAGAATAAAGGGTATAGAAATCAGAGTGTGAAGGAGAAACATAGCTACCAGTGGTTAAAACAAAACTGCTGTTGAAGAGTGAGTTGGAAGTGGCTTGTAACTTTTACGTGGCGTAAATCATGGTTTGCGGACAATTGGTGCATGGCAAAACAAGCATCAAAGACAGAACTCGTGTGTCTGTGTCTCCATGGATGATCTCAGCTGTCTGTATTGAGCGGAGACAGAAAGAGGGCCAGAGGGACAGGGGGGAAACCACCAGATATGGCTGTGGCAGAAAACAGAGATCTGGCGTTGAATTATTTTTGTTTAGGCACTATGGGAAATCTGTGATAGATTTAGGGAGAGGTGACGCATGGTAATGCTCCGTGCTTTCCAACAAATCTGACAGCTGGGTTTTTTGGTTTTTTAGTCTGTGAAGCTTATCAATGACATGCAACGAACAGCCATGGGATGGAAAATAGTAATCATCAAGTCAGGATAGAATGAAAAGAGGTAAAAGAGATTTGACAGCTTTATTCGTTATTAAGAGGCAAAATGGTGCGTTGTGTTTGTGTAGGGCGGATGAATCAATTGACACAACCTCAGCAATCCATAGGTATCAAACCGTCATGAGACAACCCGCCAGAGGAGGTACCGCACTGGTGCCTATCACTTCGGTGGTTCTCACTGGTGCCTGCTCTGATTCAACATACGCGGGACACCGCCTACTAAGCCCCCTACTGACGACAAGTGTTTGCGTAGTTTCGGAGCCTGCGTCTGTGAGCAACCCTTTCGGGAGGGCGCCATTACGTCCGTCCAGCGACGCTCCCCTTCAAACTGCCGTCACCGACCACTTTGACAAACACCCCCCCCTCCCCCCCCCCCCCCCCCCCCCCCCCCACCCCCGCAAACACCACCACGCCCTCAACCTTTCCCAAGGGCAGAAACGTCGAGAGCAAATCGGTCCCGTTCCAGTCTGATGCGGAGTCCTGATGGGGATCCTCGTCAAAGATGGATGCAGAAGGCGGCAGCGAGATGACGGGTAAAGAGCATAACCGATTTTAACGAAGCTTAAGGAAAGGTGGAGTAGGTCAAGGACGAAGCAGTTCAATGATGGTGACCCCCGGGTCAAAGGGCGGATGCAGGCTCTGCTGTGCTGAGTACCCTTCTGGTTTATTATGGACAGGGGTGCTGTTACTTGCCAGTTCTCACAAGGTCTGTAGGTGATGTAGTAGTCTTCCTCATCAGCTGAACTGTTAATAGCTTGAAAAATGTTTCATGCCAGTTTCGTCGTCTTTGTTCTCATTTTCATTATCGTCGTCGTCGTTGTCAACTTTATTGTTGTCGTCGCTTTTTGCCATTACTTTTGTTGTCAAGCAGTTTTAAACCTGATCTTAATTCGTACAGAAATGTCTTTCGTGGTCAGCCGGAATACACTTGCACAAATAACTTGCCATGATCCAGACTGTCGTGATTCTTGTGATGATGTTGCTGTTGTTGTTGTTGCAGCTGTTGTAGGTAACTCAGTTAACCAATGTACCTTGGTATCAGAACACATTCCAGATATGTACGCTCTCTCCCTCCCTCCCCTCCTCTCTCTCTCTTGCTGAAATAATGTATGCATGACAAGGACAGATTGTAAGACTAGGCTTGGCCTAAAATCTTCATCCTTGGGTATTAAAGATCAATCAATCAATCAATCAATCAATCTCTCTCCTCTCTCTCTCTCTCTCTCTCTCTCTCTCTCTCTCTCTCTGTTGTAAAGGTGTATTTGTCAGAGAGAGAGAGAGAGAGAGAGAGAGAGAGAGAGAGAGAGAGAGAGAGAGCACGAAGCGAGAACTCAAGTCTGGAATTATAGATATGATTTATCAAACATAACCAAGAAATTAAACTTAGCGTCTTTCTTTGGGTTTGCTTACAAAAGACATAATTAAGAAACAAACAAGAAATAGGATACTTCACATCCATGCGGTTTTCAGACAACATTCATCGTATAACTTTCCAAAACAATCCAGTTTACTGGTAGATTTATTAGCAACGTCCACCCGAGTCTTTATTGTTAACAGAAAATCGTGCCGTTCATTGTAGTGCGCGAGATGTGCTGGGTGTCCACGGGTAGTGAACGCTGCAGCTCACTTGATCTCGCCTGAATATCTCAAAGTTCACAACCTGTGTGCCTGGGGAACGAACTGCAGAGCCACATCTCGCCTGAATATCTCAAAGTTCACAACCTGTGTGCCTGGGGAACGAACTGCAGAGCCACATCTCGCCTGAATATCTCAAAGTTCACAACCCCTGTGCCTGGGGAACGAACTGCAGAGCCACCGAGGACCAAGGCAGTGCCGCTAAATGCTGGCAACATTTCACACTGGTCGACTGAAAGTAGGTCATTGACAACGAAAGATGGATTGATCTGTTTGATCCAAAGTAAGGCACTGACAACGAAAGGAGGATTGATCTGTTTGATCCAAAGTAAGTCACTGACAACGACAGATGGATTGATCTGTTTGATCCAAAGTAAGGCACTGACAACGACAGATGGATTGATCTGTTTGATCCAAAGTAAGGCACTGACAACGACAGATGGATTGATCTGTTTGATCCAAAGTAAGGCACTGACAACGACAGATGGATTGATCTGTTTGATCCAAAGTAAGGCACTGACAGCGAAAGATTGATTGATCTGTTTGATCCAAAGTAAGTCACTGACAACGACAGATGGATTGATCTGTTTGATCCAAAGTAAGTCACTGACAACGACAGATGGATTTATATGTTTGATCCAAAGTAAGTCACTGTCAGCGAAAGATGGATTGATCTGTTTGATCTAAAGTAGGTCACTGACAACGAAAGATGGATTGATCTGTTTGATTCAAAGTAAGTCACTGACAACGAAAGATAGATTGATCTGTTTGATCTAAAGTAGGTCACTGACAACGAAAGATGGATTGATCTGTTTGATTCAAAGTAAGTCACTGACAACGAAAGATGGATTGATCTGTTTGATTCAAAGTAGGTCACTGACAACGAAAGATGGATTGATCTGTTTGATTCAAAGTAGGTCACAGACAACGAAAGATGGATTGATCTGTTTGATTCAAAGTAAGTCACTGACAACGAAAGATGGATTGATCTGTTTGATTCAAAGTAGGTCACTGACAACGAAAGATGGATTGATCTGTTTGATTCAAAGTAGGTCACTGACAACGAAAGATGGATTGATCTGTTTGATCCAAAGTAAGTCACTGACAACGACAGATGGATTGATCTGTTTGATCCAAAGTAAGGCACTGACAGCGAAAGATGGATTGATCTGTTTGATCCAACGTAAGGCATTGACAGCGAAAGATGGATTGATCTGTTTGATCCAAAGTAAGGCACTGACAGCGAAAGATGGATTGATCTGTTTGATCCAAAACAGGACAGCTGTCGTGCCTTCAAGCGTTTCCTGGTGACCTCCCACCCCTACCCCTCCGGTCGCATTCAGGAGGTCAGTGCAGCCAAGCGTGGCTTCCTTCATGGCTAGGACAGCACAAGGCACCAGCTGTCCCTTAAAGACAGGTGTGCAATCACTCGTGACCGCCAGGTACATCGTTGTATGCCCGAAGCGGTCCGTGCTCAGAGCAGTCGTCCCAACTGGGTGTCTGTGGATGTGCGTTCCATCAAGACAACGGATGTGCGTTCCATCAAGACAACGGATGTGCGTTCCATCAAGACAACGGTGCCGCTCACACCACGCTCGCTAACTCGGCCTCTCCTGGCAGACTGAGTCCCCATGAACGGTCAACTGATCGAGAGAGTGGAAGACCAGAGGAGAGAAAATGAAGGTATGATAGAGAGATAGTGTGAGAAGAACAGTGAGAGAAAATATAGCTGGAACTCTTCTGCCATCTATGGTTTTGTCAGTCACACCAGTTCATTCAAATACCAAAACCTGTCATCTGAATGAGACACGGGCAAACTGCACATTTTTAAGTCAGTTGAGGAACGCACGCATGTCTTGTAGACTGAAACCTGGACTAATACAAAAAACGACAGGCAACGGCGTGGATTTGGAGCAGGCTAAGTACGGATCCAGATTGTGAGAAACTGGAAAAGGAAGCGGTGGTGGTATATGTATATTCATGAAAAAAGGTGTGACAAAAACACTACACGGGAATCGATGTCACATGTCTCTGAGAATCCCTGTCTGCCACCCGAGTTCGGATGTGCATTGAGAAGAAAAAGATACACCCGACGGTGCAGGTGAGATCCACAGAAGTACTGTCCTCAACTGCCGAACAAACCAGCTGGAGCAGATCTGCACCACCCCTGGAAGCCTGCGCTGTCTTCACTTCGGGTGCATGCATGCACAAGGCATTCCACTGAGATGTTAAGAGACATAATTGCTGCATGTCAGATGCCATTGCGTAATGGTTACTGGATGTGACACGACAGAACCTCCACGGATTCCCAGGAGTTCTGTCGTGTCTGCCTCTCGAGAGCGGATGTGCATTTCAACAGTTATGTATCGTCCGCCCACTCCCTCCTCTCCACTCCCTCTTCCCTTCCATCCTATTTTTCACCAGGCGGGTTGCCGCAGAAGACAGTTGCAGCTTGTGATGTGTACAGAATATCACTGCCCACACTTGTTTTACTGCTGGACACATTTCAGACTCTGTGACGGACGCGACTCTCATCTTTTAGCGAACCTAGGACTATGTGACTTGCACATGGTTAGAAACACGATGGACCTAAGCCCAGGCAACATTCTTCATGCCTTCATATCTGTCTCCAGCCCACCAGTGGATGTCTCCGACCACCATGTGCTCTCCTGCAGTCCATCCTTCACTCTCAGAACAAAAGCCGAGTCAGCTGTGACAAAAGGAGGCTGAGAATGTCGACACCGGAGAGCGTGGATGACCTGAGAGGATGATTTGACTGTACCTTTTCATTCTTGAGCGAATGTTCATGAAGCTGCTGATGTTATTGTCTGCTTGTATCTGTTTCTGTGCAGATATGACAATTCCTACAAGAACTACCGAACTGCTTGCCAGTAAAAAAGCATAGCTCCGATATGATAATTCCTACAAGAACTACCGAACTGCTTGCCAGTAATAAAGCATTGCTCTGGAAGTCTATGAAAGCCTTTCTGAGGAAGGCGGAAACAGTATTCCAATCCGGGAAAGGGAAGAGAGGAAAAGGATTCTAACTGGGCCAATGGAAAACTGACAGAAAGGGCGAAGGTCATGTCCAGCTAGCGGACGGCCAGTTTCAGATCAGAAGAACGATAGAGGCATCATGGGACGGGATGAAAACTAAAGAAAAGAGAAAAATAATAGTCGGATACCAGACAGATTTTTCCGATCGCTTTAATGTTTTGAAAAGGATTAACTAGGAGAGGAACAGAAAAGCAAGGAATGCCACAGCTGCAGGGGAGAATCCAACATATCAACAGTGAGATGAAGGCAGAGTCAGTTGCCTCTTTTTTCAAAGTGATGCTTAGGACCTAGCACAGAAGGTTCAAATACTTCATGGAACGTGTCTGCTGAAAACGTGTGCCTCTGAACTGAGCGGTGATTTTTTTAACACTCCTATGGTTTCTGGAATGTTCTCTCCCTGCTTTCTGGAAACAATACACTACAATCTACAAAACACCTACAATCTGCTCTAGTCCCCTTACACTAGTACTCCATCAACTCTAAATTCACACCGTTCAGAAATCCCATGTTTTGTCTTATGATCAAAGGCGGGTGCATTGTGAATTCCTCCGTATATACTATATACATAAGTGCAGTTAAGATGTCTAAAAAGAACAGAAAGTACCGCCATTTCACAGGCCTTTTCGATTGCTCTACTAAATTTCGCCCAGTTTTGCCAACTAGTCACGTGATATGTGATGCAGGGACGTGGAGTTTCAATCGCACTTACCAGGAGATTGTTGATTTGTTGCCAAGCTGATTCCCTATGTGGTGATGATTATTTTCTTCTTTGTTTCACCGTTTACTTGTCAAAGTGATAAGCATGACTGTTTATGAAGAGAAATTACAAACATCTATCTGTCGGATATCTGAGACGGTTGTAATGACTCCTACAGTGGTTTTGTGTATATAGTTTCCGGTACAAATACACACATTTTCAGACAATTTCTTGTCCACATCTGGTCTCCTCTCTCTCTATCTTCTTTTGTCAACTCCCACCTTTCATTTCCTCTATCTTTTCTTTGTCTGAAATCAGATATTTTCAACCAGTGAAGACAGCGTTTGAAGAGGGTTGGGATGATGGGGTTGAGGTGATGGGTAATTGGAATAATTTTCGGTAAACTGGTTAACAGTATTTGTAAATTCTTTATAGTGTGCTGTTTCCCAGAGTGAAAAAGAAGTGAAGTATGTCAAATGTATCGTTGTGACGGATCAGTCTGCATGTGGGGAAAGGTTCACATTTCCATTCTGACTGTCAGATAACAGTGTAACACATCAAGTATATCCCCCCCCCCCCCCCCCAAAATGCACATCAATAGGTTTTTTTTTCATAAACACCACGTTTACTTAGAGCATCTGTTGCATATAATTGTTTTTTAAATGCAATCGGTGTGTTTGTTACGTCGATGAAATGTAGCTTACTCATTCCATCAACCACATTGTACTCTCCTCACAGATTTGTGAACACACAAACGTATGGAGCATTTTGAGAGTACACACACACACACACACACACACACCACACACACACACACACACACACACACACACACAGAGAGAGAGAGAGAGAGAGAGAGAGAGAGAGAGAGAGAGAGAGAGAGAGAGAGAGAGAGAGAGAGAGAGATGCTTCAGCCACTAAACCACATTAGCATTGATACTACATCACGTTCATATACTAACTAAATGAGCATCACAAAAAATGGATGCTAAGCTCATAACTAACAGTCTATGATAACCAATATATGCGTGCATTAAAGAATAGTGTCTATTGTTGATCAGTGTTATTTTTCAACTCCAAATCAGCCTGTTGACAAATATTTATGGTAAATAATGAAATGACTCTTGTTCTAGTCTTCAAACTGAGACATCCTAAAGACCAAATGTAGTTGTGGGCCAGAGAACGAGGGCTTTCACTGTCAGATCTGTCTAGAACAGCCCCGGAGATGCTGACTGTCCCGTGGCACTGACATCAGTAGCCATGAGCTGGTTTGACACTATTTGTCCTAAACCATTCCTTGCTTTTCACTGACCGCTCGAGCCTTTCTAGTTACAAACCTCACGGAATCCTTGACGAAGCATCTGTTTTATCCCTCAGGCCGCTTCTTTACCGACATAGTCCAGGGTCGTTTGTTCCCAATGACTTCTATTCTGCTTTCAGTGCAATACAACCTCTCACTTGGTTTCTGTCCTTTTTGCTCTATGGTTAGGGAAAAAATGAAGTGGAAAAGCCAGTCAAAGTTTCCTACATCAGAAAAGTTATTTCACAGCTCTGTGTGTGTGTGTGTGTGTGTGTGTGTGTGTGTGTGTGTGTGTGTGTGTGTGTGTGTGTGTGTGTGTGTGTGTTGTAGACATCAGCAAACTGCTGCTGAAGCATCTTCGTTTCCGCCAACTGCCTGAGCCTGCTTCCTCCTCCTCCCGCTCTGCCTTCACTCATCATGCCAGACGACCTGGCCATCAAGGTAACTGGCTTCCTCACATCGTCATCCTCACATCGTCATCCTCACATCATCGTCCTCACATCATCATCCTCACATCATCATCCTCACATCATCATCCTCACATCATCATCTTCACATCGTCATCCTCACATCGTCATCCTCACATCATCGTCCTCACATCATCATCCTCACATCATCATCCTCACATCATCATCCTCCATCGTCATCCTCACATCATCTTCCTCACATTATCATCCTCACATCATCCTCACCTCATCACCCTCACCTCATCATCCTCACCTCGTCATCCTCACATCCTCATCCTGACATCCTCATCCTCACATCCTCATCCTCACATCGTCATCCTCACATCATTATCATCACATCATCACCCTCACATCATCATCCTCACATCATCACCCTCACATCATCATCATCACATCCTCATCCTCACATCCTCATCCTCACATCGTCATCCTCACATCATCATCCTCACATCATCACCCTCACATCCTCATCCTCACATCCTCGTCCTCACATCGTCATCCTCACATCCTCATCCGCACCTCATCATCCGTACATCGTCATCCTCACATCCTCATCCTCACATCGTCATCCTCACATCATCATCATCCTCACATCTCATCCTCACCTCATCATCCTCACATCCTCATCCTTACATCATTATCCTCACATCGTCATCCTCACATCATTATCCTCACATCGTCATCCTCACATCCTCATCCTACCTCATTATCCTCACATCCTCATCCTCACATCATTATCCTCACATCGTCATCCTCACATTTCATCCTCACATCATCACCCTCAAATCCTCATCCTCACATCATTATCCTCACATCATTATCCTCACATCCTCATCCTCACTCATCTTCCTCACATCCTTATGCTTACATCCACATCCTCACATCGTCATCCTCACATCATCACCCTCACCTCATCATCCTCACATCCTCATCACATCCTCATCCTCACATCCTCATCCTCACATCCTCACCGTCACCTCATCATCATCACCCTCACCTCATCATCATCATATCCTCATCCTCACATCCTCATCCTCACATCATCATCCTCACATCATCACCCTCACCTCACATCCTCACATCCTCATCCTCACATCACCATCATCACATCATCACCCTCACCTCATCATCCTCACATCCTCATCCTCACATCACCATCATCACATCATCACCCTCACCTCATCATCCTCACTCCTCACACTCACATCATCATCATCACATCATCACCCTCAACTCATCATCCTCACATCCTCATTCCTCACATCATTATCCTCACATCCTCATCCTCATATCGTCATCCTCATGTCATCTCATCACATCATCATCACATCATCACCCTCACCTCATCATCCTCACATCCTCATCCTCACATCCTCAACCTCACATCATCACCCTCACCTCATCATCCTCACATCCTCATCCTCACATCATCATCCTCACATCCTCACCCTCACCTCATCATCCTCACCTCATCATCCTCACATCATCATCCTCACATCTCATCCTCACATCGTCATCCTCACATCATCATCATCCTCCACATTCATCATCCTCACATTATCATCATCACACCATCATCCTCACATCATATCCTCATATCATCATCCTCACATCATTATCATCTCACTCCTCATCCTCACATTATCGTCATCACATCGTCTCCTCCATCCTCATCCTCACATCTTCATCCTCACATCATCATCCTCACGTCATCATCCTCACATCATCATCCTCACATCATCATCCTCACATCATCATCCTCACATCCTCATTCCTCACATCATTATCCTCACATCATCATCCTCACATCATTATCCTCACATCATCATCCTCACATCATTATCCTCACATCTTCATTTTCACATCATTAACCTCACATCATCATCCTCACTTCATCATATCCTCACATCCTCATATCATGTATTCTCGCATCATTATCATCACATCTTATCCTCACATCATTATCTTCACTCGTCATCCTCACATCATCCCCCTCAACCATCATCCTCACGTTGTCATCCTCACATCGTCGCATCCAATCGTTCATCATCCTCACTCGTCATCCTCACGTCATCATCCTCACCTCATCATCCTCACATCCTCATCCTCCACACATCACCCTCACTCGCATCCTCACCCATCATCCTCACATCGTCATCCTCACATCCTCACCTCACATCACATCCTCACCTCATTATCCTACATCTCATCTACAAGAGAAAGTAATATGCCGACTCTACCCCACTGCTCCTCACAAGTTTTGGGCGAAAGTGCCTAATCGCATATTACTGTTCTCTGACAAGTAAGACTTCAAAAATAAAAAATAACGTTTATCTACAAATTTTTTAGGGTAACGTAGGGGAAATAACAGTGGCTGAACACACCCCCATAGAGAACGTGGGGGAAAAGCAGCTTTCCCTGAACGGCCTTCACAAACAGCAGAGCAGTTAAGCCTTTAATTTGCTAATTGTGACCTCCCAGGAATCCCACTATCGAATACTGCTGGGCCCCCCCATTAGGTGACACCTGAAAACTTAATTTTGATGTCGGGCCCTTATGATGGCAGGTGCTTACTGCGCCGGACTGCGATTTAGAAGCGCCCCCCAACCAAGTCACTCAGTTTATTCAGGCTTTAAATACAGCGGTTGGTTTGTTCACAGAGGAATCTTGCTTAGGTGTTTTTGGGTTTTATTACAATGTATGGGGAGTATCTAAAAAAAAGAAAAAAGGCGGGCCTATTGCTTTAATTCTAAACCAAGGAAGTATTGCTTTTTCGGAAAGAAAAAACGCAAACCTACTAATGCGAAACAAAAGGGCCCTTGAAAACTTTTTAAATTTTAAAGAAAAAAGATTTACCCGATATATTTAAAAGGAGTTTTTAAACTTTGAAAAGCTTTTTTTAACTTTTGAAAAAAAAAATGATTTCATTCAAAAAGCCCCAAATGTTCGTGACAGGTGATACCTAGTATTTCAGAAAACTTTCTCCACCTTGTGGTGTTTTGAAACACGGCAAAGCAGGACACGGAACACGACTCGGGCGGGGGTTTTTCGGAATACTGGGCCGGAAAAAAACTCTTTTAAAGGGGTTGCTGATGTGCCAGAGCCCCAAAAAAAGCTTACTAAAGCAGATTTTTTTTGAAAAAAACAACCCCAATGCGGGCCCCTAAGCCTGGATGAACTTTGTTGTGCGAAAAGGAAAGTAAAATGAAACCTTTGTTCTTAGGGCGTTGGGAAATGTTAAGTTTTCTGAACTACTGTGACGGGCTTCAAAAAATGTAACTTAGCGTAACCGCCGGGCCCCGCAGCGAAGGGTGGTTTTTGGGGTGGAAGAAATCGTTAAAACGGTGGGGGGTTTTGGAAGTCTGTGTCAGTCGGCCCCGGGGGGCCAAAACAGGTGCGACCTGCGCGGCGGGGTTTTGGATATGACGTGTATGACGGGGTTTTAAAAAAATAGTAAGGTTTTCGGGGAAACCCCCCCTGGCAAACATTTTTCCTAAAAAACTTGCTTAAAAGTGGCTGTTTTAAATTTTCCTTCAAGTGTGGAAAAAAAAAACCCCCTTTATTTTCCCCACAAGCACTGTCCTGTTTTTGTGGTTTGTTTGTTGTTTGTTTGTGTTTGTGTTTGTTGTTTGTTTTGCCCCCCCCCCGCCGCACGCCCCCCACCCCCCCCCCCCCACCCCCCCCCCCCGCATGCACCACTCAAAGTTTTACTTAAGTATCAATTTTTTAATTAAGAATTAATTTAAAGTTTTAATTAATTTATTCAAGTTTTTAAATAATTCTTGTTTAAAGTTTTAAATTAGTTTACTCAATCAACTAAGATAAAAACTAAGCATCCTTAAGTACAACCAAGTTCTTATTCAGTTATCTTATAATTATCAAAAAAATACGTTTATTTTTTTTTGTTTAATAGTGTGTCAAATTTGACACACACCCCTCAAAAACGCGCATCGCTGAGAATATCTTGCTCAGCGTTTCTGCGCAAGATGGTAGCATAGTTTTTAAATTGAAGTTCTTACACCCGAAGCAACCGCTTTGATTAAAATTTTGGTCTTGGAAATGTCTTTTAAAGGACCCCAGTCTTTATTTTTTGACCCTCATTTTATAATACGCCTGTTTATTTTTTTTAAAAAAAATTTTAAAATTTTTAAGTTCAAAAAATATTTTTCATTAAAATTGGACCCAAAATGATGCTTTGTTTTGGCGGTTTTGGGTGTTTTGTTTTTTCGTTTTTAGGGTTCAGATTTTTTTTGATTGTTTTGTTTTGTTGCCATTGGGGTATATATTTATAACCGTAAAAACTCCCCCCAAACAGCGCATGGCGCCAAAAATGGCAACATTTTTAAGTTAATTTTCCCCATGAAGATTTTGGTGCTGTAGGTCTTGTATGACAGGGAAAAGTTTTTTAGCTGGCTTAAATAACTTGTTTGGCGTTGGCGGGTGTTTTTTTTTCATGAGGGTTTATTTTCTGAAACATTAATTTTTTGTCTTTCCCTCTGCAATTTTTTTTTCCTGTTTTAAACACGCCCGGTGGGGTGCTTTTCACTGGTCCCCCCGGGTTCAGTTTTTTCGATTCTGTGATTTTCGGGCTTGGTTACTTTCCCCACTTTTTTTAAAATGTTTCCTGATTCTGGTTCTAGATTTTCCAGCTCGTTCTTTTTAAAAGGGAAAAAAAAATCTTAGTTTAAAAAAGTTATTAACCCCATGATTAATGGCGATAAAAAATGTTCCAAATCGTAGTTAGACCCCCTAGGGACTCAATGACTTTTTTAAAAACTGGATTTTGCGTTAAATCATACGAAAGAACTTGTTCGAATCAAGGGAGAAATCTACTGCTATTTTAGTGTACAAATAAGAACCGTTTCCCCAACGCTTTTTCCCATTCTCGCCACAACTGCGCTTCATACTGTTATGTATTTATAATGTCTTGTGGCGAATCTGTTGAATCGTTCTATGTGAATTCAGTTGGGGAAGTTTTTTTTTCCCCACTGCGAAAAAAAAATACGCCTTCCTTTTTGGGATAATAGTTTGATCATCAATTGGATTCATGTTCAGGAAGGTTTAGGCTGCCCTGTAGCTGTGTAGATCATCGCTGTTCATGTTTTTTATTTTAAATTTTTATTTTTTTTATTTTTTAAAATGGACCAAAAAAAATATTGCTAACCTTGATACCTTTGCTGTTGTTGGGGCCCTTGTGGCTCAATGCTTGGAAAGTTGTTAAGAATTTAAACGGCAGATCTTGGCAAACTGTTTTTTGAGGATTCAGCAAAGCTGTTGTATATTGCGTTCTTTTCCCCACGAAAGATTTTTTGTCAAGAAGGGAAATTTTTCCCAGACAGTAAAATATGAAAAATTAAAAAATACATTTTAAAAAATGGCCTCATCGTAAGATGATAGGCGGCGCTGTGGTGAATGCGCTTGTTTTTTAGGGGAAAGAAATTTTTCGCTTTTAGTAAACTGCGGGATGAGGGCGAGAGAAAAAAGACTAAAAAAGTATGGAGCAATACGTGCACAAGACCCCCTATGAAAAGCAGAGCTTGAGCAGTTAGTTTTAAAATGACCCCTGAAAAACAGGGGATGGCTTACATTTTTAAAAGATGTGTAAGCAATAAAAAATATTTTGTAAAGGCAAACCGGCCCCAGACATTGCCCCCCCAAAAATTCAGTGATTTTATAAACCTCAAAAAAAACAAAAGATCAAGAAAAATCGCGTTTTTTGTTTGGTTGACTGTTGTGTTTTTTTTTGGCTAATTTGGCTGAATAAAAAATGAACAAAATTATTATTCCCCCAAAAGGATAGGAAGGGTATCCAGCAATCAAAAGCAAACCCAAAGGGAGGAGTCAGTGACAAACAGAAAAGGAAGGGTTTATCAAAAAGCTTTTGGAAAAATTTATTTACCTCCCCCTAGACGATACGGACCCATTTTTAATACAACTCCAAACGAACCCAAAAAATGGATTTTTTATTTACCCTTGATCGATTAGCGAAAAAGTTTAAGTAGCACTCCGTCTTTAAATGGCTTAAAATACAAGGGGGCGGAGCCATTAACAAAAAAGAGGTTTGCTGTTGCTGCGTTACAAGATTCCAACGAGGGCCACTAACTTATCCTGCATGTTTCAAGTTGACGATGGAAAAAATTTAAAAGGGCCCCAAGTGAATCATTATTGTTAAAACTAGGTTCCCTTAGAGGGGCTTTCCGGAGTTACAGTCACGGTTTAGTTGAAAACTTTAAAAACATTAGCTGAAAGACTTTTTTCTACGTATCACGAGAGCTGATTGACAATTCCGCAACACAGAATGGGTTTGAAAACTGCCCTCAGTTTTGCGCGCCAAAGAATAATGAGAATTTAAAAGGGGTAAAACCCGTACAAGCAATTAAAAAAAAAAAAAACTAATGTTGTTTTAAAGGGGAGTTTCATCCCGGCAAATATTACCGTTTGGGTTTTTTTTGTAAGGGACCCTTTTTTTACGGGGAAAAGGAAAAGGGGACACTCGATCAGGGGCAACCGATCCAGTTTTTGGGGTTTGGGGTCCCCTATGAAATAAAAAAGAATTGTAAAAAATGCATCCCCCGTGTTTATTTAGAGGGAAAAGACACAACAAAAACAACCCGCTCCCCCAAAGATCTTTTTTGAAAGAAGAACTGCGATAATTCCCCCGAAAGTTTCGCTTTATTAATTTACGGGTTTTCAGTGCCCCCTTGATATGAAAAATCTGGATTAACAAACACCCCTTTTGTGTTTGTTTATCAAGACTTCTTTGTTACAACTTTGTGTTGACTAGTGATTTCGTAGTTTTTTCGTTGTCATGATGAAAAGTCTTTTTGCCAAACAATGTTCTTTGTAGTTGTCATGTGATATGTTTTTATGCACAACATGGGGTATTCCTTTTGCTTTTTAATGATTTTCTCCCGGCTCGAAATATGTCATTTTTTGACCCAACCCCCCATACTCCCGATCCCTTTCCCGTAAATTTATCCCTTTTCTTTTCCCAAAAACCCTTTTTGTTAGTTTTGAATGCAAAAGGGGAATCTTTGGGTAATCAGATGTGTCGTAACCCCCCCGCATGCCCTTTAGCCCCTTCCCTTTCATGTCTTTATAGATGTCTTTGTGGGATATCTATAAAAAAACTTTCTGTATCTTTTTAAGTACTGGACTCAGGTCGGGGCTTTTTAAATAGTATAAAGAAAAATTACATCAAAGCTTTGTAATTCAAACAGTAAACCCCTAAATACAGGTTTGTCTAATTTTACTTTCTTTTTTTTCTCTTTTTGCCAAAAAAAGATCATGAAATCTTCTGAAGGCCCAAATTGGTTTTTTAAGTCAGCTTAATTTCTTCTTCTCTCTGGTGACTAAACTGACATCTTTTCGCTTGTGCGGATTCTCCATAGTCTTTCCAAAAAAGCTGTTGTTCATGCTTGAAAAAATCTTTTTCTGAAGATCGTGGATTTGGTTCTGAGATCGTTTCTCATGATGTTGGTTTCATGAACTGTTCTTGATCAAAAACAATTATGCGATGAACAGCGTTAACTTCAAACCGTGTCTTAAATAAAAATTTCAGAAGTCTGTAAGAAAACATAATTTTTTTTGCCCCGAAAATTAGGCACAAGTTTTTGGGGGCCTCTTGGGTTTTTCTTTAGCCCTTTGTGCTAATGGATAGTCATTATGCAGGGCATGGAGTTCATGGGATATTCTAAGTCAAATTCTGAATGAAACCCCGCTGTTGATCAGGCGTTTTAAACTGCTCAAACCCCTTTAATCCTTTTTTAATATTTTCGGGTCACGCCCGTGTAATTTTAAGTTGCGTAAAGGGGAAATGATTGCGCCATTTCCCCCCCTACAGTTGTTTGCATCTAAATACAAAGATAGTTAGACCTTTTACTTGGGGATAGTGTCCAAGTATTTGTTGTTTGCTTTTTAGAAGATGCGAGCCATACTAATCTCCACGCAATCCCTTTTTATCTTTGAATCATTGGTAAATTGACAAAGATCAATTTTACTCCAGAAATTTAAGAAACGTCCCCCAAATCTCCCGGTGAGAAAATAAAGGCCGGATCCAAACTGTAAAGTTTTTGGGTCTTTTATAATTTTAAAAAACGTCCGCCCAAAAAACATACATCTGCATTAAATTGGAGTATGATAGTCTCCCATCGTTGTCAATCTAACTTCTGCCACGCATCTTGAGCATGTTGGTAATCGGAGTGTGATGTCCTTTCCCCTGAGACTAAAAAGAAGCCCCTTTAGGAGGAAGTGTTTCTTCATCAACCTTTTTCCCCAAATGTTCTGTACTATAAGGGTAAACGCCCCCTTTTTAACGAGAGTTGGGTCAAGTATTTTTTGTTTTTTGGGGGGGACTTTAAGGACATAGCCAGTGCCTCTAATGAGCCCCCTATTTTGTTGCATAGAGTCGTAGAAAGACGTTATTTAAAGTGAAAACAGTACTTTTCTGTGACTGTGCAATGCATGCTACCCTGAAAGGGGTGGTTACTCTTGCATTATAAGGGAGAGTTAACCTCGCAAGTTTTGAAAAAATACAGGCAGCTTCATGTCTTTTGGTTTAAATTAGGTGAAGATTGCATTTACTGTGCGCTGCCCTTAACTTCCACTAATGGATCATGGTCTCTTTCTGTGGGGTTTACCTCTTGGGCGTTAGTCAAACGCAATCCAACAATGCGTGGCTGAGTATACTGTTGTTGGTTTCAGGGGGCCCTTATGATTTCGTAAGTTTAGTTTTAGAACGGCGTTACGCACTTGCTGCATGCGTTTTAAAAATGTTTTGCGCATCTGGGCCTTATATAATTCTGGGTCTGAATAAACGCATCCGACCTAACAAAAATGAAAGGGAAATGAACAAAATCTGTGATTACCCTTAAGATGTTTTTCGAGTTTTTTTGGTGCTGGCCCTTATAAGGAACAATAAGCGCTCGAAGTCTGCGAAACTACGTATGGTTTTTTGCGCCCTTTTCAGTTCTTAAAACTAACTTTGATCCCGGCGGGGGGGGTGTTAGTTTTGTTTCGTCACGAACTTTTTCAATTTTTTTATGTTCAAGCGGGCTTGAGCGGTTGGAATTTTGTTAAACATTTTACAGAATTCTTGTTTATGTTCATGCTTTGAAGTATGCGCTAAAAATCTGTCATTGGGTATCAATGTGTAATGTGGCAGCCCCGCTGCGAAAAATTAGGGGTAAATCCACATGACTTTTGGCTGGTTTTCCTATGTTGGATGTTCTTTGGGAATTTAAATTTGGGACCCAAAATTTTTTTCTCATCCCATGTGTATACATTAAAAAGTTATTGGTTTGTTTGGTTTTCAAATGATCAATTTGGTTACACTAACAGGAAAGGTTTCCCTTAAAGTTAAGATTTTGGGTTTTGCCCATAGTTATCACTCTCTCTGGTGTTTGCGGACTGATGCAGCCTTGCAAGAACACACCACATGAAAATTTGTTGTTGAATTTTTTATGTTTAAAAAATGCTCTTTTAAAAACCAAAACCCCCGGGGTAGCGGAAGTAAGCCTTGCCTACATCGGTGCTTTGCCCGTTTTTTTCTAATCTCTAAAACTTCGCCTAGCCCCAAACCCGACCTCTCATTTTTGCTTCTTTAGCGGGAGCGTAAACTGTGTAAGCAGTTCGTCTGCCCAACGGGTGTTAAAATCTTGAGGAAGAAAAGTCTGTTGTTTAGTGAGACCCCGATTCTAGTTTTTTTATTTATTTTTATAGTCGATTAAAACAGCTTTTCATTACTTTAATGGGGGGTCTTGTTGTTTTCCTGGAACTTGGAAATAGATGAAAAAACGCTTGCTGTACCCCCTTTTTTGGGGTCAAGACTTCTAAATCAATATCATTCGCGTTTGATAAACGTTTCCGGCTTCCTTCAAAAAAATTATCTTGTCCTTCATATATCTTGCCTGCTGTCTTTTTTTCTAAACCAACATATTTTTTAAATTAAAAAAAAAACAACGGGTTAATCGAATCAAAATTTCCCGGGCTTTTTGGCTTGGACTCATAAAAATAAAGTATAAAACCCCCGATGTTGTTTTGGCTGTTTAGAACGAGTTTAAGCTGTTTCTTTTTTTAAGCATTCCTTTTTTTTCTGCTCGGCGTCTGGCTGTTTAGAAAAAATTGTCCTTGCCTTTTTTTTGGGAAAATCAAACTTTTGTCTTTTGAGTCATCAAACGGGCCCGTAAACGATTAAAATTTTTCACCCCTGATGTTTGGTCAACTAGCGCTTTATTTTTTTCAGTTTAAAAGAGTAAGTTTAGCCGTTATTAGTTGAACCCTAGCTGGTGCTTTTTGGGTTTTTTGTTTTTAATTTTTTGCCGCCGCATTACAGTAATGAACCAGACCCAGAGCTAAAGACAAACCTCTAGAGGGGAAAGCGCGGGTGCGCCCAGCCCTTGCTAAGAGCCCCCATCGTTCCTGTGATAGGCATTATAGTCGAGTTCCCGTTTAAAATGAACAGCATTAAGGCAGCGAATACCTTGTTTGGTTTTGTGTTTTGAAAAGGCTTGCTCTAGTTTTTTTTGCATTTGTGTAAGTTTGTTAAATTGAAGGGTTTTTTGTTGGGTTTTACATCCCTTTTTTTTGGGGCGCTGTAGGCACTTTGGATAAACTGAAAGAATGCTTTTTT
This sequence comes from Conus ventricosus, assembly GCA_018398815.1. Lineage (NCBI taxonomy): Eukaryota > Metazoa > Mollusca > Gastropoda > Neogastropoda > Conidae > Conus > Conus ventricosus. The sequence goes on along the minus strand of CM031625.1, from coordinate 12,457,844 downwards.
TAAAAAAAAAAAAAAATTTTTTTATACAATCTTTTAATCTGTTGCTACAAAATTTAGTGCTCATATAATAAAAACAAATGTCTTTAAACGGTTTTCGGTTTTTTCTTTTTCAATTTGAATGTTTTTTACGTCTTTCACCTTTTTCCCGCTTCCATGCAATGTTTTTCCCCTGGGGACTTGGTCAAACCATAAACCGTATTTTGTTGTTTTAAAAAAAACATCAAGCCCCAACTTTTGAAAAGTAAATCTTTAGACACAAGGTCAAATGTTGGATTTTACACCTCCCCCCAAACAGTTTTTTTATTTTATCAAAATGTGATAAGGTTTTTAAGCCGCTAGCGGGGGGGTTTAAAAGTGGGATGAGGTGAGGTGAGGGTAATGGAATAATTTCGGTAAACTGTTAACAGTATTTGTAAATTCTTTATAGTGTGCTGTTTCCCAGAGTGAAAAAGAAGTGAAGTAATGTCAAATGTATCGTTTGTGACTGACAGTCTGCATGTGGGGAAAGGTTCACATTTCCATCCTGACTGTCAGATAACAGTGTAACACATCAAGTATATTCCCCCCCAAAATGCACATCAATAGTTTTTTTTCATAAACACCACGTTGACTTAGAGCATCGTTGCATATAATTGTTTTTTGAAATGCAATCGGTGTGTTTGTTACGGATGAAATGTAGCTTACTCATTCCATCAACCACATTGTACTCTCCTCACAGATTGTGAACACACAAACGTATAGAGCATTTTGAGAGTACACACACACACACACACACACACAGAGAGAGAGAGAGAGAGAGAGAGAGAGAGAGAGAGAGAGAGAAGAGAGGAGAGGAGAGAGAGATGAGATGCTTCAGCCACTAAACCACATTAGCATTGATACTACATCACGTTCATATACTAACTAAATGACATCACAAAAAAATGGATGCTAAGCTCATAACTAACAGTCTATGATAACCAATATCTGCGTGCATTAAAGAATAGTGTCTATTGTTGACATGGTTATTTTTCAACTCCAAACAGCCTGTTGACAAATATTATGTAAATAATGAAATGACTCTGTTCTAGTCTTCAAACTGAGACATCCTAAAGACCAAATGTAGTTGTGGGCCAGAGAACGAGGGCTTTCACTGTCAGATCTGTCTAGAACAGCCCCGGAGATGCTGACTGTCCCGTGGCACTGACATCAGTAGCCATGAGCTGGTTGACACTATTTGTCCTAAACCATTCCTTGCTTTTCACTGACCGCTCGAGCCTTTCTAGTTACAAACCTCACGGAATACCTTGACGAAGCATCTGTTTTATCCCTCAGGCCGCTTCTTTACCGACATAGTCCAGGGTCGTTTTTCCCAATGACTTCTATTCTGCTTTCAGTGCAATACAACCTCTCACGTTGTGTTCTGTCCTTTTTGCTCTATGGTTAGGGAAAAAATGAAGTGGAAAAGCCAGTCAAAGTTTCCTACATCAAAAAGTTATTTCACAGCTCTGTGTGTGTGTGTGTGTGTGTGTGTGGTGTGTGTGTGTGTGTGTGTGTGTGTGTGTGTGTGTTGTAACATCAGCAAACTGCTGCTGAAGCATCGTCGTTTTCCGCAACTGCCTGAGCCTGCTTTCCTCCTCCTCCCGCTCTGCCTTCACTCATCATGCCAGACGACCTGGCCATCAAGGTAACGGCTTCCTCACATCGTCATCCTCACTCGTCATCCTCACATCATCGTCCTCACATCATCATCCTCACATCATCATCCTCACATCATCATCCTCACATCATCATCTTCACATCGTCATCCTCACATCGTCATCCTCACATCATCGTCCTCACATCATCATCCTCACATCATCATCCTCACATCATCATCCTCACATCGTCATCCTCACATCATCTTCCTCACATATCATCCTCACATCATCCTCACCTCATCACCCTCACCTCATCATCCTCACCTCGTCATCCTCACATCCTCATCCTGACATCCTCATCCTCACATCCCATCCTCACATCGTCATCCTCACATCATTATCATCACATCATCACCCTCACATCATCATCTCACTCACATCATCACCCTCACATCATCATCATCACATCCTCATCCTCACACCTCATCCTCACATCGTCATCCTCACATCATCATCCTCACATCATCACCCTCACATCCTCATCCTCACATCCTCGTCCTCACATCGTCATCCTACACATCCTCATCCGCACCTCATCATCCGTACATCGTCATCCTCACATCCTCATCCTCACATCGTCATCCTCACATCATCATCATCCTCACATCATCATCCTCACCTCATCATCCTCACATCCTCATCCTTACATCATTATCCTCACATCGTCATCCTCACATCATTATCCTCACATCGTCATCCTCACATCCTCATCCTCACCTCATATATCCTCACATCCTCATCCTCACATCATTATCCTCACATCGTCATCCTCACATTTCATCCTCACATCATCACCCACAAATCCTCATCCTCACATCATTATCCACACATCATTATCCTCACATCCTCATCCTCACATCATCTTCCTCACATCCTTATGCTTACATCCACATCCCACATCGTCATCCTCACATCATCACCCTCACCTCATCATCCTCACATCCTCATCACATCCTCATCCTCACATCCTCATCCTCACATCCTCACCTTCACCTCATCATCATCACCCTCACCTCATCATCATCATATCCCATCCTCACATCCTCATCCTCACATCATCATCCTCACATCATCACCCTCACCTCACATCCTCACATCCTCATCCTCACATCACCATCATCACATCATCACCCTCACCTCATCATCCTCACATCCTCATCCTCACATCACCACATCACATCATCACCCTCACCTCATCATCCTCACATCCTCACACTCACATCATCATCATCACATCATCACCCCACCTCATCATCCTCACATCCTCATCCTCACATCATTATCCTCACATCCTCATCCTCATATCGTCATCCTCATGTCATCATCATCACATCATCATCACATCATCACCCTCACCTCATCATCCTCACATCCTCATCCTCACATCCTCAACCTCACATCATCACCCTCACCTCATCATCCTCACATCCTCATCCCCACATCATCATCCTCACATCCTCACCCTCACTCCATCATCCTCACTCATCATCCTCACATCATCATCCTCACATCGTCATCCTCACATCGTCATCCTCACATCATCAAATCCTCACATCATCATCCTCACATTATCATCATCACACCATCATCCTCACATCATTATCCTCATATCATCATCCTCACATCATTATCATCCTCACATCCTCATCCTCACATTATCGTCATCACATCGTCATCCTCACATCCTCATCCTCACATCTTCATCCTCACACTCATTCATCCCACGCATCATCCTCACATCATCATCCTCACATCATCATCCTCACATCATCATCCTCACATCCTCATCCTCACATCATTATCCTCACATCATCATCCTCACATCATTATCCTCACATCCTCATCCTCACATCAGTATCCTCACATCTTCATTTTCACATCATTAACCTCACATCATCATCCTCACATCATCAGTATCCTCACATCCTCATATCATAATTCTCGCATCATTATCATCACATCATTATCCTCACATCATTATCTTCACATCGTCATCCTCACATCATCCCCCTCACACCATCATCCTCACGTTGTCATCCTCACATCGTCGTCATCACGTCGTCATCATCCTCACATCGTCATCCTCACGTCATCATCCTCACCTCATCATCCTCACATCCTCATCCTCACATCATCACCCTCACATCGTCATCCTCACCTCATCATCCTCACATCGTCATCCTCACATCCTCACCCTCACATCATCATCCTCACCTCATTATCCTCACATCCTCATCCTCACAAGAGAACAGTAATATTGCCGACTCTACCCCACTTGCTCCTCCACCAAGTTTTCGGGCGAAAGTGACCTAGAATCGGCATATTACTGTTCTCTGACAAGTAAGACTTCAATAACTAAAAAAATAACGTTTATCTACAAACTTTCTAGAGAGTAACGTAGGGGAAAATCAACAGTGGCTGAACACATCCCCATAGAGCAACGTAGGGGAAAAGCAGCAGTCTCTGAACGCGCCTCATACACAAACAGCAGAGCAGTTAAGCCTTTAATTGCTAATTGTCGACCTGCCCAGGAATCCGCACTATCAGAATACTGCTGAGGCCCGCCATAGGTTGACACCTGATAACTTAATTTATGATGTCTGGCCTTATGACTGGCAAGGTGCTTACCATGCGACCGGATCTGACGATTTAGAAGCAGCGCCCCAACCAACGTCACTCAGTTTATTCACGGCTTTCAATACAGACGGTTGTGTTTGTTCACAGAGGAATTCTTGCTATAGGTGATTGTTGTTTTATTACAACTGTATGGCGGAGTATCTAAACAAAAGAAAATAAGGCGGGCCTATTGCTTTAACTTCTAAACCAAAGAGAAGTATTGCTTTTTCGGAAAAGAAAAAACGCGAACCTACTAATGACGAACTACACAAGCGCCTTGAAAGCTTGTTAATTTAAGACAAAGATTTAGCCGATATATTTGAAAGAGATGTTGTTAACTTTGAAAAGCTTTTAACTTTTGAAGAAATGATTTCATTCAAAAAGCTCCAAATGTTCAGTGACAGGTGTACTACCTAGTAGTTCAGAAAACTTCTCCACCTTGTGGTGTTTCTGAAACAACGGCAAAGCAGACGACACGGAACACGACTCGGCTGGGGTTTCGGAACTACTGGGCCGAGAAAATACTCATATTAATGGTTGCTGACTGTGCACAGAGCGCCAAAAAAGCTCTACTAAAGCAGTATTTACTTTTGAAAAAACACTAACTCCGCCAATGCTGGCCCTAAGCCTGGATGAACTTTGTTGTGCGAGAAGGAAAGTATAATGAAACTCTTTGTTCTTATGGCGATTGGAATGTTAAGTTTTCTGAACTACTGTGACGGGACTTCTAAAAATAGTAACGGTTACGCGTAACCGCCTGGCCAGCAGCGAAGGCTAGGTTGTTGGGTGGAAGAAATCGATACAACGGTGGGCGGGTGTTGGAAGTCTGCTGTACAGTCAGAGACCACAGGGACGGCCTAACAGCGTGCAGACCTGCGCGGCGGGTTTTGGACTACTGACGATAGTATGACGTGGTTCTAAAAATAGTAACGGTTTACGCGTAACCGCCTGGCAAACATTCTTCCTGAAAACTTGCTTCAACGTGGCTGTCTTGAATTTACGACGTTCAAGTGTGGACAACAAAAAGCCCCCTTTACTTTCCCACAAGCACTGTCCTGTCTATTGTGTGTTTGTTTGTTGTTTGTTTGTGTTTGTGTTTGTTGTTTGTTTTGCCCCACCCCACGCACGCACGCCCCCCACCACCCCACCCCCCTACCCACCCCCACCCCACGCATGCACACACTCTAAGTTCTTACTTAAGTTATCAAGTTTTTAATTAAGAACTTAATTAAGTTTTAATTAAGTTACTTCAAGTTCTTAATAAGTTCTTGATTAAGTTTTTAATTAAGTTTTACTCAAGTCAACCTAAGATCATAACTAAGTCATCCTCTAAGTACAACCAAGTTCTTATTCAGTTATCTTATAATTATCAAAAAAATACGTTCTATGTTTTTGTCTTAAATTAGTAGATGTCTAATATAGTACACACACGCCTCAAAAAACGCGTCATCGCTGAGAATATCTTGCTCAGCGTTCTCTGCGCAAGATCGTTAGCATAGATCTATAATGAAGTTCTTACACCCGAAGCAACCGCATTGATTACAATTCTGGTCTATGGAAATGTCTTTTATAGACTCCATGTCTTTATTTATTGACACCATCATTTATAATACGCCATGTTCTATTTTTATTAAAAAAATTTAAATTTAAGTTCTTAAAATATTATTCCATCTGAAATGGATCAAAATGATGCTTTGTTATTGGCGGTTTTGGCGTGCTGTTGTCTTTTTCTGTATTTAGTGGTTCAGATTTTTTTGATTGCTTTTGTTTTTGTTGCCATTGTGTATATATTTTATAACCGTAATAACTGCCCCCAACAGCAGCAATGGCGCACAAAAATGGCAACAGTTTAAGTTCAATATTCCATGAAGACTTTGGTGCTGTAGGTCTTGTATGACATGGAGTTTTTATAGCTGTGCATAGAATCAACTTGTTCTGGCGTTGGCGGTGTTATGTTTTCATGATGAGTTATATTCTGTAACATTAATTTTTTTGTCTCTTCCACTCTGCTAATTTTTTTCCTGCTTTAACACGCCCAGATGAGGGTGCTTTTCACTGGTCCCCACCTGGTTCAGTGTTTTCTGATTCTGCTGATTTTCTGGCTTGGTTACTTTCTCCACTTGATTCAATGTTTCCTGATTCTGGTTCTGATGATTTCCAGCTCGTTCATTTTGAAGGGAAACAAAATCTATATGATTAAAAGTTATTAATCCCATGATTAATGGCGATAACAATGTTCCAAATCTGTATATAGATCACACCCTAGAGACTCTAATGACTTTGTTAAAACTGGATCTTGCGTTAAATCATACGTAAGATCTTGTTCAGAATCAATGGAGCAAATCTACTGACTAGTTAGTGTACAAACTAAGAACCGTTTGCCCAACGCTTTTTACCATTCTCGACCACAACTGCGCTTCATACCTGTTATGATACTTTATAATGTCTGTGGCGACATCTGTTGAATCTGTTCTATGCTGAATCAGTTCCGAGGAACTGTTTTGTTTTCCCACATGCTGCCAAAGAATACAGCCCTTCCTTTTTGGGCATAATAGCTTGATCATCAACTTGGTCATTCATAAGTTCAGGAAGGTTTAGGCTGCCCTGTAGCTGTAGTAGATCATCGCTGTTCATGTTTTTTATATTAATTATAATTATTTTATTTTTTAAAATGAGCACCGAAAAAACTATTGCTAACCTTGTATACCATTCTGCTGTTGTTGGAGGCCTAAGTGTAGGATACTCAATGCTTGGTAAAAGCTGTTAAGAATTAAACGGCAGATCTTGGCAAACTAGACTTTGAGGATTCAGCAAAGCTGATTGCTATCATTGCAGCTTCGTTTGCCACGAAAGATTTTCTAGTCAAGCAAGGAATAATTCCAGACAGTATAAATATGTAAATAAAAAATACATTTATAAAAAATGGCCTCACTCGTAATGATGATAGGCGGCGCTGTGGTGAATGCGCTTGCTTTTAGCGAAGTAATTTCGCATTAGTAAACTGCGGGATGACGGCGAGAGAAAAAGACATAACAAAGCTATGGAGCAACTAGCAGCTGCACAAGACGCCTATGAAAAGCAGAGACTTGAGCAGTTAGATTTTATTAATGACACACTGAAAAAACAGGGGCATGCAGCTTACATATTTAAAGATGTTGATCAAGCAATAAAACAATATTACTAGTAACAGGCAAACCGGTCCAGACATTGCCCCCACCAAAATTCAGTGACTTTTATCAACCATCAGAAAAACAAAAGATGCAAGAAATCGCGTTTATTGCCTTTGGTAGACTGTTGTGTATTTTGTTGCGCATAATATTGGCTGAATAAAAAATGAACAAAATCTATTATTCGCCCAAAGATATGGAAGGGATCACAGCAATACAAAAGCTAAGCCAAGCGGCAGGAGTCAGTGAACAACAGCAAAGGAATGTTATCTAAACAAGCAATTTGGCAAATTTATTTACCTGCCCCTAGACGAATACAGAGACCACACTTTGTTAATACAACTCCAAACGACACCCATCAAATGGATCTTCTATATTTACCCTCTGATACGATTAGACGAAAAAGATTTAAGTACGCACTCACAGTCATTGACATGGCTTCAAGATACAAAGGTGCGAGCCATTAACACAAAAGAGTGCTTCTGCTGTTGCTGTCGTATACAACTGATATACCAACGAGGGCCACTAACTATCCTCGCATGATTCAAGTTGACGATGGAAAAGAATTTAAAGGCCAAGTGAATCAATTATTGTTAAAACATAGAGTTACCATTAGAAGAGGCATTCCAGGAGTTCACAGATCACAGGCTTAGTTGAAAACTTAACAAACAGTTAGCTGAAAGACTTTTTTCCTACCATAACACAGAGAGCTGATTGACAATTCTCGCAACACAGAATGGGTTAGAAGACTGCCCTCAGTTTTGCGCGCAATGAATAATGAAGAATTAAAGGGCTAAAACCAGTACAAGCAATTAAAAGAAAAACAATAAATGTTGTTGAAGGAGAGTCTTCATCCGGCAAACTATTACCGTTTGGTTTAAAAGTAAGGTACCTTTATTTACCGGGGAAGCAGAAGGGACACCTCGCATCAGGGCAACAGATCCAGTTTGGAGTGTTGATCCATATGAAATAAAAAGAATTGTAAAAATGAATCCGCCCGTGTATTATTTACGAGAAACTGACACAACAAAACAACCAGCTCCTCAAAGATCTTTTGTGAAAGAAGAACTGCAGATAATTCCGCCAGACACAGTTTCGCTTTAATTAATTTACGGTTCTCCAGTGCCCAATTGCATATGAAAAACTCTGGATTAACAAACACCCGTTTTGTGTTTTGTTCTATCTAATGACTTCTTTGTTACAACTGTTGTGTTGATCTCATGTAGATTAGATCGTAGTTTTACGTTGTCATGATGAAAAGTCTTATTGCCAAACAATGCTTCTTTGTAGTTGTCATGTGATATGTTTGACTGCACAACACTGCGGGATATTCCTTTTGCTTTCTTAATGATTTTCTCCTGCTCGAAATACTGTACATTTTTGACCTTAACCCCACATACTCCTTGATCACCTTTCCAGATAATTCATCCTTCATCTTTCCTAAAACCTTCTTGTTAGTAATTGAATGCAAAGGCGAATCTTTAGGGTAATCAGATGTGTCGTACCACCCCGCAATGCCCTTTAGCCACTTCCATTTCCATGTCTTTATAGATGTCTTCAGTAGGGATATCTATAACAAAACTATCTGTAACTGTGTAAAGTACTCTGGACTCAGGATACGAGGGCTTAAAGTAGTCATAAAGAAACTCTAACATCAAAAGCTTTGATAATTCTAAAACAGTAAACCCAATAAATACAGGTTTGTCTAATTTGACTTTCTTTTTTTTCATCATTATGCCAAAAAGCTGATCATGAAATCTTCTGAAGTCCTGATAATTAGGTTTTGAAGTCAGCTTAATTGCTTCGTTCTCTCTGGTGACTAATCTGACATCTTTACGCTTGTGCGGATTCTCCATAGTCTTTCCAAAGCAGCTGTTGTTCATCACTTGAAAAGTCTTTTTCTGAAGCATCTGTGGATTTGGTTCTGAGATCAGTGTTCTTCATGATGTATGGTTTCATGAACTGTCTTGATCAAAAGCAATTATGCGATGAAACAGCTGTAACTTCAAAACCGTGTCTTAAATAAAATTGCAGAAGTCTGTAATGACAGACATAATTTTTTTTGCCCCGAAGATTAGGCACAAGTTTAGGCGGCTCTCTTGGGTTCATCTTTAGACTTCTGCTGCTAATGGATAGTCATTATGCAGGTCATGGAGTTCATGAGGATATTCTAAGTCAACTTCTAGAATGAAACCACGCTGTTTGATCAGGCGTTAAACTGCTCAACCACTTTAATGCCTTTTGAATATTATTCGGATCACGCCTGTGTACATTTTAAAGTTGCGTAACGGAAGTGATTGCGCCATTGCCCATCCAACAGATTGTTTGCATCAAATACATAAGATAGTTAGACCTTTTACTTGGATCATAGTCGTCCAATATTTGTTGTTTGCTTTACAGTAATGATGCGACGCCATACTAATTCCTCCACGCAATCCGTTTTCAATCATCTGAATCATTGGTAAATCTGACAATAGATCAATTTGTACTCCAGTAAACTTTAAGAAAGCGTCCCAACTCATCCCGGGTGCAGAAATATAATGCGCAGGATCCAAACTGTAATGTTTCATGCAGGTCTTTCTATAATTTTCAAAGACGTCCGCCAACAAACATACATCTGCCATTAAATAGGAGTCATGATAGTCTCCCATCGTTGTACAATCTAACTTCTGCCACGCATCTTGAGCATGTTGGTAATCGGAGTCGCTGATGTCCTTTCCTCTGAGACTAGAAAAGAACGCGCCTTTAGGAGAAGTGTGTCTTCATCAAACCTTTCCCAACTGTTCATGTACTCATAAGGGTAAACGCCCTTTCTAACGAGAGTTGGGTCAAAGTATTTTTCCGTTATTGGCAGGACTTTAAGGACATAGCCAGTGCCTCTAATGAGCCCATCATGTGTTGCATAGAGTCGTAGAAAGACATGTTATTTAAATGTGAAACACATGTACTTTTCTGATGACTGTGCAATGCATGCTACCCTGAAGGCGCTGGTTACTGCTTGCATTATAAGGTGAGAGTCATAACCTCGCAAGTTGTGAAAGAATACAGGCAGCTTCCATGTCTTTGGATCAAACTTTAGTTGAAGATTGCATTTACTGTGCGCTGCACCTCTAAACTTCCCACTAATGTGATCATGGTCTCTTACTGTGGGGTTACACTCTTGGGCGTTAGCTCTAAACCGCAAATCCAACAATGCGTGGCTGAGTCATACTGTTGTTGTCTTCAGGCGCCATTATGATTTCAGATAAGTTTAGATTATTAGAACAGGCGTTACGCACTTGCTGCATGCGTTTTAAGAATGTTTCTGCAGCATCTGGTCCTCTATATAATTCTGGCTCTGAATAAACGCATCCGACCTAACAATAATGAAGGCAAATGAACAAATCTGATGATTACTCATTAAGACGTTTTTCGAAGTTTTTGTGGTGCTGGCCCTTCATAAGGAACAATAAGCGACTCGAAGTCTGCGTAAACTACGTATGGACTTGTTTGCAGCCGTTTCCAGTTCTTAAAACTAACTTTAGATCCTGGCGGGGGCGTAAGTTAGTTCTGTCTTACAGTCTACAGAACTTTTACAATGTTTTATATGTTCAAGCGCGGCTTGAGCGGTTGGAATCTTGTTAAACATTTTCTAACAGAATTCTTGTTTATGTTCATGCTTTGAAGTATGCGCTAATAATCTGCTCATTGTGCGTATCAATGTGTAATGTGGCAGCCCTGCTGGCGAAAACATTAGGAGTAAGTCCACATGACTTTTGGCTGGTTCGCCTATTGTTGGACTGTTCTTGGACACTTTAATTGGCACCAAATTGTTTCCTCATCCCATGTGTATACATTAACAGTTATTGGTTTGTTTTGTTCTTCAAACTGATCAATTTGGTCTACACTAACAGGAAAGGATATTCCATTAAAGTTAAGATCTTTGGTGTATTGCCGATAGTTAGTCACTCTCTCTGCGTGTTCGCGGACATGATGCAGCTTGCAAGAACACACCACATGAAACATTTGTTGTCTGAATTTTTTATGTTTTAAAACTGCTCTCTTTAAAACCAACTCCCGAGGTAGCGGAATGTAAGCCTTGCCTACAATCGGTGCATACTTAGCCTGTTTTAATCTAATCTCTAAGACTTCGCCCTCTGACCAACCAGAGCCTCTCATTTTAGCTTCTTCAGCGGCAGCGTCAAACTGTGTAAGCAGTTCGTCTGCCCAACCGGGTGTTAAGTCATTAGAGGAAAGAATAGTCTGTTGTTTAGTTGAGACCCAGACTTCTAGATTTTCTTCATTTATTGTTATATAGTCGATTAAAACAGCTAACATTACTTTAAACTGGCGGTCTATTGTTAGTTTGCCTGGAACTTGAGAAATAGCATGAACAACGCTTGCCTGTACGTTTGTTGGGTCAATGACTTCTAAATCAATATCATTCAGCGCTCTTGATAAACGCTCTCTCTCGAGCATTCCTTCAAACAATTCATCTTGTCCTTCATATATCTTAGCCATGCTGTCTTTCTTTTCTAAGCCAACATATTTATTTAAATTAAAAAAAATACAACGGCTTAATCAGAATCAATATCAACGGTCTTTTTGTGCTTGGACTCATAAACTAAAGTATAAACACCCTTCGATGTTGTTACTGTGAGCTGTTTAGAACAGAGTTTAATGTCTCGTTTTACTTTTTTTAAGCATTCCTTTTTTATCTGCTCGGCGTCTGGCTGTTGAGAAAAACTTGTCCTTGCCTTTCTTTGAAGATCAAACTTTTGTCTTTTGTAGTCATCAAAATCGGCCTGTAAACGATTAAATTCTTCATCCGTGATGTTTGATCAACTAGCGCTTTATTTATGTCAGTTTAAACGAGCTAAGTTTAGCCGTTATTAGTTGAACCATAGCTGTGTGCTTTTGGAGTTTAGTTTTTAATTTTTTGCCAGCCGCACTTACAGCTAATGAACACAGACCGAGAGCTAAAGACAAACCTCCTAGAGGTAAAGCCGCGGGTGCGCCTATGCCCTTGCTAAGAGCCCAACACTCGTTCCTGCTGATAGAGCACTTATAGTCGATGTTCCAGTATTAACATATGTAACAGCATTAAAGGCAGCAGAATACCTTCGTTTGGTTTTGCTGTATTTTGAAAGGTCTTGCTCTAGTTTTTGTTGCATTTGTGTAATGTTTGTTAATCTGAAGGTTTTTTATGTTAGGGCTTTCTACTATCCCTTCTTTTGGCGGCGCTGTAGGCACATTTGGATAAACCTGAACAGACATGCTTTTTAATAAAAAAAAAATAATTTAGTATACTACATCTTTTAATCTGTTAGCTACAATATTTAGCTGCGCATCATATAATAAAAACAAATGTACATTAAGCGGTTTATCGGCTTCTTCTTCTTTATCAATTTGAATGTTTATTACGTCTTTCACCTTTCTCCCCGCTTCCATGCAACTGATTTATCCTCTGTTGACCTTAGGTCAATCCATAAACCGTATTTTGTTGTTAAATAATCATCAGCCTAACATTGTGAAAATGTAAATCTTTAGACACAAGGTCAACTGTTGGATTTCTACAACCTCCCGCCCCCAAACAGTTTTCTTATTTCATCAAAATGCTGATAAGGTTTAAGCCCGCTAGCGTAGATTTGGTTAGGGCTACCCTCAATCGAACATTGTACTTTCGTTATTTTTGGATTAAAAAACTTTTCACTTGCTCTTTGAACGGTTCTTGATCTTCGCACAGCAATAAAATACCTTTAAGCGATCTTGCTGCAACACTAAAACTAAAATTCCATATAGTGTCTGCCCTGCTTCTGGGATATGTTGTATGATGAATCACTCTTTCGTAATATATTGGGAAATGTGAATGATATTGGTGCGCAATCAGCTCTGCTAAATTAGAGTTGCTAACAACGTCAAACTCTAACGAGATGTCAGAAATGCTGTACTTTGCTTCGGGTGTCTGTTGATCTGATAACACGTTTGTATTCATTAAAAGTTAGTTCATATGACAATCTGTCTTTTAATGCTCCTTGAAAGTATGGTGCATGCGCTTTTAACAACTCAAAATCTAAGGGGATGGAAAAGCGATTTCCATACGCAAAATTACAGCTGCATACTTTTTACCGTCTTTAGTATCTGCGGCGCCTATTCTATGTTTTAGTGCTTCTTCATTTTCGATTCCTTGAAACGCAAGATCAGCCCTTTCATTCCCGGTTAGCCATAGATCAGAATAGGTTAAAAATATGTCTGCATTGTGTAAAGAAAATATTTCTTGCCCCTCAAGTTTTATAGAAATTTTCTTAAACGATTGCCCGCCCTAGATTCTGTACAACTGTCCTGTTTGGGTCTGTTGTTGAATCGAGTTCTATTTTGAAAGTAAGACGCGCAGAGCCGGCACAATCAATTCATCTGCTCCTAAGTCTGGAAATTTGACAGTAAGAATTTGATCTGCATCAATAGTAGATGGATTATTTGGAACAATAATATTCCGTTTATTTCCCTTCACGCCAAGGGCTCTTTCAGTTTTCTATGCGGGTTAAGAATCGAGCCATATGTTTGCTCCGCCATTTTTATGAAGCAAAATAAAAAGTTAATTATTTAAAAACATGGCAGGAATTGAAGGCGAAGAAGATTATGATGTTTTTGATCTTGGAGACGACATGAGTGAAATGATCCCCTTGACACAGCATCGCTCAACGCTCTCAATGCGGCGTGAATTAACAGAAAGTACGGTCGGAGCATTTTACAAAAGTTTAGGTCAAGAACCTCCCGAATTTATAGACCCAAATGATTTTGAATTAGAAGATGGTCATTTGTCTGTAAAAAACGATCAAGGGCAACTTGTTCGGCTTACAACTAAACCAGACCCATCAAAGTTTTTAGCCAAGAGTACAATTAAACAAAGACTCAGTGTGAAAGATCAAATACGCCTTGTCTTGTTAGACCGAAATTAAGGGCGGAGGCAGTTTTCTAAACTTCAAAACACACTGCAGGAACTCCCAACAGCTAACCAAATACAAAACAAGGAACTTAAAGAATTAAAATCAATCGCAGATAAAATAATAAATGCAATAGAAGCAGAAACCAGTTTTTCAGAAGAAACAGCATTGAAGACTATACACGACTCACCGCTGCCCATGCGAGAACTAACGGCCCTTGATCATGCTTTAAGAACCATCAGAGGCGAATTAACAAACAATTTAGCAAAACTAGGTGAACTAGATGGGCATATAAAAAGAGAAAAAGAAAAACTCGTTGAGGCTGATGACGCCAACTTAGGGCCTGATATTAAAGAAAGAATAACCAAAGACTAAAAGATCTTGAACAAGAGAGATCAGCAAGACTAGAAGTGACGACTACTAACCGAGACCTATTACGAACTCAAGTGAATAGAATAAGAGAAACTATCGAAAAAATTTTATATGAAGACGCAACGCTAGCAGAACGAATAAAGAACATTGTTTAGAGAGCAGGGAGTCACATTGGCAAGCGTTATAACACCTTAGGATTTGCAATAAGTACACTGGTGATGGCTATTACAGGCGCGGTGGAGGTCAAAGTCCAGTGCCTCCGCCGCCATCGCCTCCACCTGATAAATCATGGGTAAAAAAACAGCTTGATCATCTTGCGAATTTATTAAAAAAATTAGCTGGTAAAGCCGGGGACGCTTTACCAGAATATGGGGAGTATTGTCAGCTGGCTTTTGTCTACTGCAAGCAAAGTAGTTGCTTTATGGCCGAGCACTTATGGGCATTAGTTCTCGTAATAGTTGGGTTACTATTTAGTAAGATAAAGACCAAGTAATCCTATGCCAGTTAATCCAAGAACAAGCGCTGTCTTTTCATATTCATGGTCATCGCGAACAGAGTCCGCGAGCTTTGCTGAGTCTTCAATGACTTTGGGGGTTTGGACTTCAGGAATTAGATGACTTAATCTTGGGTGTTCTTTTATTGTTTGTAATATTACTGGCTCAGAATTTATGTCGTTTTTCCCAACCTTCTGTTCATTGCCTGCTATAAGAATTTCATTATTATAGTTTATTATGTACCTATCTGGAGTCTGAGGTCAGAAGGCAGCATGTATAAACCAGTGCCAACAGCAAAGTCTACTTTCGATCTTGCGTATTGTAAAACATGGTGGTACCTTTGAATACTTGAATTAATGGCGTCCTCTAAATTTGAATTAATGGCGTCCTCTAAATTTGCTAAGTATTGTTTTTGTGCGTCAAAGCCAGTAGAAGGATCAGTTATGCTTGATCTTGCCTGTGCTTGCGAACCTAGCAAACACCAAACGTAAGTACGAATAGAGTCGTTTATTCGTTCTATTCCCGCTCTAGTTAGGCCCTTAGAAGTGTCTAAGATAAATGTTGTCCATGCTGTTTTATGCTCTTGCTGTAGGGACCCGGGCTGAACAGTTGGGCCAAAAAAGAAAGTTTTGAAAGGAGGATGCCAGTCATAGTTATACTTTCTGTGCGTGCCCCGAAAATAAAGGTCGCCTAGGCCATGATTATGATCCAACTTTTGTCTAAAGGCTGTCTTGATGTTAATATTGAATTCGTTACAGATCCTTTCAAAAGCCTTCATGTCTATTCTGTTGCTGAGTGGATTAAACGTTTGTCATTTGGCAATGGGGCTTGCAGTTCAGTCAAAATACGTCTGAAGGTGTAATAGAAATGAAATCTGTACACTGACCTCACCAAAGGATCATGGTGATTTAAATGATCAGCATACGACACTCCACACCCAGTTGATGCACAAAACACAGCAAAGTTTAACTGGTTCTGATAAAACTGCATCGGATGACTAAACCACGCTTTCTTGATGTGGTCGTTTTCAATAGGGGGGTTAAGATATCTGCTTAATGGAGTACTCACCTTTTTATGAAAAGAGGCAGTCTGGGTCACAGCAATGTCAAGAGTATCAGTTGCTATATTTTTAAGATTGTAGTGCGGCCCAACGAAATATTTTGCATCAGTATATTTGAATGCACTCATTTTTAATTTGTTTTAAAAAATGTTTGTAACAATAACAACGCAAGACCGTCCTTCGTTTTTAGAACATGCTATTGATAACAATTGCGGGGTCAAAACGGTCGCGCTTCATGAAATATTTTACAAAGTCGTATGGTTTAATATAAGCGAAGCCAAGGAGAATAATACGGTTCTAAAAGTTGACAAAACAGGGCCAAAGTTAGCCAGTTAACAATACCTGATGGTTATTACGGGTTTTGCTCACTAAAAGAAGCAATGAGTAACTTTGACATTACTCTCAAACTTAACAATGCAAATCTGAAAACAATGTTAACATTCAAGCCTGAAGAAGAAGGAAGTTACTATTTTGATAAAGAGCTAGCTAAAATGTTAGGCTTTACAGCTAACAATTATAGGTTTAGAGTTACAACCAAACAAAACTAATTATGAGGGGAAAGTCCGCTCGATCTTGCATTACATTCATTACTCTATGTTCATTTGGATGAGCTGAGCACTGATGAAAACTTATATGACGGAAGGCCCTCAACTGTTTTAAGAGCTCTTCCATCAGGGAAAGCTGCATATTGCGATTATGAAATTATACAATTCCCTAATTTACAGTTTAAAAGATTAGTTTGTGGGAGGGTCGGATCATTTAATATAAAAATCAAAGACAAAGCAGGAAAAGTTGTAAAATGCGATAACCTGCACATTGTTTTGGAAATAAAATAATACGTTACTAAAAAATAATGTCGCGTGGGCCAGAAGAATCGGGAGTTACATTAGCGCCTGTGAGGTGTATAACTTTAGAATTAAAAGACCTTGCAGACGTTGCGGACTTTGAACAGAACGGCGAGATAGGCGCTTTGTATGGTTTTGAATACACTAAAGATGGTGATTATAAAACGCAAAGAGGTTAGCGACAGCAAAAAGTTTCCTAAACTAGAACAACTGCGCAATCTAGAGGCAAATAATGTTGGCCAGTATGAATATAAAATAGTTCGAAAACCTGACCTCAAATGGCACTTAGAACCATATTTAGAATGGGACATAAAATTTGAATTCATAAGCCCATTTACATATTTTAGCCGCCAAAAAAGTTTCAGAAAAGCATTCAACTCTGGCCCTTTACATGTAAGCCTATGCCGGACGACAATAGTCGAAAGAAATTGAAATAACGCCGTATGGGAAAAAGCAGTACATCCTCCACAGAAAAGAAACAGTTGTAAAAAAAGCTTCTACAAAATTACAGTTCTTTCCAAGCAGAAAATTAGGAGACACATCACAATGATATTTGAAATTTCTGTCTTTAAAGATGTGGAGAGGGATGGGGTTGTGGGCGTTAGTGATGACCTTATATAAAAGGAAATTAATAAGCGGCAAAACTTAGACGTTAAACGTCTTAACGTTGTTGTCGTCGTTCTTCACAATGGCGAGGATATTAAGATCATAACAACAAGCAACAAAATCAATGTTGACTTAAATAGAAACAATCTTACAGAACTGAATTGGATTAATCTTACACATTTAGGCCTCGTAGGGTTTTATTATACTGAACAGTTTTGACGGAGAGTATGATAAAAAATAATAACTGGATTAGATTAAACTCTGTTATAAAAACTATGGAGCAGTTAAACTTTATGACAAAAACTCCTCATTGCTCATTGATTTGTGGGCAGACTGGTTGTGGAAAACAATATATTTATCCTCGACCTGTTACAAACAGTTTATCGTTATAATTTTAATCATATTGTGTTTTCTGCCCAACACTTAAATGGAACAAAGCATATCATGATAGAAGGTTTATATGGACAGATGATGACATATATTTAGTTAATCCTAGCAATAAACTGAGTGAGTGTATTTAGAACAGTTTTATAGACTGTTTGAAGGAACGCAAACACTATTTATTATAGATGACTGTTCGGCAGAAAGAGACATAGTTTAAAAAGAGAAACACTTTGTCGAAACTAGCTTTCAGCGGAAGACATGCTGGGATAAGTGTGTGGATTTTATGCCAGAAATATAACTCGGTTTTAAAAGACTTTAGAGAACAGTTAAAGACTGTAGTTTTATTTCACATGAAAGACAGAGACTCATTTGAAGAATGTTTGCGCGAAAATGATGTTATTGAAAATGACCAGGAAAAACACAGGATTAAGCAAAAATTAAAATCTGAAAAGTTTAGTAAATTAGTATTGAAAACGGATAATCCTACACAGTATGTCTGTCTGTAGATAATCGTTATTTTTGGTTATTGAAGTCTTACTTGTCAGAGAACAGTAATATGCTGATTCTAGGTCACTTTCGCCGAAAACTGGTTGAGGGCGAAAGTGGCCTAGAGTCGGCATATTACTGTTCTCTTCACATCATCACCCTCACATCATCATCCTCACATCATCACCCTCACATCATCACCCTCACATCATCATCCTCACCTCATCATCCTCACATCATCACCCTCACATCATCACCCTTACATCATCATCCTCACATCATCATCCTCACATCATCCTCACCTCATCATCCTCACCTCATCATCCTCACCTCATCATCCTCACATCATCCTCACATCATCGCCCTCGCATCATCACCCTCACATCATCATACTCACATCATCATACTCACATCATCCTCACATCCTCATCCTCACATCATCATCCTCACCTCATCATCCTCACATCCTCCTCCTCACATCCTCACCCTCACATCATCATCCTCACATCATCATCCTCACATCGTTATCCTCACATCATCATCCTCATATCATCACCCTCACATCATCATCCTCACCTCATCATCCTCACATCATCATCCTCACATCATCATCCTCACATCGTCATCCTCACATAATCACCCTCACATCATCACCCTCACATCATCATCCTCACATCATCATCCTCACATCATCACCCTCACATCATCATCATCACATCATCATCCTCACATCATCATCCTCCACATCGTCATCCTCACATCGTCATCATCCTCACATCGTCATACTTACCTCAAAATCCTCACATCATCATCCTAACATCGTCATCATCCTCAAATCATCATACTCACCTCATCATCCTTACATCGTCATCCTCACATTCTCATCTTCACACCGTCATCCTCACATCATCAACCTCACCTCATCATCCCAACTTCGTCATCCTCACCTCATCATCCTCACCTAATCATCCTCACATCATCATCCTCACATCATCATTCTCACGTCATCATCCTCACATCATCATTTTCACGTCATCATCCTCACATCGTAATCATCCAAACCTAATCATCCTCACCTCTTCATGATCCTCTTCATCATCATCCCCACTTCGTCATCCTCATATCGTCATTCTCACATCATCATAATCCAAATCTAATCATCCTTGCCTCATCATCATCATCCTCATCATCATCCTCACCTCATCATCCTCACATCATCATTCTCACATCATCCAAACATCATCATCCTCACATCGTCATCATCCTCACATCATCATCCCCACATCATCCTCATCCTCAAATGATCCTCACATCATCATCCTCACATCATCATCCTCGCATTGTCATCCCCATATCATCATTCTAACATCATTATTCTAAGATCATCATTCTAACATTATCATCCTAAATCATCATCCTCACATCGTCATCCTCGCATGATAATTGTAACATTATCATTCTAACATCATTATCCTCCCATCCTCATGCCTTTTTTTCAACAGATAACTTATATAGCACCTACCCTGGGCCAGAGACCAAGCTCTAAGTGCTTTACAATCTGTGTTCTCGTTTATACAACGGGCTGCCTACCTGGGGAGAGCCGACTGAAGAGCTGCCTGCTGTCGTTTCATTCAGTCGTTTTCCGTCTCATTCAGTGAATATTGTTCATTTAGTTTAACAACTCTTTCATTTGTTTGATTTAGTATGCAGGGTGTGGCAGAGAAGTGTTTTACATGGCGGGTAATGTTGTTTGCTCTGTGTGGCAGAGAAGTGTTTTACATGGCGGGTAATGTTGTTTGCTCTGTGTGGCAGAGAAGCGTTTTACATGGCGGGTAATGTTGCTTGGGGTTTGAGGCAGAGAAGTGTTTTACATGGCGGGTAATGTTGCTTGGTGTGTGTGGCAGAGAAGCGTTTTACATGGCGGGTTATGTTGCTTGGTCTGTGTGGCAGAGAAGCGTTTTACATGGCGGGTAATGTTGTTTGGTCTGTGTGGCAGAGAAGCGTTTTACATGGCGGGTAATGTTGCTTGGTCTATGTGTCATCGCGGGTAATTTTGCTTGGGGGTTGTGGCAGAAAAGTGTTTTACATGGCGGGTAATGTTTTTTGGTCTGTTTGGCACAGAAGTGTTTTACATGGCGGGTAATGTTGCTTGGTCTGTGTGGAGGAGAAGCGTTTTACATGGCGGGTAATGTTGCTTGGTCTGTGTGGCAAAAAGCGTTTTACAAGGCGGGTAATGTTGCTTGGTGTGTGTGGCAGAGAAGTGTTTTACATGGCGGGTAATGTTGCTTGGTCTGTGTGGAGGAGAAGCGTTTTACATGGCGGGTAATGTTGTTTGGTCTGTGTGGCATAGATGCGTTTTACATGGCGGGTAATGTTGCTTGGTCTGTGTGGCAGAGAAGTGTTTTACATGGCGGGTAATGTTGCTTGGTGTGTGTGGCAGAGAAGTGTTTTGCATGGCGGGTAATGTTGCTTGGTCTGTGTGGAGGAGAAGCGTTTTACATGGCGGGTAATGTTGTTTGGTCTGTGTGGCATAGAAGCGTTTTACATGGCGGGTAATGTTGCTTGGTGTGTGTGGCAGAGAAGTGTTTTACATGGCGGGTAATGTTGCTTGGTCTGTGTGGAGGAGAAGTGTTTTACATGGCGGGTAATGTTGTTTGCTCTGTGTGGCACAGAAGTGTTTTACATGGCGGGTAATGTTGTTTGGTCTGTGTGGCAGAGAAGCGTTTTACATGGCGGGTAATGTTGTTTGGTCTGTGTGGCAGTGAAGCGTTTTACATGGCGGGTAATGTTGCTTGGTGTGTGTGGCAGAGAGGTGTTTTACATGGCGGGTAATGTTGTTCTGTCTGTGTGGCAGAGAAGCGCCATGAGCAGAGGATGCTGGTCAACAACCTGGCGGCCCTGCTGTCCGGTCTCAGAGACAGACAAGTGGAGTCCAGTATGCGCATGCCGAGTCTTCGATTTGGCAAGTAACTTCCATCGTTGACCAACGCCATCGGCCACAGTTGCATGCTGGCTAAAGCCACGAGAACAGACAGATGTTTAAAAGACAGCCAACGTCATACAAGATTTGAAGGAATAAATGATGACAACCAAACTGCATTTCGTTTCGCTTTGTGTTAATTCTGGAAACATACTTTAACATGCATTATAGGTACTACTGTTTTCCGTTACACTACTTGTGTGTGTTTGTTTATTTTTTTTCAAAAACATGTCTGCTTGACTCAAAGTTTGGGGGATTGGAAGATGCAAAAACATGCACGTATTTGAAATGAAAAAAAAAAGAGAGAGAAATACAGAACGTGAAAAGAAGAAAAAAGAAAAGAATTAAGGACTAAGGACCGGGAAAGTGTCGACAGAAAACTACTAAGTCATCATGTGGTTGTTTGAAAGAGGAAATTACTAATTACAGTAATCAAACTACAATGATACATAAACGTTCTGCATTATAATCATCTTGATACATCGACAGAAATGGGGGTTTAATTTTCAAAAATTTCTCATCAATTTTACACATTGCTCTAGACACCAGAACATAGACACGTAATACGTTAAGCACTGTGAACTCCCTGAATTTTTGGACACTTTTAATGAGAAACAAAAGAAACGTGGCCTACGTAAAGAAAAGTACAATACACGCACAGTCAAAGAGTTGAACTACAGGAGACCTGGTATGATTAGTAGGCCAGGGGCGATAAATCCAGGAACCTAACGAAGTAAGCACACTAGAAATAAAGCAAAGTTGACTTTAACCTTAATCTGGACTCCTTGTTTTCCCTGAGGACTTTGGTTCTTTTTTTTAAGTCAATATTCATTTTCATGTTTGTTTAAGACCTGTTTAATTTGCCTACTTTCTCCTGTATTCATTTTGTCACTGATATCCCTTCCCACTGATATCCCTTCCCACTGATATCCCCTCCCACTGAGTAGAAATTGAATAAAGTTGGGCAGTCATCAGGATCTGGACTTTGTGTGATGGTGACAAGTGAGTTGGAAGTGTATGTGTGCGTGTGTGTGCGTGTGTGTGTGTGTGTGTGTGTGTGTGTGTGTGTGTGTGTGGTGCGGGGGGGGGGGGGGGGGCTGTGACTGGATGTGTGTGCTCCATAAAAGATTAGTAGGCCAATGACGGAGCGGCACGTTTGCAGTACTTGTTACAGCGGCACATCGCTTGTTTCCATAAATGAGTGGGATCTGGCTAAATTTAGGGCAAACATCAACAGAGCTGGTCTCAACTCAGCCCAGTGTGCGGTCTGGTCTTGATTCTTTTTTTCACCGAGTCCAGTAAGAAACGAGCAATTGTCACATGTGCTTAGTGACCAGAGATCAACCCATTTTTCTGACTTTGCTACGTGACGTATTAACCGAGAAGGGGTCCACTTTTCTCGACTTCTATTACGTTTTAGATGTACTTTTTAGCACAATGATGTTTCCGTGATTTTACATTACAGAATGAATTCAAAATCACAAACTGTGGAAATGTTCTTCGGAAGGAAAGTAAATGAACATATTTTGCCGGATGGCAATAAATTTAGCAAACGTACAGATTCTAAAACTTTAGTCATGGAAGTAGTGCAGAGAGAAATCCTGCGCTGTCAGACTGATAGCTGAATCGGCACAGCTGGGAACATGACTTTGACCCAGTGACCAGGAGAGGCCAGGAGCAGCAGGTGTCAAAACTGCAGGTCTGCGAAAGACAACAAATGACACTGAGGAACACCAACCAAGACGTCTACAGAATGGTGAAATACCAAGAGCTCCAAGCAAGTTGTTCCCAAAGGATGTCACCTTTATTCGCTTGTCGATGCACAGAGAGACAAAAAATATTGCCCACACTTCTTTGTGGGCAAGAAGTACTTTTTTGCATATTTACGCTTAGATGTTCTGCTCATTAATGAAAAAAAACTGCTGATGAGTAGTCAGTGTAACAGAAAACCTTTACTGCTCAACCTACCGACAGCTATTACTTTTGTTCATTTTCCACCGGTCCTAGGATGAAGAGCACTGAAATGGCAGGCAAGGGATTGTATATATACCTGAGCGAAAATGGTCTTATACGTCGCAAATGTCCAGACGCAGCCACAAATGTAAACAGGGTCTTGTGCCGCAAACGTAATGATTCCGCCAATGTGGTTTCTCTCTCTCTCTCTCTCTCTCTCTCTCTCTCTCTCTCTCTCTCTCTCTCTCTCTCTCTCTTCTCTCTGTCCGCAGTATGGCCTGTCCGCAGTATGGCCTGTCCGGAGTATGGCCTGTCCGCAGTATGGCCTGTCCGCAGTATGGCCTGTCCGGAGTATGGCCTGTCCGCAGTATGGCCTGTCTGCAGTATGGCCTGTCCGCAGTATGGCCTGTCCGGAGAAGGATGTGTCAGGCGTACGGCCTGTCCGAAGTATGACGTGTCCGGAGTATGGCCTGTCTGCAGTATGGCCTGTCCGGAGTATGGCCTGTCTGCAGTATGGCCTGTCCGCAGTATGGCCTGTCCGCAGTATGGCCTGTCCGCAGTATGGCCCGTCCGGAGTATGGCCTGTCCGCAGTATGGCCCGTCCGGAGTATGGCCCGTCCGGAGTACGGCCTGTCCGCAGTATGGCCTGTCCGCAGTATGGCCTGTCTGGAGTATGGCCTGTCCGCAGTATGGCCTGTCTGGAGTATGGCCTGTCCGCAGTATGGCCTGTCTGGAGTATGGCCTGTCCGCAGTATGGCCTGTCCGCAGTATGGCCTGTCTGGAGCTAACAGTGGCCCTTTTCTCGGGACTCGTCACAAGAAACCAGCATACAGTGTTTGTTCTCTCTTGGTGTCAAATGGAGATAAACCACTCATAGTTCTGTGCTATGTCTCACCTCCACGGGCTCAAAACAAAATGCAATCTCAAGGCAGCCAGCGGAGGGTAGAAAGCTGAATGAGAAGAAAGTACTGTAAGAAAATTAGTCGCGCAAAAATGAAATCAGTAGATAACACATTAATAAATACAGAAGAAAGGTGGCAGAGTGGTTAAGACGTTCCCCTGCCAATCCAACGTGTGAGCAGTGCGTGGGTTCGAGCCCTGCCTTTCTCGCCCTTTTTTCCCAGTTTGAATGACAAATCGAACTGAACGTCAAGTCCATCGGATGGGGACTATAAGCGAGTCGGACCCGTGTGCCTTCCTGGCCCCCTGCACACGTTAAAGAACCCACGGCAGTTGAAAATCGAAAAGAGCAGGGGTGTCCCCTGCTGCCCTGGCAAAATTGATGTAGATTGAAGATCGCCACCTGGTATTTCCTACCAAGCCACAAAAATTGTCACTTACTGTTATCGTGTGCCATCGTGTACCGGTGGAAATGGAGGACACGTATAAACATCGCATGCATCCTATGTGAGAAACTGGAGGAATAAATGAGATAAATGAAAATGAGTGACTGGTATTTGAATGGTACGGGAAACGACTGAATGAGCGCCAGTAGGCTGCTCTTCGGCCAGCTCTACCTGGGTAGGCAGCCCATTGAGTGAGTGAGGTAGTGTGTTTATTGTAAAGCGCTTAGAGCTTGGTCTGTGACTGAGGATAGGCGCTATATAAATACCCAATATAATAATAATAATAATAATAATAATAATAAGGAAACTAGTTGAGCCAATGCTTGAGGATCCATTTAAAGATGCAAGGGAGGTCAAAAAGGTATCAAGAGTCAGAGTGGCCAGCTCTGCTGTTTGCAAATCCACGCATTGCTGGTCACGTTATGTTGACAGCAGGTAAGAGGTGGGAAACAGCTGTACTTCAATCTCCGGAGAGGACCAATCTTTCACTCACTGGCCAAACAACAACTTTCGGAACATCATAAGTCGTGAGGAGGAGAACAAGGAGGTAGGGGGCGGGACAAACGCAGGCGAACGAGGGAGATCAAAAGGTGTCAACAGTCCTTGTGGTCAGCTCGACTGTTTCCTAACCCTGGCACCGTCACTCGCATTAGTGCTAACAGCAGGTAAGACCTGCGCAGAAACGTCAATACCCACACAGAGAGAGAGAGACAGACAGACAGACAGACAGAGACTGTTGCTGCGATTCATTTCATAATACAGATCCACACAGAAATTATACTCGATGGTGAAGAAATTGTTGTTTTATAGGCACTATACAGTGTTAATGGGAGGAACATTTGCCGCTGTCTCACCTCTTCCACTTGTGTGTGTGTGTGTGTGTGTGTGTGTGTGTGTGTGTGTGTGTGTGTGTGTGTGTGTGTGTGTGTGCGTGTGTGTGCATGTGTGTGGTAAATGTATGCTTTCCTGGGTGTCTGAATGCTGACACGTGTGTGTGTGTGTGTGTGTGTGTGTGTGTGAATTTATCTAATAGTTTTCCGTGTCTTTATAAGATACTGAATTCAGAGACACTCCCAAGTGGCGGCATGGCGGCATGTATTTGGGGATTGGCGACGCTCATTTGCATGGCAAGACGAGCGGAAATTGAACGTTCGTCTCAAAACATCCCCACGCGCACGGAAGGGAGATTAACAGTGTGCGGATGTGCGGTAGCGGTAGGCAAACATGTCAGGAGGTTTGGGTGGAGGAGGAGGAGGAGGAGGAGGAGGAGGCGCGCACGCACGCACGTACGCACGCACACACACACACCACACACACACACACACACACACACAACACACACACACACACTGGTCATTAATAGGCAAACTGTCATGTATTTGTGTCCGCGCGCATGCACACACACACACTCTCTCTCTCTCTCTCTCTCTCTCTCTCTCTCTCTCTCTCTCTCTCTCTCTCTCTCTCTCTCTCTCTCTCTCTCTCACACATACACACACGGGCGCGCGCATACGCGCACGCAGCGCACACTCGCGCTCACACACACTCTCATATAACGCACTTACACACAAACACACATGTATATAAGTTGTTGTTTTTTTTGTTTTTTTTTGTTGTTGTTGTTTTTAAGTCTAATATCACCATCGTTGTGAACAGACTCTAAATTAAATCAATCAAATCAAATCAAACACACACACACACACACACACACACACACACACACACACACACACACACACACACACACACACACACGGATATTGCAAATGAAGACTAGCCATTCTTAGTGGAGACAGTGTCGTGAATACCCTCAAAATAGTGCATCTAGCAAGACAATCGGCTGAAAATCTTGACAGTCACTTGAAAACAAAGTGATCCGAAGGTGATGCGCGAGGCATGCGCACATGTATGTATGGGGTTTTAGGTTCATGTTCTGCCCGTTTAAATCCGATTGAAGACACCAGCTAATCAGTACATGGCACTAGTCCAGTTCCTAAGAGGGTTCTGACTTTTAACAATCTGTTACGCTGAAATATGCAGGGTGATCGATATTTTTACAGACACATACATGCCAGTGTGTTTAACGGATAATATTGAAGTGGGTGAGAATTTCTAGTCCGTTTCCCCCATTTACGTGCTGTCGATTTCGGGAAAGCGGACATCTTGAAATATGACGTGATGACGTTGCCACCACTACCACCCGCGCCACCATCTTCAACAGCCTCATGTGGCTGGAAGATGGAACAGGTAGCAATTCTCGAAGCCCAAGCTGGCACGAGGCGGTGTCAACAATCAGGAATTTTGAGAAATATTATCTGGCATCCGCTGGAGTATAAAATTACAATGGCAGCATGAATATTACAGAGATTTTCTGTTAAAGCAAACGTCTCAACATATGTCATTTTTTTTAGCGGTAGGTTTTTGAAGGTCAGTACTTATTAGTCACATCTCATTAAGATTTTTTTAAAAGACAAACACAATGTTCCATTGTACAAACATGGACGCACTCATCATTCACTGGGATGTGTACACCGAGTCCTTACACCTATATCCGCTCAGCGCCAGAATGCAACACTGACCATCCAGAAATGTTCCAACCTCTGGTCTTTTCTCTCAGTTTGTCAGTGTGAACGGCCATACATGTCGGACTGTCCATGGTGCAATGAGATGCATTGAAACCTGTGATTTTGGCATGCCTTTACCTGTCCTGATGTTGGGCATACATTGTTGTCGTTGGGTCGGCTCCATGTGTTCCTTTTTTTTGTGGGTCTCTGATCGGACCAGGCAGAACCACCACAGAGATCAAGTTCGTTCATTTTTGTTGAACTGATTCAGTCGTTAACATTTGTATGCCTTTTTTATTGATTAGTTAGCTATTATTGATATGTCTTATTTATTATTTGATTTATAGGCCTTGTTTCTTTCTTTTTCTTTCTTTTTGTATTATCTATTTAGGTATGCGTGCATGTATATGAGTATGTGTGTAGTATGGATGTATGTATGGATTGTACATAAGCATTTTGTTTTTTTTTATTCTTGATTCATTCTTTCATAAATTTTATTTTCTTTCTTTAATTTTATCAATTTCATTATTTATAAAGCTTCGACAACCTCTGTCCCCCTCCCTCTCATCCCAACTCCTCCCCTCTTTCTCTTTTCAAACTTCCACTATCTCCATACCCCCCCCCCCCCCCTCTCCCCACCCTTTCTCTCCAGCCCTCCCTCTCCGTGCCATGGCGTTTAACACGTTTTCAGACTTTTTCTTATTGAGAGTCTTTTTTTAACCGTATTTACACAGAGACGAAAACTTAATCATGCAAGTCCGTTTATCATACTCTTCCTCTAATTCTTTTCTCTTTCTGCCCCCACCGACCCTCCCACAACAGTATTTAAATGGGAAACACCTCTGCCCCTCCCTCTATTACCCCTCCCTCCTCCACCCCCGTCCCTTCCCCTCTCTCCCACCTCATCCTCGCCCGCACTCTCCCCCCCCCCCCCCCCCCCTTAGACCTCTGTGATCAGATTCCTCATGCTCCGATCATGCCTTCTTCTCCACAGTCGGGGTCCTCCTCCTCCTTCCCCCCTCCCCCCCCCCCCCCCCCCCACCCCCCGCCCTTTTTTTTCCTTTTTTTGTTTTTTTTGTTTTTGTTTTTGAGAAGGTCTTTTCTTTTATGTATTAAATACCAGTCTCATCCGAAAGTCAAAAATACATCTTGTACCTTTATATCTTTTAGTGTGATTACTCTTTCAAAGACACGCACATCCACGCATTCGAAAAAGCAACATTCAACTTGTGGTTCCATCTCTCCCACATCGCGTCCCTTGCACATGAAAGTACGAAAGCGAAAGTAGCTCGAGAGAAGCGGGAAGAGTGAAGTCAAGGGAAGTTTAGTTGTTTCGGGTGCCGTTGCATCTTTAAGAGGGTTCACCATTCTGTCAGTTGAGAGACAGAGAGAGAGACAGAAAGAGATAGAGAGAGAGAGAGAAAGAGAGAGAGAGAGACAGACAGACAGACAGACAGACAGAGAGAGAGACAGAGAGAGAGAGAGAAAGAGAGAGAGACAATGACAATGACAACCTTTAATGTCAACAGCATAAGAGCCTTAATGACATGGGGTCCACTGTCTATGAAGGAAAGAAAGGAAATCATTATTAATGGTATTGCTACAAACCTCTGTAGCGAAAATTCCTTTATCTACCACATTCATTTTCTAGAATAAGCATAGTTTATATGCTCGTTTTCGTCAGTATGATTCAAACTTAAGAAAACGACTGTCAGACAAAATCAAAACTTCAGACAATTACCAAAGGGGCATTAAACAATACATAAGTCATGAACATTGATAGTTTTGAACTCAAAGCAAAAGCAGTCTAATTTTAGACGCTTCGGCAATAAATTTAGCCAGAGATCTTAAGAGCTCTTCATCATCAATCATTAAGACTTCAGAAACACTTTGTCTGTTTATAAAAGGCGCCTGAAATAATTTACATTTTCTGCGAACTTCATTGTATGCAACACATTTGAAAAGAAAGTGATATTCATTTTCCACAGCATTCATGGCACACATCTTAATACGTTATTGGTTTGTAGCCCTTGCATAAACCAGACTTTATTTGCATTTAAACCTTAAGTTCTAGTTCGAAATCTAGCGAGCATATCTCTATGCCATTTACGAGTTATAACTAGTAAATACTTTTCTGGTTGCAGGTTGCTGTTAAGTTC
The DNA here is from genome assembly GCA_018398815.1 of Conus ventricosus. Classification (NCBI taxonomy): domain Eukaryota; kingdom Metazoa; phylum Mollusca; class Gastropoda; order Neogastropoda; family Conidae; genus Conus; species Conus ventricosus. The sequence continues at coordinate 12,428,210 of CM031625.1, read as the reverse complement.
AAGAAACCAGTCATACTTTTCTTTTCCTTCCATCTGTGAGTGCCAGTTTTGCTGAAATATATACATATTAGCCTGTCTTTCAGTTCCGAAATAAACAATTTATCATCTCCCACTTCCTGACTTAACCAAACTATGCCAAACCTGTTTTCAGTAAGAACATTTTTTACCTTTGTCACCCAGTTGCATTTTCCTGTTTCATGCTGTTGTAACAGCATCTCATACGCTTGTCGACAGAACCTACTCAATGGTAATTTTAACAATCTTAGCCAATATCTTATGCATTTCAGTTGGATGCGTATGTAAAGTGGGTATCTGCCTGCTTCTCCATATACCATTTTGTTTGAGGAATGCAATGGGACATTCATGAAGCGTTTAATTGCAAATGTGTGAACTTTTTCCATTTTGAAGTTATCAGATAAACCCCAGACTTCTGCAGCATACGTCAACATGGGCTCAATTTGCGAATCAAAAAGTTTCCAAAATATCGACGGTTCAGTTGTATTTAGTTTTCTTAATGATCTTAATATTTGTACCACTCCTTTTTCCCCTTTTTATACATTTCTGACCACCCCACATTAAGACTTAATTTAGTTGTAAATATCATTCCTAGGTATTTATAATTATTTGTTACTTTTACTTCTTCTTCCCCATACCACCATTTTTCATGTCTGGACAGATGACCACCCATCCTGAAGATCATGACATTTGTTTTTTCAATATTAATCGTTAACTGCAGTCTGTCTGCTTCCTTTTTCAAAATGTTAAGTTGATTTTGGAGACCAACAACTGTGTCAGAAAGGAGAATAACATCATCTGCGAACAACATCAGGAAGACTTCAACAGCATTCGGAATCATTTGAATACCGTGCCTGCCTCCTTTACTAATTTCAATTGCTAACTCAGTAATGAAGAATGAAAGTAACTGAGGACTCAGTAGGCATCCTTGTTTTACACCTCGTGGGCAACTGAAAATTTCTGAATACATACCCTTATCACGGACACAAGACAAGACTGAATCATATAATCCTCTAAGAGCTTTGTACATTTCCCGTTAATTCCCGATTTTCTCAAAATGTTCCATAAAATATTTCGGTTCACAGAATCAAATGCCTTCTTAAAGTCTACGAAAGCCACATAAAGTTTACTGTTTTGTAGAAGATATTTCTGCACCATCGCATATAACGTAAAAATATGGTCCACTGTACTATAGTTTCTCCTAAAGCCTGCCTGTTCTTCTATTATCTTTTCTTCATTATCAGACCACACAGTTAATCTTCTGTTTAATATGTATGTATATATCTTACTAACAATACTTGTTAAAGCTATTCCTCTATAATTGTCTGGCGTATTTATGTCTCCCTTTTTATGGATTGGAACAATGATTGATTTTGACCATTCTTCTGGGAAAATTCCTTTTTCGAGAATGAAATTAAACAAAGCTACAAGGAAATCAAGTAGAGCTGGATTTGCATTTTTTAACATTTCGCTAACAATTTTATCTGGCCCGGCACTCTTTCCATGTTTTAACTTATGTATACCACTAATAACTTCTTGTCTAGTAATAGGGTCATTAAATAGTGGCTCTTCTTCGACTTCATCAATTAAGTCAGCCGATTCCATATCTTCCTGATCATGACTATCAAAGTTGTTAAACACATTAAAAAAGTGATCATACCACTGCTGACAACTGATTTCATTGTATACGATACTTTTCTTATTTATTGTTCTTATAGCTGACCAAAATTGTTTCGGGTTGTTTGTTGACTGTTTCAATTCATTAATTTTGTTTTCATCCCATTTCTTCTTTTTTACTTTTTTGAGGTCAGAGTACTCTTTTCTTTCTTTAACAAAGGCCTCCTTTTGCGCTGTTCTGTATTCTACTGATTTAGCCCTCCGAAAACTTTGTAACAGTCTCTGCACTGCCTTCTTTTTATGTTTACATTCACTATCAAACCAATCATTGCATTTTTTCTCATTACTCCCCACTACTCGAAAGAGAGAGAGAGAGAGAGAGAGAGAGAGAGAGGAGAGAGAGAGAGAGAGAGAGAGAGAGAAAGAGAGAGAGAGAGAGAGAGAGAGCGAGAGGAGAGAGAGAGAGAGAGAGTGTGTGTGTGTGTGTGTGTGTGCGTGTGTGTGCCTGTGCGCGCGCGTGTGTGTGTGTATGCGCGCGCACTCACGTGTGCGCGAGAGCATATGAGAGCCTGCGTGCGCGCTCGCCCGCATATTTACAGGGGAATAATATTAAGCACGAGAATGTGTTTGCATACATGTGTCTGATTAAACATACTATGACCCAAAGGAGAAAAACTATACCCATCTGAGCCTCGTCTGGTTTTCAAAGATCGAAATCAAAGGGAGATATAACCTTGTCTTCTTATAAATACTTATGCACATTTTACCTATGTGTAGGATGTGATGAATTTTTGCTGACCTTGGTACTGTTACTCCAAAGAGTACTGCCTCAATCGTCAAGTGCAAATGAACATCAAATCTGTTAAGAATAAACTTCTCAACTTGTTTCCAAAAGACTTTAACCACAGGGCAATCAAAAAAAGAAGTGTTCTATAAATTCAATTTCACCAGGATAATATGGACAGTATTGATCATTAGAGACCTTCATTTTACATAAAAGAATATTAGTAGGGTAGATTTTGTGCAGCAGTTTCCACTGAAGCACCCTGCCTTGCCGTCGTCAGCCTCTGTCTATGCCTTGCCGTCGTCAGCCTCTGTCTATGCCTTGCCGTCGTCAGCCTCTGTCTATGGAGCAGTTTCCACTGAAGCACCCTGCCTTGCCGTCGTCAGCCTCTGTCTATGGAGCAGTTTCCACTGAAGCACCCTGCCTTGCCGTCGTCAGCCTCTGTCTATGGAGCAGTTTCCACTGAAGCACCCTGCCTTGCCGTCGTCAGCCTCTGTCTATGGAGCAGTTTCCACTGAAGCACCCTGCCTTGCCGTCGTCAGCCTCTGTCTATGGAGCAGTTTCCACTGAAGCACCCTGCCTTGCCGTCGTCAGCCTCTGTCTATGGAGCAGTTTCCACTGAAGCACCCTGCCTTGCCGTCGTCAGCCTCTGTCTATGGAGCAGTTTCCACTGAAGCACCCTGCCTTGCCGTCGTCAGCCTCTGTCTATGGAGCAGTTTCCACTGAAGCACCCTGCCTTGCCGTCGTCAGCCTCTGTCTATGGAGCAGAGGGGTGTCAGTATGGTTTACGGGATCAGTCACAATGTGGGCAAAATTCAGTTTGCGAAGTGCTGCACAAACTACATTATATTGTAAAATTCTTTCAGGCGAGTGGCCAAGTTGTTTACAAATTTCTGCAAATGACAATAATCCGTGCTCGTTATACATATTACTTATATAATAGATCCCTTTTTTAATCCAGTCAGCGTAAAACAAGACATTTCCTTGATATGTAATGTCAGCATTATTCCATAATACCTGTGAGACAGTGGTAGTAAGGCCTGTGCTATTTAAGTGGAGCCACGTAGTTAAGACACGTCTCCAGAAGCGTGAAATGATCAAATCTAAGCCTTCAAAGTTCTTCATTTTGGCAGCGACATAAAAACACAAAACACCATCGCCGAAACACGAGAAAAGCATTCTTGGTATCGGCGCCCATTTGTCAGTATCTTTTGCTTGACAAAATCTTATCACGATCACCTACTGAAGCAGAACAGTACTTTGCATCTGCTTTATATCAATCATTTGAATTCCACCGTCTTCATATTCCTTAACTAAAACATATCGTTTCACTTTTCGAAAGCTTTGCGGTTACAATCTCTCTTTCTCCATAAGAATCGAAACAGTAACCTGTCCACTCACCACTTTGACTTCACAAGGGAAGTATTGTGCATGTTTATGTCTGTACTTTTTTTGTTTGTCGCTGAGGAAGGCATTTTGCCGAAAATTTCTTGTCCTGTTTTGTGTCGTGCAATAAATCGTCGTTACTTCACACTTTGTTTTGTGTGCTCTTCTGCTTTTTTGTCGAGTAACCTGTTCACTTCTGATAAAACGTCATCTGGAATTGAGATTACTTGCATGGCCTAAATAAATTGTGAGATTAAATGTGTTTTGATAACACAGACCTTACCAAATACACTCAGATTTCTTTTCTCCCAAGCATGTATAAGCCTTCTGATATTTTCTAACCTTTCAGTCCAGTTTTCTTTCATTTCTGAGGCTGATCTCGAGTTAGAAAAGTACAGTCCAAGTATTTTTATCTTTCTTTTAACTGATATTTTATGAAAAGATTCAGTTGAATCCTTTCTACTTCCAAGTATATGGCTTCAGATTTTTGTTTACTGATAATCAAGCCTGAAATGTGGGAAAAACTATTAAGAGAGAGAGAGAGAGAGAGAGGAGAGAGAGAGAGAGAGAGAGAGAGAGAGAGAGGGGGGGGGAGACAAACAGACAGACAGACAGACAGACAGACAAACAGAGACAGAGGGAAGCATATTGACACTTACTGGATTCAACGAACCTTGGGACCAACGAACCTTGGGACCAACGAACCTTGGGACCAATGAACCTTGGGACCAACGAACCTTGGGACCAACGAACCTTGGGACCAATGAACCTTGGGACCAACGAACCTTGGGACCAACGAACCTTGGGACCAACGAACCTTGGGACTAATGAACCTTGGGACCAATGAACCTTGGGACCAACGAACCTTGGGACCAACGAAGCTTGGGACTAACGAACCTTGGGACCAATGACACGCTCCCGGCTACACACACGACTGATAGCTGTCTCAAACCAGTGGGGTGACAGTTCAAACTGTGGTCAGAAGAAGTAAGCGCAGGGATTTCAAGCGTGTGGAGACACAAAAATCGTGCAAAGCGTGACTTACCGCAGCCGAAGAAAAGAAAACATGGCTACTGTCAATTCTGGCAAATACAGCAGTCGCAGCAGACACAAAATTGGAAATTGCAAATACCCCATTCGTCCAAACACCACACCAAAATAGCACCACAACCACCGCACCATCGCAGAGGAACTGCACAACTGCAGGCGCATACGAGGCGTTACAACCGCTGAAAAATCACCAAAAACTGCAGAGCACTCGTCGAACGTTCACCCCGACATCGAGTGGCCACCGTAAGTCCTCCATGTGTTCCTGTGTCTAAGTCACCGTGTCTGTATATCACCATGTGCTGTGTCATCGTGTCTATGTCACCATGTCGCTATGTCACCGTGTCTATGTCACCGTGACTATGCATCACCATATTGCTATGTCACCGTGTCTCTATGTCACCGTGACTATCACCATATTGCTATGTCACCGTGTCTATGTCACCATATTGCTGTGTCACCGTGTCTATGTCACAGTGTCTATGTCACCATATTGCTATGTCACCGTGTCTATGTCAACGTGTCTATGTCACCATATTGCTATGTCACCGTATCTATGTCACCGTGTCTATGTCACCATATTGCTATGTCACCGTGTCTATGTCACCGTGTCTATGTCACCATATTGCTATGTCACCGTGTTTCTATGTCACAGTGACTATCGCAATATTGATATGTCACCGTGTCTATGTCACCATATTGCTATGTCACCGTGTCTATGTCACCGTGTCTATGTCACCGTGTCTATATCACCATATTGCTATGTCACCGTGTCTATGTCACCATATTGCTATATCACCGTGTCTCTATGTCACCGTGACTATCACCATATTGCTATGTCACCGTGTCTATGTCACCATATTGCTATGTCACCGTGTCTATGTCATCGTGTCTATGTCACCATATTGCTATGTCACCATGTCTATGTCACCGTGTCTATGTCACCATATTGCTATTTCACCATGTCTATGTCACCATATTGCTATGTCACCGTGTCTATGTCACCATATTGCTATGTCACCGTGTCTATGTCAACGTGTCTATGTCACCATATTGCTATGTCACCGTATCTATGTCACCGTGTCTATGTCACCATATTGCTATGTCACCGTGTCTATGTCACCGTGTCTATGTCACCATATTGCTATGTCACCGTGTCTATATCACCATATTGCTATGTCACCGTGTCTATGTCACCGTGTCTATATCACCATATTGCTATGTCACCGTGTCTATGTCACCATATTGCTATATCACCGTGTCTCTATGTCACCGTGACTATCACCATATCGCTATGTCATCGTGTCTATGTCACCATATTGCTATGTCACCGTGTATATGTCATCGTGTCTATGTCACCATATTGCTATGTCACCGTGTCTGTGTCACCGTGTCTATGTCACCATATTGCTATGTCACCGTGTCTATGTCACCATATTGCTATGTCACTGTGTCTATGTCACCATATTGCTATGTCACCGTGTCTCTATGTCACCGTGACTATCACAATATTGCTATGTCACCGTGTCTATGTCACCATATTGCTATGTCACCGTGTCTATGTCACCGTGTCTATATCACCATATTGCTATGTCACCGTGTCTATGTCACCATATTGCTATGTCACCGTGTCTATGTCACCGTTCCTATGTCACCGTGTCTATGTCACCATATCGCTATATCACAGTGTCTCTATACCACCGTGACTATGTCACCGTGTCTATGTCACCGTGTCTATGTCACCGTGTCTATGTCACCATATTGCTATATCACAGTGTCTCTATGTCACCGTGACTATATGTCACCGTTCCTATGTCACCGTGTCTATGTCACGATATTGCTATATCACAGTGTCTCTATGTCACCATGACTATGTCACCGTGTCTATGTCACCATATTGCTATGTCACCGTGTCTCTATGTCACCGTGACTATCACAATATTGCTATGTCACCGTGTCTATGTCACCATATTGCTATGTCACCGTGTCTATGTCACCATATTGCTTTATCACAGTGTCTCTATGTCACCGTGACTATGTCACCGTTCCTATGTCACCGTGTCTATGTCACCATATTGCTGTATAACAGTGTCTCTATGTCACCGTGACTATGTCACCGTGTCTATGTCACCATATTGCTATGTCACCGTGTCTCTATGTCACCGTGACTATCACAATATTGCTATGTCACCATGTCTATGTCACCATATTGCTATGTCACCGTGTCTATGTCACCATATTGCTATGTCACCGTGTCTATGTCAACGTGTCTATGTCACCATATTGCTATGTCACCGTGTCTGTGTCACCGTTTCTATGTCACCATATTGCTATGTCACCGTGTCTATGTCACCGTGTCTATGTCGCCATATTGCTATGTCACCGTGTCTCTATGTCACCGTGTCTTTGTCACCATATTGCTATGTCACCGTGTCTCTATGTCACCGTGACTATCACCATATTGCTATGTCACCGTGTCTATGTCACCATATTGCTATGTCACCGTGTCTATGTCACCGTTCCTATGTCACCGTGTCTATGTCACCATATCGCTATATCACAGTGTCTCTATGTCACCGTGACTATGTATCACTATATCGCTGTGTCACCGTGTCTATATATCACCATGTCGCTATGTCACAGTGTCTGTGGTAGGTGTTTGGCTTGCAGACGACAAAATACACCAGGCGGTATTGAAACGAAGAGGATCCTTTTTTTTACGAACGACCAAAAAAAATCCACTGACCTTCATGTTCAGTAAGTCCTACGGGAACTCAATCGTACACGCAGCAGTGGCAATGGCAGCTTTTCATCGACTAGATTCAAACTCAGTGAAAACTCGGAACACTTTTATGCTCGACAATGACTAGAACTTATGGACAGGGAGTCATTATACGATATTACAGACAGGGTGTCATTACACGAAATTATGGACAGGGAGTCATTACAGAAACCATGGACAGGGAGTCATTACAGAAACCATGGACAGGGAGTCATTACAGAAATTATGGACAGGGAGTCATTACGGAAACCATGGACAGGGAGTCATTACAGAAATTATGGACAGGGAGTCATTACGGAAACCATGGACAGGGAGTCATTACAGAAATTATGGACAGCGAGTCATTACGGAAACCATGGACAGGGAGTCATTATAGAAATTATGGACAGCGAGTCATCACGGAAACCATGGACAGGGAGTCATTACGGAAACCATGGACAGGGAGTCATTACAGAAATTATGGACAGGGAGTCATTACACGATATTATAGACAGGGAGTCAATACAGAAATTATTGACAGGGAGTCATTACAGAAATTATGGACAGGGAGTCATTTCATGATATTATAGACAGGGAGTCAATACAGAAATTATTGACAGGGAGTCATTACACGAAATTATGGACAGGGAGTCACTACGAAAACCATGGACAGGGAGTCATTACAGAAATTATGGATGGGGAGTCATTCCAGAAATTATGGATAGGTAGTCATTACACGATATCATAGACAGGGAGTCAGTACAGAAATTATGGACAGGGGGTCATTACATAAATTATGGACAGGGAATCATTAATAAATTGTAAACAGGGAGTCATTACAGACATCATAGACAGGGAGTCATTACGCAGAATTATTGACAGGGAGTCATTACAGAAATTATGGACACGAAGTCATTCCAGAAATTATTGACAGGGAGTCAGCACAGAAATTGTTGACAGGGTGTCATTACAGAAATTATAGACAGGGAGTCGTTACAGAAAATATGGACAGGGAGTCATTACAGAAATCATTGACAGGGAATCATTACAGAAATAAAAGACAGGGAGTCATTACGGAAATTATTGACAGAATCATTACAGAAATTATAAACAGGGAGTCATTACACGATATTATAGACAAGGAGTCATTACACGAAATTATAGACAGGGAGTCATTACAGAATTATTGACAGGGAGTCATTACAGACATTTTTGGCAGCGTGTCATTGCAGAAATTATAGACAGGGAGTTGTTACAGAAATTATTGATAGGGAGTCATTACTACAGAAATTATGGACACGGAGTCATTACAGAAATTATGGACAGGGAGCCATTACAGAAATTATGGACAGGGAGTCATTACACAATATTATAGACAGGGAGTCATTACACGAAATTATGGACGGGGAGTGATTACAGAAACCATGGACAGGGAGTCATTACAGAAACCATGGACAGGGAGTCATTACAGAAACCATGGACAGGGAGTCATTGCAGAAATTATAGTCAAGGAGTCATTATAGAAATTATGGTCAGGGAGTCACTACAGAAATTATGGAAAGGGAGTCATTACCCTTCAAGGCGGCAGAAAAAAGAACAGGGCAGTGGACATGGGAGGATCACTTGCAGGTTTCAGTGGGGGGTACTCACAGGAAGGAGTGGTGGCAAGCTGCTTCTTCAGATCTGTAACAGTTCTTTTATGTTCTCCAACAGTAGACTTCAGTTTCTGATTTTCATTTTCTAACGTTTTAGCTTTATTAGGTAGTGATATACACAGATTTTCTGGAGACTCTAATTTTTCTTTGGCATAGCTTTTGAGTTCATATTTTATCTATTCTTTTAAATCTAGAATACGGCTTTGAATGACACTCTCGGCATCAGACATTCTGTATGTACTATAGCCCACATTTACTCGGATGGTTTGCAGTGACCTGATGATCTTGGGGAGGTGGCCACTTTGACAAGGTGGCGAATAAATCTGTTAGACGATCTTCGTCTATGGGCACGTTTGACACTGCAGTGATCAATGTCTGGTTGTAGTGCTGCTCGTTCATTGAACGTCCCTTGGCGAATGGTTCAGTTGATCCCTCTTCGGGTATTCTGGGCACTGAACTGTTACAGTACATGGCTGTCTTCTACACCAGGAAAGGGTAAAGCCTGGATTTGTTCGTAAAATGTTGTTTGGTCTATGCCAGTTGTTAAGTCACTGGTGGAAAGATGACCTACAACTGGGCTTATGTGGTCGATTTCCTCAACACCGAATGTAGGACAGCTGGCACCTTGCAGTAGCACTGTTCCCTCTTCATCTTCACCACTCTTAATGTACAGTGTCATTACTATTATCTGATGCCTCTGGACTGATAATCTAATGATAATGTTTGCAATGTTTGACGGTATTGGGGAGCACAGATTAATTCGTGAATTTTCCTTAATATCAGTGACATATTCGTTAAAATCCCTTGACTCAATGTTGACAGAGAACTGACTGGGCACATTGTCAATGTGGATCTGTGGAGGAGGCACTGCCTCCATGAGGCCAGCTGTAGTCTGCTGCAGTGGATTTTTTTCTATATCTGCTGTGTCACGGGGTATGCCTGTATGCGAGGTGTCCTTGGATACTGCTGCAGGCCCGTGAAGTCGGAGTCTGCAGTGGGCATGCCACACATGCTTGTTTACGTGGTTGTTAGAACGAAAACAACAGAAGTGGTCGTGACTCTCAGCCACAGTCTCTTCACGCCATGCAGCAGCACAGTACTGCTGGTCTGCTACACAGTACAGAGCTGTTCCAGCTGTGCACCTGCCTCTTACTTTCAGCACGTTACATGCTGTTGGCTAGCTGGCGCCCACTGTGTTTTCAGTGTAGGCAGGATGAGGTGGGAAGTACACACGATCGCAAAGAAACAATCTTGAATATTTCACTTTGTGCCTCGAGTAGAATCATCACGCTTTGGAGGTGAAAGTGTTGAACTCTATAAATCTGTGTGTGTAAAGATTAAAGCAGTCCATTCCGTGAATCACATACAATATTAGAAAATTCAGGACAGAGACATGAAGCATGTCGGCCTGGCACAAGCACGCGGAGAGAGAGAGAGAGAGAGAAGAGAGAGAGAGAGAGAGAGAGAGAGAGAGAGAGAGAGAGAGAGAGAGAGAGAGAGAAGTTCGTAACATGTTTGTAAGAAAAAATGGGAGCTGATCGGCAGATCGATGACATTTTTAAAGAAATGAACTGCGAACTGTTTTGATGAATGTTTTCA